>CM033273.1:8823159-9423159 GCA_019343175.1 Oedothorax gibbosus
CCACTATATTGTTGCATCAAGGAAAGGCGAAGATGAGTGATCTTGAGACAAACTCATAATTGGTTCAAATTGTTTTGGCGTACGAATTTCCATACACAGGTAGAAGCAGGTTACAAAGAAGCAGAGGCTGAACTTGAAATTCAATTGGCTCAGTTTTGTTCGGTGCTAGTATTTCTGATACCAATTTACTCATCTGGGTTGCGCAACTACATTGCTGCATCAAGGAAAAGCGACTGATCTTGAAATTTGATTGTCGCAGTTTGGTTCGGTGCTAAAATTTCTAATATCAATTCGTGCACCTGGGTGGCACAAATATCTCGAAAAAATAGTGAATATAACTGATCGTGAAACTCAAGAAGAGCAGTTTAGTACTAAATCATTTAATACCGATTCACATACCAAGGTGCGCAACAATATCACACTGTTAAAAATTAGGCACTTTGTTTCACCAAAAATATGGTTCCTAGTAGCTGCAACGGCTGTGTGGTGAAACGTTAAACCATATTTTTGGTATTCGGTTGAACTATTTCTCAGGTTTTTATTTCCAAATCCAGATAAATGGTTCAACCAAACACCGAAAAAAAGGTGAAACATTTCACTACACAGCCGCAGTTACTAGGAACCAATATCATGGTGAAACCAAGCACAAAATTTTTAACAGTGCACTACGTTGAGTAAAATGATCTTGAACCTCAATAAATTTGGTTTGGTACCTAGACATCTGATACCAATTTACACACCAAGGTTGCGCAACAATATTTATGACTGAGAAAAAGTGACATGATCTTTAAATTCAACAGGCATAAATTACTTTTTTGCTACTATGACAACCATAACCTTTAATAACCAAAGCGTAACCCTGAACAAAATTTCTAATCCTGACCTGTAGAAAATTGCTTGAGCCATTAGAGTACAAAATCTAAATTTTAGTTAGCATTACTCACAAACTAGTATTTACCGTATCCAAGTCATTAACAAAAATATATCTGTAAAACCTATTTTAAAAAACGATGAAAGAAATCGTAAACGTACGTTTATCAAACTAACAATGCATTTTCAAAAACAGTGAACTAAAATAAGAAATTTGAAAAGAAAAAGTGTACCACAAACAATACAATAAATAGATCTTTTGCTATAGCCAATTATTATTATCTTGATTAACAGCTAATTCCAATAAGTGGATCTTTGATAATGAACTTGAAGTAGGGTAATCGAGTATAATTTCCATCCCTTGTAAGTCTGTCTGCTCCTGTACAACATAACGCTAGTAGAGAAACCACATGTACAGAATCGCTCTGGTGGGATAGCCTAGTGTTGGATGGGTTTTTCCTTTTTGGTTTTTCTCTTCGTTCCCCAAGCCTTAGAATAAAGACGTTTGAGGATATTGGATTAATATTGTACAAAAATTGGGATTTAAATTAAATTTTATTAGTTTTAATGTAGTAGACACTATTTTTTAAAAAAGTAGTCCAAGTAGATTAGCTTTCCCATAACGTTTATAACGTAAAATATTGAACATTATACTTTTGATTTGATATTTTTAGTCTTCTAATTACAAACGAATTTATCAAATGATATCAATTATGAACTTAATATTCAATTCAGATAGAAAAAGCTTAAATCATAAAGAAGATTATATTTTACCTTGTTTTGTTTAACTATTTTTAAAGCAGCTAATAAAATATATAAATTGTAACGCAGTTATTAGACACGGATATTGGTATTTCAAAAATAATAAATTCGGTTTCTGGAATTATCTTTTTTAATTCGAAAGAATTTTTTTAATATCGAAATGGAGTTATTGACTTCATGGATATTTACGTCGTTCGTTTGTCAGTAACCTTTCCACGTTTTATTCTAGCCGTCCGAATTTTAAAAAAAAAAATCTCTTTTTTATTAAAACAAATCCTGAAATAAGATACCTATCTGTTATCCTTCTGTTCGTCTTACTCTTAGAATTTATGCTAGCATTATCGTAACAAGAAAGCAGTTTATTCCAGTTGTTTCAAAACATGCTGCTTTAAATGGTTCTAGCAAACAAGAACTAAGACATCTATTTTGTCCGCTCCTCGAGTGTAGGATGTTTCTGATTCATATCGACAGGGGTCACGGTTGCGCGATTGTGGAAATCGCGTGATTCCATGAAAATGAAGGCGACCTTGAAATTTAATGGAGCGCCCGTCCATCGCTTAAATAGATGTGGAATTTCACTTCCTTAAGGGGGGATGAGAGAGACCGGAAATAGGGGCTCCAAACTCTTTCTCTTCTTGAAATCATTCTCCATTTCTTTTTTTTTATTAATTCCTTCCCTAAAATAGGTATTTTTTGATAAATCAAAATGATTATTTAAAAAAATTATTAGTATTTAATGATGTTTAAAAAGATTTTTCGAATAATGTATGTAGTTCTATTTTTTACAATTATTTGTATGACTTACCAAACAGCTGATGTATTGCCTTGAAGCCCAATAATGAATGAAATTACTATAACCGAATTACTATAGCTGCATTGGATATTTTTACAAAAGATTTTTGTATGATAAATAAAATATTTTAAATGTCTCTATATTTCTATTTCGTGGAATTGGTTCGAATATTTAATACTAAAATTATATGTAATAATTATATTTAATTCTAAAATTATATACTATAATTATATTTTATGCTAAAATTATATATAGAAAAGCAACAATAATTCAAATCCAATAAAAGAGTTATAGAGACATTTTAACCAGCTTCATTTATCATATAAAAACTCGTTTGTAAAAGTAGCCAATACAGCTATAGAAATCCCTCTTCAAAAATTATTTTTCGCCTTTTGGATTAGCATAAAAAAGCAGAATTATAAAGACATTTACACCAGCTTTATTTATCATATAAAAACTGTTCGTAAAAACATTTTATACAGCTGACGAAATTCAGCTTATAAAATAGTTTTCTCCCTTTCGATTAACACACAAAAAAACCTTCGGTTTGGAAACCCTACTTTGGTGTAATCCCCTCCCCCTTACATCTGTCTAGAAAACAAATATTTCTTTTAAAAAAAACAATGAAGAAACAAGGGTTTGAACCAAGATTTAGACGTTTAGTGTTTCTTGGGGTAAAGAAGAATTATGTACAGAAAGCGGTTCCGGGTTCGAGGTAAAGTTGGTAGGATAATCTAGTAATGCACGAACGAATAACGCATTATACATTTATCATTTTCGCCCAGATAGTTTTCTGTGGCTTTCTGTCCTAAACTGTAGGGCATTTGGTTTATGATGGTTATCAGTTGAAATGATGACTTTGCGTAGTGTCATACATTTTCATCTACAGTCGTATTAACTTTTCGGGGAACTGTTAGTATATCCGATAGCGAGTGCATTTAATTTTCCACAATTTATTAATTATTTTTATCGAATTAATTCTTTAAAAAAAAATTAGTATAAAAGAGTTTTTTTAAAAAATTACTACACACATTTTTTTTAATTAATTAAACAAGTGTGTTTGTGACAGAAACTGTTACTTAGAGCTGCTTCCACACAAAACACATGCGTCTAAATAAGTACTAAACACAGCAGTTCCTTCAGGGACATGTCTAAATTGTAGAGGTGGCGATAGATGACAGCATGTGCCTTATATGTTTATGTATGTCGTGTCCGTCCTTCTTGACGATGGTTTATAAGCGGGTCTTTGTGACCAAGCACACAAGCCTGAAAATATATGTCTACCAACCAACACAGCAGTTAGGTCCATGTCAAATTTTTTAACGTCAAACTTAAACAAACTATTTTCCTTTAGCTTCCTTCAAAACATCACTTATTATTCCGTATCGTTTGATAAATTTATTCGTCAATGGTGCACACGTTAAAATGCTTTGTTGGTATATTAGCTTCCACACTACGTTTATATCGTAAAAAGTGGAAGGTTTTATAATCGTTCAGTCCGTCCGCCTGTCTGTCACCCACTTTCACAGCCCAAATTCAAATACTACAGGCAAGTGTGATGCTCAAAATATTCAGCATCGAAATTAGAAGACATTGAAAATCTCAGAACAAAATTCGAATTCAAAGCACTTTAATTATTTAAAAAAAAACTACCAAACTTAATGCTCATTTAAAAAGCATAAGAAACCATTTTCATTAGATTTAAATCACCATTGCCATTCGCAACAATCACTCGAGAAACTTTAATTCTTTTAAATAATAAATTTAAAGAAATTTATTTTTGCGACATCAATCAGATTGAAGTGACGTCATATATATATATATCCCTAAGAGATTCTTTGTATGTTGATATGAAATGTTTTGGTTCTATTTAAAAGAAAGGAATATTACATATTTATTCTTTGAAATATAAATTAATTTTTGCAAACGATAATAATTATTGAAGAAATAGTTATTGAATTTTCGAAATAAAATAAATGAAACTAGTTACATTTAGCGTGTAAATGTTTAATATAAAATAAATACTGTGTTTGGGGCGATTTTAATGTGTCCATCACTTAAATGTTGTGTGACAGATTCTGTTACAAGCCTACTTGTTATGTTTTGTCTTGTCTTGTTTTCCTGCCTCTCGAATTACTTTTGTTTTGGTTGGTTGGTAGAGATAATCAGGTTTGTGTGCTGACCAAGCACACTAACCTGAATATAGGTCTACCAACCAACCAATTTAACCAAAACAAAACACTTCGAGAGACAGGAAAACAAGACCGCGGAGCTATTGCCAGATCCTCCGTGAAACAACCCCATTGTACCAAATATTTGGTAAATAAACCCGCACGTAAGCGTTTTACGACGTGCATCTAAAAGATAACCCCTTCGAGGTGTTTATTTTGATGATCGGTCAAATTCAGTCGAACAGGGCGGGCGAGCGAAAATAACCATCTCTCGACGGGCTGTCATTTGGGCGTAATTCGATTCCAGTGATGGTGTTTTGATGTAGGATCATGACTTGGACAGCGCCAAATGAAGAAAGAGGTGCTATTTGCAAAAATAGTTTCTTGAGGAGGCGAGTTCTTTGGATATCATTTACACTTAAAGTTCATTGGCCCAACGGAAAGCCTCGACGAATTCCATTGCGATTCTACCATGTAAACAATCCCGCTAAATTTACAGTGTTAAACTGTAATTGAGTTTTCAGGAAATAACTGTAAAAAACACTGAAATTTTTTGTACTAAATATCGTAAATTCCAGTTAAAATAGCTTTGTTCCGTAATATAATACATTCTTACTTTTTAAAATTAAGATCAGTTTGGCGTCTGGCTCTACTCGAACATGCAACCTCTAAGATACGAGTGGAGTGTTATACCAACTCAGCCATGGAATTTCTCGACGGAT
Source organism: Oedothorax gibbosus (assembly GCA_019343175.1). NCBI lineage: Eukaryota > Metazoa > Arthropoda > Arachnida > Araneae > Linyphiidae > Oedothorax > Oedothorax gibbosus. The sequence continues at coordinate 8,828,478 of CM033273.1, forward strand.
TGAAACCAATAAGTAATATTTTTGACGTTAAAAAGAAAGTGATGTCATTGAGAACAAGTCTTAAACAAAGCACTTGTAGACTGTAAACGAGTTTTAAAAAATTAAAGTCCGTAATGTAAGAGAAACGGTTTTAAACCATCGACGTAAAAGAGGTGGATCTATGTAATAAATAACTACTCTCCCCTTTCAAAATTCCAAGCAAAATTTTATTAATAAGATTTTTATATAAAAAAAAGCATTTCAATTTTTTGGCGCACTTTATTTTTTATTGTATCAAAGATAAACATAAACAGAAATCCTACAGAACGTTTATAAATATCACTTAAAATTCATTTATTTCTGCTACCTGGCAATTTAAGTGAGCTTATCATGTATCAAATAACCTTCAGGACGCCCTAATAAGATAGAGAAAACCTGACCTTTATCAGTTATGAAAAAAATGGCAGATGAAACTAAAACAAGGTCTTCCAAGGATCCTGTTTGAATTACATCAGGTCTAATTTCGTTTTTCTTCATCTTTTGAATTAAAAGAATTTCGTTTTCAACGTTCGAATTAAAGATGACCACTAGTTTTTATCTGCCTCTGATCTGATGATTTCACTTCAATTGCTGTTGTTTCTGCAGACGAAACGTGCCATTATGAGTGGTGGTGACCCTCGTTTCTTTTGGTTTTTTTTTTTTTTTGGTTCCAAAAGATATCGTGTGTACTTAATCCTTGGAATTTCGCTCAGTTAATTACTATTTTTTGGCAAAATGGTGCCTTCAGACGATTGAATGATATTGGTTTTTCTTCGATAGTCGCAAACGATTTTTTCCTCTAATTTTTTTGCCTGTAAATGTTGGAAGATTTGTGATTTTTTACCCCATTATTCGTAGTCTTAATGAACAATGTCAGTCAACAATGAATAGTCCTAATCTACAATGAAATTAAGAGAATTATAAAAAAATTGGGCGTATTCGAAAATGAAAATTAAAATTATCTTTAAAACTTTTGGAGCAAATAAACAAAGGCAATAACAAAGTAATAAGATACATAGTTATTAAAAATGGTATATAACTTAACATTTTCATGGCAGTGCATCGTAGAATGACATTACACTATGAATACTAGTATTGATTGTCTCTTAAAAGAAAAGTAAACTTCAATTTTAATAAGGAAAAGTAAATTATTTTTGGAAGCAAAACTTAATAACAAATATCTTTATAAAAAGCAAACGATTTTATTCTAAAAGGAAAAAATATTATATTCGTAATTAGGAATTTGAAAATATTTACATTTCGACATTAGCGATTTTGAATGTTGTACGTTTCTTGCATTTTATCTTTATCTTTTTTAATGTTCAAAATAATGTTTGTTTTTTTTAAATCAGCAAAAAATGTTCAAATAATGTTTTTTTTTAATCAGCAAAAAATGGGCAATCATAAAAGTAAGACTTCTTCAAAAATAGTTAAACAGAATACATTTTTACATACATTTTTGAAAGTGCAAAGTTCCATAAAGAAATCCTTACATCTTGGACCAAAGTTACCCGCATTCATCAGCAAAAGTTTCCCAGGGACCAATAATTAAATATAGAATAAAAGTATTCAACTTAGATTAAAACAAATGGTGTAATATTCATCCCCATAAATAAAAGAATAGTAAAGAGTGTTTTATTTAGCTATTTTCAATATTTTTTTAGGTGTTCCAGACAAAAGTTAGAAGAAATAGAATTTTGTCATTAAATGCTCGTACGAATACAAACGTCATTTGTAACATTGTCAATACTAGAATGAGAATTTTTTTACATGAAATGAAAGGTAATGTTTTTACCTTTCCAAAAATGTAAAGCAATCTTTTTCCGAAGCGTGGACCAAAGTTACCCCCATTGCCAAAGATACCCGCTTCGACGGTAGTAAAAAATATTAGACTTATTTATTACTTTATTGGTTAGCCTTTAAAAAATCTAAAAATATCGATAACGTTTTATTAATGTCTTTAAAGAAAGTTCTACGAAAGAAAAAAGATAAAAAATTATGACGTCAAACTATTACTTATAAATCTCGATACTATTCGTAAAAATCCAATGGGAATGTTTCTTATGATGTCACGCTCTCCATACTGCGATTTTATCGGTTGTTTTGTTTTCTTTCCTTACTACTTGAAACAAGCTTATTGGTGTCTTATGATGTCACGCGCTCCTAACTGCGATTTCATTGGTTGTTTTGTTTTCTTTCTGTACTACGTGAAACAAGCCCAAACTATTTATTTAATAAATACACTGCTATTTTTTCACATTTTACCTATCATTACGTCACTAAAGAGAGACGAGAGAATAACGGATCGTGATATTTAAGTGGCATGAAGGTTACTCATTTTCACGAAAACTGATTTCACTTTTCCTTCCAACACCTCACGGCCGATTGAGTCCTTTTAAAAAAGACGCATTTCCTTACAGACCATCTTAACGAAAACCAAATATTCTAATAAGTTCCTTGTTAAGAATAACCGCCAAGGCTTGGCGGGATTTTTCAATTTCGGGGAACAAAAGGAATTGGATGAGATGTAGCAGCGCGTAGACTGCAGACTTGGGGTTTTATTGGGAAAATTTTAAATATAAAATAAAATGGATGTTACTGAATTATTATAAAATAAAGACGGAATATTAATAAAAAATATTGAAAATATTAATTAAAATAATCGAAAATATTAATTAAAATAATCGATAGAAATCAATCAAGTATAGTAATAAATTATTAGTGTGAAAACCTTATAGCGAAAAGAGTTGTAATCGGATAAATATTAAGAAACAAGTAAGCTTGTAACAGAATCTGTCACTTAGCCCGCTTCCACACAACATTTGTAACAGGAAAAATGTAGCCAAACATAATATTAATTCTATTATAAACCTTTAAACGCTAAATTTGGCAAGTTCCATTTATTTTGTTTTGAAAATTCAATAATTATTTCTTTAATAATAATTCAATAATTATTATCGTTTGCAAAAATAAATTTATATTTAAAAAAATAAATATGTATTATTCTTCTCTTTTAAATAGAACCAAAACCAGGGCCTTAATACAATTACTATTCATTAAAAGCAAATAGACATTAGGAACATAGCTCCCATTCTATTAGATTATGACTTGCACTGTTAAAAAATGTGTACTTGTTTTCACTCTTACAGTGGTTCTTATTAGCTGTAACGGCTGTGTGGTGAAATGTTGAACTATATTTTTGGTATTCGGATGAATCATTTTTCAGATTTTTGTTTCCAAAACCTGAAAAATGGTTCATCCTAATACCAGAAATATGGTGAATTATTTCTCCACGCAGCCGTTTTTATCCACTAAGAACCCTATTTTTAGTGAAACCAAGTTTTTAACTGGAACGCGTAAAGCCTTCTGATGAAGACTGTAAATGTAGAGAGATTAGTGCACATTGGATCTTGCTGTATTATGTACTGATTTCTATTGACGTATGTACTGGTTTTGCCTGTCAGGCTTAACTTAAGTGTGTTAAAGCTCTATAAAAATAGGCTGAAATTGGCAGCCGGAAGCGTTACCAAATACCTGGACTGTTTCACTTTCTTTCAACTCCATGCCTCAAGCCCTGTGCGTTCCGTGTATGTGAACACTAGCGCATGCGCAGAAGAGTGGGCGCATTCGAGTGTTGAATGTTCGTTGAAGTGTGCACGAAACAACATTTTGTACTTTCACTTTTCATGAAGGAGGGAATTTAACTCTGCTAGAGTTTCCGACTGGATGGGTTCTGTGACAAAATGTTTTAAAATGTCGAACCTACAAGAAAACTATTTTTCAAATGCAATGAATTGTTGAATGTAGAGTGTATTAATAATTAATATTGTAAATTTATATTTAATGGTGGTTTATTAATTTTAACAATTACAGTACTACAAATGCTAAGTACAAGTGTGATAAGTAGTCCAAAAAATATATCATAATATATTTCAAATTTCATTTCATTTTTATTTTTTAATTAGTTTATTTAATTATTAACAAAATTTCGTATTTACCTAAACTCTATAATTCTAAACCACAATCCTGATTCGTTAAACTATATTTCAAAACAGTAATAATCACAAATAAATTAAGCAAACGATTTTAAATATTAATCGAACATGCAAAATAAATTTATTTAAACCAGCAAATATTGTCTTACAAAACAACAATTGGAAAGAAGAATTTCAAAGGTTTAGTGATTGTTTTTGCGGGTAATTTCGATATAGGGACTTATAAAGCCTATGTGGAAATGGTTTGAAGTTGAAGTGCCAGTTACTATACCAAACCCACTTAAACGCAAATACCGAATCGTCTGCCTAACTTAAATGGTTGCCCCAGGGGCTCACGAAGACCCCGGGCAGCTGGCGACTGATGACGCATCCCGGAACATTTGCATACAGAACTGCTGTTGTGTGGGTTTCTCAAGAGCCTGTTCGCCTTCAGAGTTCGCACACGCAAAATGAATGTTTACACGGAAATCGAAAAAGAGACACGACAATAGACTCTAAAGTGTAATAGCTTAAGAAGTGTAAGGTACTGTAAAGTGTCAAAAAGTACTACGGCAATAGAATATGGACTCGTAATAACTCGAAGTAGCCTACACTCTTAAAACCTATAGGAGTGGATTTCACTCTTTTTGCGGAGTGGGTAAAAGAAGTAAAAGAAAACAATCTACGTCCTACACTCTTAAAACGAGCGGTTTTAACTCAGTCTGAGTTAATTTCCAATCCTTTCCGGTGCCGAAAATGCACTTCCCCTATAGGAGTGGATTTCACTCTTTTGTTTTAAGAGTGTAAGAAGCGTATTATACTTTTCAAAAAGTATTACGACAATATGAAAAAGTGTAATAACTCCAAAAAGTATAAGAGTGTAAGATACTCTAAAGTGTCCAAAAGTCTTACGATAATAGACTGTAGACTCTGAAGTGTAATTGCTGTAAATAGCATAAGAAGTATAAGATACTGTTAAGTGTCAAAAATTCGTACGACAATATGAAAAGTCTAAAGTGTAACATCTCGAAATAGTATAAGAAGTGTAACATACTGTAAAGTGTCAAAAAGTTTTACGACAATATTTAGATTCTAAAGTGTAATAACTCTAAAAAAGTGTAAGATACTGTAAAGTGTCAAAAATTCGTACGATAAGTTTGATAACTCGAAATAATATAAGAAGTGTAGGAGTAATAGAAGTGAAGTGTAGTAGTAAAGTGTCAAACGTACTGCGGCAATACACAATCGACTCTAAAAAAATGTGTAATTACTTGAATAGTATGAGAAGTGTAGGATATTGTAAAGTGTCAAAAAGTCTTACGAAAATGGACTATAGACTCTAAATTGTAATAGCTCTAATTTGTGTAAGATACTGTAGTGTCAAAAAGCCTCTAGTTACCATGATTGAATTGTCACATATCAAAATATATGACGATACATAATTTTTTACGACAATAGACAATAATTGTAAGTGTAAAGTTTCAAAAAATCTCTATTAATCATAATTGAATGGTCACATAACATATTTTAACTAACCACATACGTCAAATAATTTTTTCAGTTTTACTCTCGCTTGGATTCTCTATTGCTAAATCTCAATCTATATACATTAAGATTTTATTGATTTATTATTTCATAAAATATTTTATAAATAATTTTTTATATTTATATTTTATAAAATAATTTTTTATATTTATATTTTATAAAATTCATAATTTTAGAATAAATAATTAATAATTAAATAATTTTTTATATTTTATAAAATATTTTTTTATGTAAATTCTTTTTCATTTTTTTTTTTTTTGAAAAAAAAATGTATTGCGCATTTTATAATATTAAAATTGCAATTAATTCAAAATAAAATTATAAAAAAGATATTTTAACCAAACTTTATTGAAAACATCAAAATAATATTCAAATTTTCTCTCTATTTTCTCTAATTTTCTCTATTTATTTTTCTCTATATTCTCTATTTTCATCCAATAAATATTCAATTTCACAGTGCGTCTATGATAGTTAGCATACGCGTCGGAAACGATCCAGCATGCAAAACATTTACTGAAAATTATTTCTTTATTTCTCTTTTTTTTTTAAACCTTACCTTACCTTTTTACCTTTACCTTTTACCTCTTTCCTGCTGTACGCCGATAAAAGGATATCCGTTAGATTTTTATGATTATTTTGAACTGAATTAGGGACACGTGGGTATTTTGAGGTTGTACGAAATGCTGTTTTTTGTAAAAAGTATTATTTATTTAAATTAAATTTCTTTGGGAAAACGTGGTATACATCTTATCAAAATTTTAATTAATATTAAATTTTTCTCAGCTATAATTACAAAACTGTTTGTTCTTTAATAAATTGTTTTTTACACCAGGTGTTATACACAAAATTAAACAAAACCAAATGAAGTCAATTCGTATAAATTTTGTTTAATTCAAATGTATCGGATTCATAATCAGTAATTTAATTTTCTGATACAATATTTCAAATATGCAGTTACATTATGATAATCCCCATTAATTATAAGAATAACGTGGTAATTTTTTTCACATTTGTTATTGAATAACATCAATTCCACAACTATATTCTATTAAAATTATAAACAAATAAGTTTTAATATAAATTTTATAAAACTTTTAAGCAACTATATTTTTGATATGGGCATTTGTTCAACGCTTGCAGTGTATTTAGAAATCACCCATTATATTTTTAACGTGTACTTAATTTATTCTAATATAGCCTTTAAAAAATTAAATTTCTGACAGTCTTTGGCGAGAAAATTCACAAATTCAGCCTATTTTACAAAAACAATTTCTGACAAACAACAAGCATGAATAACAAAAGAAAAGTTTTGAACTTCCGTTTAGGTTTTCGAATGAAAACATTAGATTTAAAGATATTTATTTCTAAAATAAAAAAAAGCGAAGTTCATCGATTTTGTTCATTTTAGCAAAAACATTTCACACCAAAAGCGGAAATTCCCATACATTTTCAAAACAGAAAAGAAACAAAAAAAAAATTTCATAATATGAATTGAAACTTGTGCTCATACATCTGGCTATCGAAAATGGTTCTTAAGTACTTTAAAATTTCTTTTTATCTATATTAAAAAAAAACTATGGAAAGAAAACTATTTAAAGGGGACAAATCATACTTCCAAACATAACAGATATTATATAGTTTTCCAGCGTGCATTCTAGAAATTCTGTATTTTACTTCATTCTGTTATTATTTTATACGTCATAACCGGTAAAGAATGTGAACAGTTTTTCGGTATTACTTAAGACACTCGGTTTATATTTTTCGTTACAATTATTAAACAAAAATGTAGAATAAACAATGCTTGTTTTAAATAAATGTGTGGGAAACTTTGATACGTACTAAACAAACTACATCTAAAAATGCCTTAAACTAAAAGTTTCTAGATCAATCTATGTTAAAAAAAAACTTTTTTTTTTCCACTGTTGTCAAGTTCTTTCTTTTAGATCAACTGGTTTAAGGTTCGTGTTAAAAAAAATCATTAGTACATTAGTGATTGCACCGAACCATATTTTTATGTCATTAATAAACACTGGACCTGTAATAATTTTTTTTTGCAAAAACAAAAAAAAAACTTACCTTAATTTTTTTAATGTGAAATTACTGTGTTGTATTTTTTTTTAAATTTTTTGTATATTATTTCTTTTACCCAAAGTATGAGTTACTTTCTATTCTAAAAATAACGCATTTTTTATAGTACTTACTATTATTTATTTTTACTAATTACTGTTACTCATTTATGTACTTATTTTTTAATTGCTTCGATATCCTGGCTTAAAATACTATTTGTTGTGGGAAAAATCCGTGCTTGCATCGAGCCATATTTATATGCCATTTAATAAACACAGGGATTAAAGTATGTATTTTTAGCACACAAAAAATGACTTGTGTTTTTTTAAATATGCTACCGTATGTCCTTCTGTGTTGTAACTTTTAAAAAAAATAACCATTATTTATGTTATCCAAACAATGAATCATTTCCTATTTTGAAAACAACGCACATTTTAGCTTCCACACTACGCTTATAACGTGAAAAGGGGAAGGTATTATAATCGTTCAGTCCGTCCGTCTGTCTGTCACTCACTTTCACAGAACGAACCGCAAGTCGCATAAACAAGTGGGATACGTCATTTTGAAGCAAAAAATCAGGCTAGTTTACATCCCAAATTTCATTAAAAAATTTAAATTAGAAATATATTTAAAATTTAAATAACTAAAAATTTAATCTACATTGAAATAACATGCAAATTCCATTTTCATTTAATATTTTGACTGTTGCCATTTCGTCAAACGTACGAGAAACTTTATTTAAAATAAAAATAAAACTCTTGAAATATATTTATTTATGTGATATGTTTCAGTTTAAATTGATGTCATATCACAATAGATTTCTTTTGATGGTTCATTATATATGTATGAGGAAAGATGCATAGCGAATTCTAACTTTGAATAAAAAATATGCAAAAGTTCGTTTTTATTTTTAAAGCATCAATTTTCCTAATTATTTATTCTTCTATTTTTCGAAAGAAAATTAATGTACATGGGAAAGTGTGGCGAATAAAAGATATTTATTAAAAAATAAATTGCATCATTATAATCCGAATTTCAAACAAATTTAGCATACGATAATCAGTAATTATTAATTTGCGAAAGAAGATTAATGAAAATAGTTAATTTTGGCGTTTAGAAGTTTGAATTAGAAATAAATTATTAGCTAAAGGCCCTGTTTGGCGAATTTCTTTCTGACGTGTATAAATAGTACGTTTTTTTGTTGAGCACAAATATTGTGTGGAAGCGGATTAAGTGACATATTCTGTAACAAACCTACTTGTATTTTTATAATTCTGTTAAAAAAATCTCAACTCAATAAATAAAAATAATTTTATGAAACGATCTTAGAAATGCTATAACACATCAGAATTTTTAATTACGTATTTTATAAATATTATTGTATAGCAATGAAAAGCAATTTTGTAAATTTATGTATTTATAATTGTGCGTAACATGTGCATATCTATTTCATTAATAAATATTATACTTAAATTTAATTAATCACAATCTAAGGATCAATTAAAAAGAATGCGGAAATGTAGAATATTTTTTTGCAAAAAAAAGCTTACCTTAAACTTACTTTCTTTAATGCTCTTCCTGTGTAATTTCTGTGTTCGTAAAATTTCTCTTCTTTTTCGTCCATTATTTCTCTTACCAAAACGAAGAGTTATTTCCTATTTTAAAAATAACGCAATTTTTTATATGTTTGCTTAAAAGTTAAAAATACATCTAAAAATGATAACAAAGGATATTTGAAACGCATTAAAATATCATCATTTTTCGAAGCACTCTTCAAAAAAGGCGATAAAAAAACATAAATGGACACAACTACCGTAGCACCTGTATGACAATCACACGGCAACAAAAAAAACCTCATTGTGTACATTTCAACAGAGCCGACACATATTAAATCGTTATTGTAGGTTTAACCCCTCTTGTAACCGAAATTCTATCTGTAATTTCTCAGAACTGCGAAAAGAAAAAAAATAGTTATTGTTACACTCTGCCCCTCCCCTGCCCCCTACGCTGGATACTTTCTTCTTCTTCTTATCTCGATGGTTTTTATTCGAATTTTCTTTTTTTCTTTTTTTTTTTAAGAATAAAAGCGATGATCATCTTCTTCTCTTAAAGATGGAAGAGGTCTATGGCCGGTTGTTGATCCTACTGTAAAAACTCGGAGGGAAAAAAACTGGTTTGGTGCTTTCGTAAACTTCTTTTTTTATCGCCAAACATTATTGCCAATTGGCAGCGTAAAAAAGAGTTATCCTTTAATTAAAGAACTAAATTCGATATGTGTTCTTTATCTACTTTTTTTCGTTGCACTAATATTTTAATAAACAGGAGTAATGCTTATATTTTAAAAAGAGTTATCCTTCATCTAAAGAACTGAATTCGATATGTGTTCTTTATCTACGTTTGTTTTTGTACTAATATTTGATGAAGCAGTAGTAATACTTTAATTTAAAAATTTGTTCCGTATCATTTAATCCAATATTTTAATATTTAAAAATTTAATAATTTGGTATTTCATAAATATTAATGTATAGAAATGAAAAGCGATTTTGTAAATTCATATATGTGTAATTGAAAAATAACCTGCGCAACGTATGCATATCTATTTTATCAGTCAACATTATGCTTAAAATTTATTTAATCGTAATTTAAATGCTAATTTATAATAATATCGACATAATAAATACAAACATGATCGCCAATTGGCAGCGTAAAAAAAAGAGTTATTTTTCATTTAAAGAACTAAATTCGATATGTGTTCGTTATCTAAGTTTTTGCGTTAATGTTTTGTTAAGCCGAGAAATAACATTTTAAAGATTGTTCCATATCTATAATTTGTATTTAAAATACATTGTATAGAAAAATAGAAAAGCAATTTTATGTTTCATCCTATTTGTAATTGTAATAAATTTCACACAATAGTATTATATTTCATTATAACTTTAAATAATTATTTACTTCCACACTAGATAACGTAATGCAGATTAAAAATCGTTATCCCCTTGTCATTTTAAGAAACTAAAATTCGGAAGTGTGATACGTTAATTACGTGTTGTACACTGAAATTTCGAGAATTTCAAGAAGTACTTCAATTATATTGTAAATTTATGTATTTGTAAATGAAAAATAATCTGCGCAACGTTTGCATATCTATTTCCTCAATAAACATTATGCTTAGAATTTATTTAATCGCACTATAAATTTTAATTTAAAATAATGAAAAAATAGAGTTTGAATTAAATATTTTTGTGTGTGCATCCTTACATTGCTAGTATATTCTTAAATGATAATTTCACGGAATTTAGTATTGAATAATTTTTTTATTTATTTACTTTGAGCGGATTTATTTTTAGCTTCCACACTACGTTTATAACGTAAAGAGTGACAGGTATTATAATCGTTCAATCCGTCCGTCTGTCCGTCCATCACCCACTTTCATAGTCCAAACTACAAATGCTACGGACAAGTGTGATACGTCAAAAAATTCAGCGCATCGAAATTAGAATACACTGAAAATTTCAGAAAAGAATTCGAATTCGAAGTACTTCAATTATTTAAAAAAACTGCAAAATTTAATGCTCATTTAAAAAGCCTAGAAAGCCATTTTTATTATAATTAAATCACCATTGCCATTCGCAACAATCGCTCGAGAAACTTTAATTCTTTTAAACAATAAATTAAAATAAATTTATTTTTGCGACATCAATCAGTTTAAAATGACGTCAAATATATTTCACTACGAGATTCTTTGTATGTTGATATGAAATATTTTCATTCTATTTAAAAGCGAGGAATATTTTGCAAACGATAAGTAATAACTATTGAATTTTCGAAATAAAATAAATGAAACTAGCCAAATTCAGCATGTAAATGTTTAATATAGAATAATTGCTGTGTTTGGCGCCTTTTTACCTCCTAAACACAACTGTTGTGTGGAAGCGGATTAAGTGACAGATTCTGTTACAAACCTACTTGTTTTATTTTGTTTTTTATTTAACGTTCTTTTTTTGTAAACTGTATATAGAAATTTTTGTTCCAAATTAAATATCGAAATTTCTCTATTGAGACATTTGAAGTCAAAATAAATACATTTGAAAATATCAAGAATATATTGCTAAAATAACTTTGAACTTGATAAGTTTTCTTATATCAAAACAATAAGAATTGATCAGAAGGTATTTAGTTAACCTTTTGCAATCACTTATGTATGCGTGCAATCATTTATGTTTTGCAATCACTTATGTAATTTTTCACATTTTGTATATCATTTAACATATTGAGATTTTATTCAAACATAAATGCCGGTAGGCGAGGGAAGATCAATTAATTCCAAAATGGGATGCTACACTTTCATTTTGAGAACTTAATGTTTGTTTTTTTTAAATTAATAATTTAAATAGTTTTCATTTATATTTATGATGCAACTTGAATACCGAATTAAAAGTTAGTTAAGACAATATCTCCAAAGAATCATCGATAATTTAGAATTCGTTATGGAATTATGATATACATAAAATTTAACTTTGATATCACCTAATCGTGTAATTATATTTGCTTATAAATATTTCCCTTACATTTAAATGCTTTTAATAGAATTCAATGAAGATAGATAATTTAAGTACATTGCTCAAAACAATTAGGGGAACGCATGGTTTAAACCCTTTCACCCCCAATGATTCCATTTGAGTCATCAGCTTGCGATTTTTTTTTTCTCACTAAGTTGAGCTCGAACTTATTTATCGTTAGATGGAAGAATCATGTCTTTTGAAGAATTAAATAATGTTTGTTTTAATTAAATGAAAATATGAAAAACATGGTAAAATAAAAAACACACCTTAAAAATTTTATGAAATAAATTGACCCTAAATTCTTCACGCTTGTATTCTTAGATGTTTCAAAATTGATTTTAACATTTTTTAACAAATAAAATTTTGAAAAAATTATTGTTATAATTTATTCAAAAGTTCCAATTTTTCTCCCTTTAAATTTTTAGTTAAAAAATTAAGATTTTTTTCCCCGTTTGTTACCATTTCATTCTGGATGCATAATAAATCTATTTCACAAATTTTAGATTTTTGGAAATCTAAAAATTCTTCCCCCAAAAAAGTGCATGATTTCTTCAATAGTGTATTTATTCACTTTGATTTTGATAATATTTTTTGACTTATTGATAATGCTTAATAATTTTATGTTGTGAAATTATGCTTATAATTGTTTTTCTTTTATAGGTAAGTGAAGTGCTTTGAAATTTTCTGTATCCTACTTAAAAAAAACTACTTAAAAAAGACAGGTAAATAATTAAACACTGTTTAGCATATATTTGTATGAAAAGTATGTTTAGATTTAGAATATACGTGTAGGATTTTGCTCGGGTCTTAAGAGGTTAATACAGGTCAATTCTCATTTTCTTTGCATTACGTACTTTCTTTTGCTTCGATCTCGTGCACCCCGCTGAACACAGAAGTTTCTGTAACATACACTGTTAAAAATTTGGTGCTAGGTTTCACCATGATATTGGTTGGTTTCACCATGATATTGGTTGGTTTCACCATGATATTGGTTCTAGTAGCTGCAACGGCTGAATGGTGAAATGTTTCACTTTTTTCGTGTTTGTTGAACATTTTCTGGATTTGGAAACAAAACTGAGAAATGGTTCAACCGAATACCAAAATATGGTGGAACGTTTCACCATTCAGCCGTTGCAGCTACTAGGAACCAATATCATGGTGAAACCAAGCACAAAATTTTTAACAGTGTACAAATTTTGCAAATAACGTTTATGTGCTAAAAAAAATCCGGTAAATGCATTAACATTTGTTTTTAAAAAAGTAAAATTAAATGAAATTCACAGTAAAAAAAAATAAGTGGGAATTCTCGTAGCAATACTCACTACATTTCAATTTACAAATTCATTTTACATAAAAAATTTCCAGTGTTAATTACACTTTAATCATATAAACAAAGCACCCATTTTGAAAATAATGAGACAAAATAAACGCACTTTAAAACAAATGTTGTGTCTTCTTTTAATAGATAGTTGTAGTTAAAAGTAATTCAAACAAGACCTACAAATTGTAAACGGTTTATTAACCTACATCGTTCGATTGAACTTTCTCCAAATGTTTGGCTAAACTAATTTGTAAAATAATTCGCACAAACCTTTTTGTTATTTAAACAACAAAGTTAGTTATTTGGCTTCATGAATTTCTTTGCCGGCTATTTTGGAATCAATTTCAAGAGCTTCTCAAGCGTTCCATCGCTAAAAGGGTTAAATGAATGTTTTTCACTTTGTTAAAAGTGGAATTTGGTTCAACAATTCTTGTGTATAGTAAATGCTATTCAGGAATGTTGTATTCAGATGATGTAAATAGGTCTGCTTTGCTAAAATAAAGTTAAATAAGTATAATTTATTGAAATCAGAACCAAATAAAACATTGCCAAAAACTCATTTGCTTATTTTAAAATAAATATTACGTTTAAATTATATTTTAAAATCGAGGGTCCTGAAATGAAAGTTGTTGAAAGAGAATTTTTTATTTAAATTTGGTTTGAGATATTTTTGTGATGTTTGAACGCTTTTAAAGGATTTACAAAATTATGGATTACTAAACAGTTAATAAATAGAATTTAATGTGATTGAAGTTGTAGATTAGGTTGGAGGGAACTTTTTGTGGATTTTGCTTTTGTGATAGGGCGGAAAAGTTATATACTGGTAGATCAATCTCGTATACAAAAATTTGTGATAAACAAAACGTATATACAGGTAAGATTCTGTTTGTGAATTTTACTTAATTTTATCACGATAAAACTCGCCGAAATCCACAAACAAAATGGAACCTGTAGACATGTGTTGTTTCTCACGAATTGCTTTACGAGTGATAAAACTATTCTTACAACTACTTAAAACTATAAAACTTTTTCGCACTAAGACTTAAGCAAAATCGAAATTACGTTTTTTACGCTCCTCTCTATTATAGATGTTTCAGTGTACTCAGGAAACGAGTTAATTCAAATGCATAAAAAATAAAGCATGTTATTTATATATTTGTTGTAATTGAGGCTGACATTTTGCTAAACTTAAATAAAATAACAAATTTGAGTGTAAGCTGGTTGTTCAAGTGTCGAAATTACTTCCAACTTTCATTTTTGGATTGGTTCTCTGTTTCCACGTGGCATGGAATCACCAATCAAGGCTCAGAAAGAATTTAATTTCATTAACATCTTTGCTGCCACTCAAGACCTGAAACATGCTCATATTTCAGCTATCACCTTTCAAAGACAATGATTTTTCATTTTTTTCGGACGCCTACAAAGTAAATTTTTCATCTTATCACGTGGGCACGAGTGAAAGTCGCCAAATTCGTGATTCAACGGGCCAATTCACCGCAAATAGTTGTAGCCCTAACCAGTTGAATGCCCCAAGGGCCCTAGATGCGACGATAAGACGGTATTACATAGATCAACTTTTTAAAACCCTTCGATTGACCTCTCAAATAGAAGGTAAACAGATCAATAAAGTCGGAAGACGACTGGACTTTCAGGCGATCGGAGGTATATGCAGTAGGCTCCCTCTTAAACGAACTCCGTTTAATCGGATTTCCACTTTAACTGGCTGTTTTTTTATCCTTAAAGTAAAAAAAATAGCTAAAAATATGTATTTTTTATTGATTTCTAGGCTTCAATTAAAAAAAGTTACTTTTAAAAAAATGCTTTAGTACATTAAATAAAATTACGCATTATTTTAATTGTGTATTTATTCATTTTACTAGGCAAATCTCACCAATGTTAAAATATGCAATCAAATGTCCATCTAAACAGTAATTAATTTCACTTCTCCAGTTTAATCCGATTTTCGTTTAACCGTCTTACCCTTGGTCTCATTTGGGCTGGTTAAGAGGGTGTTTTTTGCTAAACCACCTGAGCGATCGCAATTTTGCAGAAACCTATACTGGTCGTACAAAATATGATATTTGTTAGCTCTATTGTGAAAGTTTCTTTCAGTTGTTTATTTATATACTTCGATGGCTTCCCCCTAAGCATTCAATTGGGAATCAAATGAGGTTCCCCACCGACCCCTTGTCAACGACCCCTATTTATTTTAGCGAGGGAATCGCGATCCTCTGCTCCAGCCAAGTGGCTAAGATTTATGTCCGGACGACACGATCTCCCTCTCTCTGCACAATCCTTTCTTCACGCCACTCTGATTGGGACTTTAATTGGCTAGCTTTCCCAAAGCAACTCAGACCATGCATTTCTAATGTAGGTGGTTGGCGAAGGCAGCCATTCCTCTTGGAGTTGGTGACATTGACCCATTCCTTGGAACTTTGGAACTCGGGGTTTGTATAAACACTTGAGCCCGGTCACTTTTACCCTGACCATGAACCATAAAACCCACTAACTAGCTAGCATGTACTTAGTTCAGATAACAATCCTCTGAGTTACAGAATGGTTTATATGAAGACAGCACTCAATCTTTGGATCACTTGACGTACTTGTAAAACTTTCTAAAAGGAAATGATGCATTTAACGTAAAACAACAAACTATGTCTAGAATGGGTTAGGACTAGGCAATTCTAAGTTACTTTCATCCGAGGTAATTGTTGTTTACTTTTTTAAGTATTGCAAATTGCTTTTACCACAAATAAACTCTAACGACTGTATTCACATGTTCGAGTCTAGTAGCGAGACTCACCGGAACATGAATCCCGAGAATTGGACAACTTAAATAATTGGACATCTTCAAAACCCTAGCCATAAGCGCGATATTCCTCCGAGATTCATCACTTTAGTTTATCCTCCTGTTATCTCCTCGATTTTTGTAAAACCTGTCAAAAGGAAAAACTGGACGTTTTAATTTCTTTTCGAATGGCTTCTTTTGAATGCAGTATTGTCAGACTTGGCAAATATTAATATTAGCCATGTTGGCTATAAGATCTGTCTGGCTAATAAAAAAATTAAATCAATTCTTCAATCCAAAAACAACTGATTGCTTCGATTTGGGTTTTTTGTAAAGAAGTAATTATGCTAAAAAGAAAAGGAAAACAAAAATTTCACCTCCCTACCCTACAATATAATCATACATTTAACATTTTGGACAAATTCTAGAAAATTCATCATTAAAATAAAGTCTTTGATGAATTATGTATTTTCGAAAGAAGTGTTGGAATTTAAAGGCATTTACTTAGTTTATGCTAAATGTGCTGAAATTACATCGCGGAAACAGTGGCAAGGTTTTAGTTTAGGTACAGATAAAAAAAAAATACCGTCTGGGGATAATCGTTAGTTACAGTTTAACTGAATCGGTGTAATGCCTTTAACCAGAGTTTCAAATAAACATAAGCACAAATAACGATGTTCAACAATTTATCACACGTTTCAACCTTCAAAACAAGTGTTGATATTGCTTTAAAAGAGCGCGAAGCAATTGTCTATACAAAAGCTACGAAACGTAAAGGTATTTTACAACCGTTTACAACCGTTCTAAAAAGGTATTTTACAACCGTTCCGCTTCCTGCCAATTGAAAATAAGATGCATACAAAACACGAGCAATTTCAAGTCTGCTTGGCAAAATTTACTGATCACTTCCTGGACACTTAAACTCTTCTGCTTGTCGAATCCAATCCAAAATTTAGGAGTTTACATAGTTCTATCTTCTTGTGTTGCACTCTAGGTAGAACATTCTTCTCAAGTTACGTTCTTTTTTCGCGGTCACCATTGTTCTCCACTTTCAATTTATTTCTGTTTTTTATTCGTTTTTCTTATCGGGTTCTTACACTTTAAGTGATTCCCGAGGTTAAAGAATCCTCAAGGAATAATAGAGACAAGAAAAAAAGGAATGTCATGCCTTGTTTTGATTCGATGTTCTTTTATTCCTCCGAGTTTGTTTGCCTTGTACCGAATTAATTCTCTTTTTATTCTTTGTTGTGGCTCGCGTGCTAGCGACGGTGCCACAGGAAATGTCATTGCGAAATATCTGAATGGCAGCCACTCTGTAATTTCTCTATTTCAGGAAACACGCGGCACGAGACTTTAACAGGTTTTTATTATTATTTCTTTCCCTTGGATTTTGAATACGAGGAAAGAAGTCGTCGTTCGTCTTTTATAACGGTAATTTCTTTATGAAATGGGAAATTGTACGGTGGCGAAGCTTCTTTCTTAGTGTTGTTTCATAACATTACCAAATGGTATAAATAAGATATACGTAGCAAAGAAGTTGATGTTCCTTTTTTTAAGAACTTAATTTTTTTTATTTAAAATAAATTTAAAAACACCTCGTGTGCCACAAAGTGTGCTACGAGGCTTACAGAAATAAGTGAAGAAAAAAATAAAAATTTAATTTGTAAATAAAAGCATAGTAGAGAATTACAAAGTCTCCATTCTTCACACCATATTCGATGTTCATTTTGGAAATAAAATACACAAGAGTTTAATGACTGAGTAGTTTCATGAACTTACTTTCGTTAGACAATCATTTAACAAGTCGTAGAAATTTTTGTTGTTAAAAAGGTAATATTTGGCTAAAAAATGTGACATTTGTTGCTAAATAGATAAAATTTTGTTGCTATAACGATAAAATTTGTAATTTTCAAAATAATTTAATGCGACTTATTTGGAACTTGTAAAAAAGAAGGCAGGGTAAACAGTATATACTCTACACCCTCCGATTCTTTCTCATAACCCCTTTTCTTTCTGTCTATAGGCATCCTTTTGATGAAGGGGGGAGGGCGGGGGAGAAGAGGATAAAAAAAAATCATTTTTTTTTTTCAATATCATTTTTGAGGGTTTGCGTCTTTGGAGTGTAGGGCGATCGGCACCTCTAACCTGTAAATCTCCCTGACTACTTTCATTAATTTAATACCCATAATTGGTCCAAACAAAAGGTCTTTGGGTGAACATCCTATGCTTAACCTTCTATGGGATCAAATTTAGCATTCCTCACTACGTGTCATACAAATATTTTGAGTGGATGATTACGAATCAAATGCACACGTTTCGCGCCAGCATCAGAGAAAGTTTTGGGGGTTCATCACCAGTCACGTTGGAGAAAGATGAAATGACAGCCAACTTAATAGGTCCGGGATCCTTTTTCTTTCACCGCTCCCCTCGCATTCGAACGAAAATTTACTCCGGACCACCTCCCGAGATGATGGGGGTTCAAGAAAAACACAGTCTGAATGAAAAAAAATAACAATTCGAAAACTGTTACAAAAACCCTTCCCAAACCATGTTTCTGAAGGGATCCAATGATGGAGTTATGAAGAAGATGGGGATGCTGCCGGGTAAAGCCAATGCAAAAACCAGTTTGCAAAGTGAAGCCGTCGATCGCTTTGTAGTAAGCCCAGACAAACACTATCGGCTAAGTATTTGGCGCTATTCTACAGTGGAGTTGGTAAAGGCTTACTAAATAAACTTGTCGATTTCTGACTCACTAAAATAAACTATAATTTTAACACATTTGTCTTAATTGTGAAGGGAATCACTACCACTTTGTGTAAATTCAGATCTCGTATTACAGCCTACAACTGCGCAAATGTTCATTTTCTTATTTTTAATTAATTATTTTTAAGGAATAAAATGATGCGTTTCAGCATAAACCAACATTGAGTGAGCGGTTTGTTTCTGCTGATTACGGTTGCTTGGCGACTTTCCGGCGGCTTCACTTTGTTTCTCGCCAAGCATCTCCATCTTCTTCTTAACTCTATGGATCCAATCTCCTGCTGACCGCGTCCCTCGGGCAGCAAATAACAACTCAACCCAACTCAGATATTAAAAAAAAAACATATACAATTCGAGGGTGTCTTAGGCTTAATCACGGGGTTAGTGGGTGTACCCCCTTGCCTCCAAAAAAAAAATTACGAGGTTTATATTATTATATGCAAAGGTTAGTTGGGGGTTTATTGCTTTTGCTATGGTGTTGAGTGACATGCCGGTGGTTTTTGTGGGATTGAACCCTTCCCTGCGATTTGAAGTGAAGTAAATGACGTGCATCTCGCTGCGGGGGCGTTAGATGGCGAGATTCGCTTTTGTTTGGTTTAGAAGAAAATAACTGATTTGGCGTAATTCTTTTTCAAGCGTTCTTTAAGTGTAGAATTCTATAATAAAATTGTTTCTCTTCTTTTTTTAATGGAATGCAGAGTTCGGTAAAAGTCGGAAAATTCTTAGCGCGAACATAAATAACTCGAAATTTGGCACGAAGATTGGCGTCATTCAAAAATCGCCTCACCCGATAGTGTTTTTTTCTTGTTAGGTAAATGTTTTTCATGTAACCCCCATGGCTATTTGAATAAACAAAATTAGAATGTGGCAATCTGCCCGCATAGCAAACGCTTATTTATTAACCTCATGAACTTTCAGTCCCTCTTGGCAACGAAATTGAAACTTTGATTGTATGTTATGGTAAAACACTTAATAAAAAAATTCGAAATTTTCCTAGTTTGTTTCAATAGAGTTATAACTCTTCACTCTTTAAATAAATGCTTTATTTGGGTATCGCGTCTTTTTAACATCTTTCTAAGGGTGAATTTAATTCTCAATTTGATTATTTCTCCCAAATGTCCATTAAAAATTTTAATCTCGAATTACTTGTGGCTCAATCGGTAATATTTAGTAGAAAGCATCTGTACACTTATATAGAATTTATATCAAATTAGTAAGTGCGCAAAAATATTCCTTAGCAATCCTAACCTTGGCCCCAGGGTAACCGGTGAGTTACCTGTGCTAACAATGCAATGGTGTGAATCAGAATATCATGATTTTAACATTATACATTGATTACGGATAAATCTAAATTATTATTCAACCATTTTAAGGATGATTACAGTCTTTGGTGCCACAAAGATAGCTGTATTAGATACCATATTCCTTTTTCTTGCTGAAAGTTGAAAAATACATAATAAGGCGTAAACCCCAACGTGATTCAGACGCTATCAGGTCGCGAAAACTTTCTTGCAACTCTTAACTTTTCCGTTTCAAGATTCCAAATATGGAATTCCTCTCCCTTTCTCCTCCGCTCAGTTGGAAATTCCGAATTCTAGTCACGTGAGCAAAAACAGAAAGATATTTCAGTAAAAATAAGAGCGCCAGAACTGAAACAACCGGTTGAAGTTAAAAGCCATTGAGGATGCGCAACTTGCTGGACGTTTGGCCACCAATCTCATTTTTTATTAGAAAAGTAAACACGACAGGTCGCCAAATTTGTTGATCCTGACCTGACTCCTTATATGTGCACCCAATGTCGACAACAAACTTTTTAACACCGCCACACGTGACGTCATCCCATTACGTAACCGGACGACCTCATTTCATACCTGAAGAAAGTAGCGAAACTGCTAATGAACCGCAGGTAGCTTTTTAAATGTTAAAATGACGCACTCAAGCAAACACAACCTTAGAAAAGTGTCTTAGTTTCGAAAATCAAACACAAATTATTCAAAAACACATAATAGCACATTTGAGGCGACAAGTTCTTTCTCTGCTTTGGTTAAAAACATTTCTCCGTCCCTCTGGTGTAGTTTAAAAATGTACGTCTGCTTTGGTGTGAAAATGTATTGCCCCATTCTGTTCTGGTGTGAACATTTCTTGCCCCATTCTATTCTGTTGTGAAAATCTCTTGCCCCATTCTATTCTGGTGTGAAAAATTCTTGCCCCATTCTGTTCTGGTATGAAAATTTATTTTCATCCTTCCCGGCCTAGTATAAAAATACGCATCTAGTCTGGTGTAAAAATTACCTTCTCCATTCTGTTCTGGTGTGAAAATTTATTTTCACCCGTCCTGGCCTATTATAAAAATCCCAGTTTGTCTGGTGTTAAAATCTCTTTCTGTAAGTTTTGCTAAGGGAATGAATTGCCCAACATTGTTTTGGGTACAGAGCGTTCAAATAATTATGCTATTTTTATTTAATCATTGTCAAAATTAAATTTCCTACTTGCAAACGAAGCTAATGCGGAACGTTCAACTGGGTCTTTAATTATTTTCTAAGGTTGCAGTTAGGGCTTAAACTTTAGCCATGATGTCATCCGTGCGATGCTACGGCGTCATCTGTCACTGTCAAATTAAGATGGTAATTACCTGACGCTGAATGCATCAACTTACCGGCAACTGATCAGCTTTATCATGGATAAAAATAGGCCCCAAAATGTTTAACTGTAAACTAATAAAATAATAAGGCCGTTAAATTAAATGTGTATAGAAATTTCTTACACAAATTAAATTCATTTTCATTAATTCTTTTAAGCAAAATATTCGAGGAATTTTTAACTGTGTACTTTTCAATAACAGTATCTCTATTCAAATTGTCTTCTAAGAAGGAAAACATATATAATTTAAAATAATTGAATGGGCAGCCATAAACCAGGAAATATTTTTCAACAGGAAAAACATTGCAATGGGGTTTTCTTCTTAGAATTCTCAAACTTCTTATTATATTTTCGTATTGCTATATTGAAAATTTATTTCCCACGGCCCATTCCAAGTTCGAAAGTAAAGATAATAAATAGTTTTAATTGAAAAGTTTAATTACGTCATTCTTTAATCAATTTCCACTTTAAGAGACCGTGGCATTTCAAGAAGCAGTTTCGAAATTAATTCATTTACCTTGTCAAGTGAAACATTCCTCCTCCATATCTTGAAAGACAATATCTCGAAAATTGGAATTGCTTTTTATTTTTCCTTTTGTTCCACTTTGATGTTTTCGGCGAAGGTGAACCGCATCACTCCCTTATTCTCGGATTTCAAACTACGGGCAAGTGATGACGAGCCCCAAGAAGAAATAGCGTGGGCTCTTGTCGGCGGCATTTTGCTAAAATGTGAATTCTACTTCAGACACCAATTCATAAAGCGTTTGGCGTGTTAGTATGCAAAAAATTGTCTGTACTCAAGTAATAAGGTTTGAGAATCTCCCAGTTATGATTTTATCAATATGATTCATTGAAAAAGACTTGAGGAGGCATTAATAAGCAATGTCTGCGTTACAAATCATGATGTAATATCTCTAAGGCCATGTTTGAACGATAGTAAAATGTAGGGTAGACCGGAGGAATCGCGCCACCTTAAGGGAAATTTAATTTTCAGGCAGAGCTGTGTTATAATAATTGTATATTGTAACTAACATAGCATACTACATTTCATAGCCTATCTTGTAGTGATTTTAAACTTGAAATCTTTAATAGAAACCGAATTTTAAAAAAAAATCTAAAAGCTTGCAGATATTACCCCGGTACCTGGGGTTATGCCGCCACACCATCAAACACAGCAAATATTCTATGAATAATGGAAAAGGATGTAATATAGCACAACAAATAGCACTAAAATATGTTTAATTAAAAGAAGAAATTAATTAATAAGTTTAACAAAAATCACACGCTTAGTAAATGGCTATTACTTGTCTCTGCTATGGTCTCTGCCCTAGTCTTACTATTCTTAACAAAGTAACACGTGTAATAAATGACTATTGGTTAGTCTATGCCATACTATTCTTTAAATAAAAATTGTGTTTGCCTAGTAAATGTCTATTTAGTCTCTGCAGTTCTAATCTAAGCAAAAATCTGAAAGAAAAGGATGGCGGCATAACCCCGGAGTGATGTGTCGGCATAACCCCGGTAAGACAAAATGGCGTAGACGGCTTTTTTAGGGGAAGGTAGATAGCCTAGCGTCCAAACTAACAACGTGATAACATGGCTAAATTATTGCTATTTTCAATGATATGTAACTGATTTATATAACTTAGGGATAACAGTCACTTATCTCTTAGTTTCAGAAGACTCAAAATTAGATGAAACTCTTTAAAAAAACGATTTTTTTTATACCGTTACACCATCACACCGCATGGCCATAAGCCTCTCTACTACTGATTACCGTGTTTCCTGCTACAGGTCATGCTTACAGGACCTCCTCCACACACACCAATGGCGAGATACAGGGGGTGGCGGCATTGCCCAGTGTGGCGCGATTCCCCCGGTCTCCCCTACTAAAAAATCGCCATTTAGAATTTCGCTTTTAAGGATCGTAAACCTCTTCTTGTTCTAACTTAGGCCTTCGTAGTAATAGAGTTGTTCCACTTATTTAAAGCACAATTTGATGCATTGATTGTCCTACAAAAAGAGTTTGGTATTATTTTCATAGGTAATTTTAAGGTAATTCCCAAAAGTTAGTTTTATTTTGCATTATTGCTCTCTATTCCTAATAAAACTGTTTAACTTTTCATCTATCGTATTGTAGGTACAATTACAGGAGTATTCCCACCCTCGAATACGCCCCTGTTTATTTTCTTGATATAATCGCTATAAAAATATGCAGACTTTAATCCAATATGCTAGTTCTACAATAAATTTAGACGCTAGTCCCGCAGACTGTAAAGTTGAACTGAAATTTAAGCATTTAATTCTATTGGGCTCAGGTGGTGGGCTGATGCAGTGACTCCACCTTCAGTTGTTAATACGTGAGGGGCCCTCCAAATGAACAGGAGTGCTTCCTCGTTCTGTCACTTTCGTTTTAAACTGGTTTGACGGAAGGTGAGGCCACCTACGCTACAATTCCTGGCGAAATATTCATGTTTCTTTTACTGCGCGATTTTATAGATATTTATTGCGAATGGATGAATCAAATATTGTGGTTATCATAAATTTGTTTGGTGAAATATTTTGCACTACATTAAGGACAATGAGAAAGTTTTCGTAATAGGTAGCCTTATTTAAAAAAAAATATGATTGGCCCAAGTTTTGAGTAAAAGTTGCTGTCTCTCGAATTTGAGATTTGAGTATTTGTTGCGAGTTAACTAGGAAAACTATGTTCTGTCGAAGCAATAAGCTATTAAAAGTCTAACGTGGAAAAATAATTTATTTAAAGAAACTAACAAGTGTGACAAGTTTACCATAGCACACACTTTTCACAAACAGCGCAGAATTTATACCGATTAATGTCTTCTGATTTACATATAACATTGTCGTCTATAAACCGATTCGTGTGTTAGGAGAAAAAATAAGTTCAGATCGTACAATTTAAAAAAAACGTCCGAAACTCTGTGGTCGAACCTATATAAAAAAAATACTCGACAGTATTTCATACTCAGTTTTAGAAATGTGAATTTTAAAGTGTACTCATTAAAAGAAATGGACCAAATTTAAAGTTAGGACATTGCTATTCATTTAAGCAAATGCAACAGACTGAACAATGAAATAAACGTTCGATTAAAATTAACTAATAAACATGTTTATCATTAATAAACAGTCCCAGCCTAATCACGAAACCAGCGCCAAACAGAACCCCACAAATCAAGCCGCTAATTGTCGCCAAGGCATTCTAAAAAAGTTTCCGGCCGAATGATCATTGACACTTAGGACAATGAGGCGCTTCTAATTTTCCAGAGGCGCAACAACAAGATGCCGAAGCATTTGTTGGCGGGGTCATGGACCCCCTTCGATGGGAAGAAGGCATCCAACTTGTCGTCCCAACAAAAGCCGTAATAAGCGTTATACATTCCCTCCTCTTCTATCTTCTTGTTGGACATCTCTTCTTTGAGACGTGCTGCGAAAGTTGGAACACAGTTCTGGACTTTCTCACTTCCGCGCCCAGGTTGAAGAATGTTCTTCTTCTTGCTGTGTTTTTTTTCCCACACACTATTTTCTTATCTATCTTTTGGTCGTATAAATTTGCCAGACCTTAGAGTTTTACACAAGTAAAGGTATTAAGATCCTCCTTAAAGGTGTGTCAGGGGTAGCCTCGCTCATCGAATGGAGCCTCGCGAAATTTAAAAAAAACTATTTAGTAAAAATTGTTTTTAGATTATCATAAAATTCGACTTATTGTAGAATTCTAATATGCACAAACAAATAAATTCTTCAAATTTATTCCATCCAAAATACGCTATACCAATTCAAAGTGATGTCAAAAGAACTTCATCATAAAACCGTTCAATTATTGTCAATGTAATTTCTTGACGCTTCATCTTTATGGTAATTTTCAACTTGTGTAAGGATATTTGCGGCGTCTTTAGAAATTCAAAATTTGGTAACTATCTAATTTTTAAAAAAATTAATAATTTGGTTTAAACAAATATATTATTCGCTTTCTTCTCAGGAACTACACCAATGTGGGAGAGTTTTATTTTGTTTAAAGTTTTATTCTGTTTAGAGAGTTTTATTAATTGCTAAGTATCTGTTATCAATTATTTTCCCAATCAAACTTAAATTAAATAAAAATAATTGTATATAATAAACTGTTGTTCTGCTGAGTTTTCCATTTAAACTTCCAATAGTATCGTTTCCTGGCCAATGACTTTAGACAAAACTTTAGACAAAACTGATATTCAAAGGGCCCGTTATAGTCCAGCCCCATCAAAATTTGAGGGGCCCAAAATTTTAGTGTTTTTTTTTTTGTTAAATTTTTGGTTCTCCAAAATTTCAGTAAATATTATAAGTTTGAGACCCTAGATAGTACTAGAGTCTGTATCGAGCCCTGATCTCTGCCCTTAAAATAATCATTAATGCATAACCGAATATTCTACTAGTTGACCCTCCCCATAGTCAGCCGGCAGCTAAAATTAGTTGAAACCACCAACAAATCACAATACCTTTCCATGTGAAATCTTTCTACTGTGAAAGATGGTCTATATTTGGAGCGACGCAATTAATTTCAAGAAATGGATTCTGTGACCGTGATTATATGCGTGATCCAATACGTCTTTACATCCAATAAGCGAGACACAAACAAAGACACCCCAGGATCTCCTCTTATTAATATTATTTTTTCCCACTGGAAGTAATTGCCCATCGGATAATAATCGGCGAGCCGATCGTCCATGGCGACCTCGAAACTGTCCCAGATTCGATTCAGAATCGACCAACCTCCTTACTCCTTTTTGCCTGGTTGTGTCCACGCCTACGCTGACCTACTTGGAATGCCTTCTTCTTTCAAGACATATTCCAACTGGCCATTGGTGACGTAGCTCGGTTCATGCGAGCGTCTGTCTCTTGACAGTTGTTGTTGTTTCGGACGTTTATAGACGGTCACACGTGGGCTTTTAGTTTTGTGTTTTTGTGGTGCCATAATTTGGATACACGACCCCCTCCTTTCTGTCCGGAAAAAAGGGGAGATATCGCCAAGAATACCATGTGGATTATGCGAGGATGTGTTTTCTGAAGACCATCGGATGTTATGGTAAAGTTGGAATTGTTTATTTTCATTTCAGGGGGGTCAAGGAGTCAACTGAACCCTCTGTCATTCTCTATTTATCAAAAAACTTTAAAAAATGTTTACGAAATTGGTACTACAATAAGAGAACTTTTATTTACTTAGTAGCTTTATTTCCCTTGCCAAATATATCTAGATCTACCTGGATATTTTTTTTCTTCAAATGCACATCTCAGACATACTGTACTTTGTTTTTACAGCACTTACTGCCTTATACTGTTTACTGCTAGGTAAATTCTATTATTTTCTGCATTCTTACTTATCCAAGGCACTGTGCATTATTCTTTAAGAAGTTTATCACTTGAAAAGAGAAAATACACTTAAGAAATATATTTGGGGTTGTTTACAGTACAATATGACTTGAAGTGCAGTAGCCATTTTTCTGTTGCGGTATGACTCTGCCTTTGATTTTGGGTGGTCACCCAGCGGAAGGTTAATTTGAATAAGTTTTCACAGTTCAAAAAATATTCATAATGTCGTCTTATAACGTTAAAACTGTTTTTTTTTCAAAATTTTACTTATACGAGATAATTTCTCGGTTTTTAAAGATACTTTTCGTTTATTGGTATTTTCGTCCACCAACAGGGAGCTTTAAGAACAAATCCAGTCGTCTACCAACAGCTAAGATTGCATTAATACGTTTGGATTTCTGATTTCTTATGATTTCAGATAAAAACTTATCTTTGAAATTTCTATAAGTATCCTAGATATTTCTATAAGTATCATAGATGATGAATCAAATCTTAAATTAAATGTTGCTTCAAAATTAAATAATTATCTATTAATTAAATATTTATCTTTACAAACAACTGTTATTTCTTTGCCTGAACCTTTAAGAACAAATCTAGCATAAAACAATCAAAATTGAAGAGCTTAATAATATTTCTACTTTTAACTATTTTACATTGAACTAAAATGAAGTTTTAAAAATTAATAAGGTAAGAGTTTCAGCAGTATTATCATTTTAAAATAAAATTCACAATTGTCATTGAATTGTTTAATCAAATGGCTGATAAGAACAGAGTTATCTTGTAATATGCACAACTAATTTGTATTCCATAATGCATTTCAACGAATCTGTATTTTCGTTGAACATTATTTCCTAAGGAAATAATGGATAAAGATTATATAGAACTGGATATCAAGCAATATATAATTAAATCCTAACAAAATTTCAGAATTTTACAGAGAACGTCTTTTTAGGACCGAATAACATCGAAAAGACATAAACGAATTGAAAATATTCAGTCTAAAGTACGTCATTAACTAAAAGGCGTCATTTCCTTGGACTTTTTATTGTCATTCGAATTATAGTTTAATGAGGTTTTTTTAAGTTAAATTATTACAGATTGAACTAACCCCAATCGAATCAAACGAACCATCAAAAATGAAAAATGTTCGAAATTTAACACAAAACGTCTTTTTCCAGCCAAAAATAAATCGAAAAAGCCATAAATATGTTCATCGATACAAAAGACGCCATTTCTGACTTTGACGACTCTTAAATTATGTTCAATGACTGTTTAGTCAAATTTTTTCAAATAAAGCTAAAAAAACATCGCCCATAAGGGTGTGCTCAAAATAAAGGAGTGACGTCAGAAACATTTAGGTCAATTTGCTGCAGACGAAACAAGACTCAAGTGGTGAGGCCCCGACGCCTTTCCCAACTGCAACAGAAGGACAATGCAGACCTGCTTCTAATCGGCCCCGAATGCCTTTTGTTCTTATGCTCGAAACGAAACAAAGTCGAACGTTTTTGTTTTCAGAGCAGACGTGATGCCGGATTTCGATTTGGGAACTGCTGGAAATTAATTTGCAGACAAAACAAAAAGTGGATGGAGGAAAATATCGAACTTTTTGTTCTGCTCCAGGAAACTTGTATATCACGGCTTTAATAATGGCGATCTTTCTGATTGTGTCCGAAAGACAACAGGTTTTAGTAGGTTTAAGCACTGTTGGAAAACAAGAATTCACAAGAGGAAATGTGGTTTTTGCTTTGTGAATGATATAGTATTAGAGCGATACAAAGAAAAGATTATGTATCGATATGCTATTGATTAAATAATTAATTGATATAAACAACTAACCAAGCAAATCTCCAAGCACGGCAAGAAGAAAATGGTTGACAATACAATTAACACTTGAATGTCACGAAAGACAGTAGACACCTATTCGATGATTTGCTGCTAAAAATAAAGATGAAAGATTTTCCTCCTTTCTCTTACCTTAAATAAAAGAAGCTTACAACTCTAAAGATATTAAAATAAAACATCTTTACTAACACCTTTTGACATTTTTATTGAAATTTGAAACATGTTACGTTTTTCCATCAGTAAAAAAAGGGAAAGTAATATCTTTTCTTAAATGTTTTGTTCTGTCACTAGACCAACCTCCCTATTTCCCGGATAACTTTTTTAAAAAAAACTTCTCAACTCTTTCACTTTTTACAAATAAATGCAGCGAAGCGAGGCACGACACAAAGATGCACCCCCAACAGCCTGTTGAACAGTACAAAAAAAAAACACATTTTCCTCGAGGTACTTAAGACCAGCCGAGAGTGAAAGAAGAACCTAACACTTACCTACATGTTCCAAGAGGTGTTCGAAGGGGTCATGACCGACCTTGGAGCCCCCCCCCCCCTTTTTATATCATCGATCGTGAAAACAAACAGGTCCACAGCATCAAGTAGCTGATGTAAATTGTGGTCGATTTTTTGTTCTGTGGAATTTTTTTTTTTGGTGGTAGGCCATAGCGCCAGTCGTCCTTGGTTCCCCCTCCATTTCGAAGGTGCTTTTTTATATTTTCAATTTATCGTCTGCTGCCCACTCTCGCTTGTGTCCACTGGAGGGGGAATTCCCGGGAGATAGATTCTCGTTACAGATAAACGGTGCCGGATTTTTTCTTTTCTTCGTTTAACCATTAAATAGAATTCCTCGTTTTGTTTTCCCATTGGAAGTTGTTGGAATTGTTTGTTTTAAAAAACTTTTTGGGGATGTTGACAGCCCAAGATGACTTTGTGGAGTCCTTGACGTGTCCGGTCGATATTTAGTTTTTATTTTAAATAATGGTTGGGCAAAAATAAACTTCCGTTGGTTAGATAGGCGCGTATGACGAAGAGCAATATGTGGGGCCTAGGGAACAGTTTGTGATTGCGTCATTTTATGACGTTTTTGTTTACTTTATAACTTGGTAAAAACTTTTGTTTCGTAATTTCGTTTGTGAATATGATTTTAGACCAATTTTTTGTTCTAAAATAAAATACAAATTCGAAAATCTGAAAAATGCTAAATTTCTCCATTGCATTGCAATTCGCCTGACGTTTTCCTATGCATATCAATAAAGTCAATCAGCGCTGAACCATGAAATGGGAAAGGATGATATCACACCGGCCAGTGGTCAGACACGATAGCTTTTAAAGGCCTTTTACGCAGACACACTATAAGTACTCAAAGATTTGAGAGAAACTTCTAATTTATAGTCTTTACAGAAATGATTCGATTTAAAAAAAACGCTGATTAACCCCAGTTTGTGATTAATTTACTTCGGCCCTTTCTATCTGCAACAAATGCTCGAAGCCTTACGCACACATTACTCCAAAAAACCACAAAAGAATGTAATAATCCTTGATATGGGATAAAAGATCGTTCCTCCTTAAGTTCAATCTCCGGCCCAAGCCAAACAGAGATCCCATCTCCCACTCCCAGTTGCCAAACACAGCAAAGGGTTGGCGCCCATCCCTTGTTAAACTCACACCCACAGTTTGGCGGCTTTTCTACTCACATGCTCATGCAAACCCTTTGGTGACTGTGAATGGCCTCTAGAAGAAGGAGTTCCCATGGGTGGTGGGTGGGTCACAACGCCATTTTTTTTGTACATAAATTCGTTCATGTTTCTGAACATGTTGGCTGCCATATGAGTGGCATTCAATTCATATCTTTTGTGTTCAAGATGTCTCGTGAGTTAAAATAAGACTCCTTTTACACTCATTCGAATTTATCTGTGGTAGTTTATACTTCTCAAATGCCATGTTATTCTAATTTACGCACATTTCGGATGGACTCAGAGACCAAAAAAAAAATCTTCGTCTGGATTTTTAATTTTTTAGTTGTATTGTGAATGGGGTAAGAAAGAATTATTTTTAGAATTAAAAAAATTACCCTACCTGTAGAAAATGTCAAAGTTTTGCAACGTCTTTCTTATCGCATGTGAAATGGTTAAAGGGCTGTATCTTTTGAAAGCAACACTATTATAAAGTTTGATTTCGAACACTGGTAGCTCAACACTATACATATGTTCTTAAAAAATGCAGGTTTTTTTTCGTGGGCTTTATTTAATTTTAATTTTATTATACATCAAAGTTACAGAGAACTTGCATTTTGTGTCATATTTCTGTTTTTATAACTTAAAATATAGTTGAACTGCAGTTTTGAGAAAATTTACGCGAGTATCTATCTTATTCAGCGATTTCTAGTTTATTCGGAACTTCGATTGAATTCATAAAAAGTTTAAATGTACAGATATCAGTCACCATACAAACACCCTCAAACGAAATCGGCTAAAATTATCTCAAGATTGTTGATAAAACGCATCGGTTATGAGACGTAACCATGACATTGTCGGTTCACACTCGACTTGCCCTTTATGGGCCGGTGCTAAATGCGATATTACAAGTCAATCTTGCGCATGGATTAATCGGCAAGCCACAAAAGTTTGGGTCTCTGAACTTTGTTGAGGTTTGGTAATGAGCGATTAGTGGTCAATGAACGGGCAGCGGACCACAATGGCTCGTTGCTAATTAGGATTTTTTGAGCTTCCGGACATGCGACCATACAGCGCTTCACCCGATTCGCGTGCATATTTCGGTAAGAAGGCGTCATCCAGTAGAGATCTTCCTGAATGACCACTGGCTTGTCACTAAAGACGTCCTCAGTTTAAATCAAAGAGCTATTAATGTGGAAGAAATAATAAAACAAAAAATAATAAAAGAACAAGAAATAATAAAACAAAGAAATAATAAAACAAAGAACAAGAAATAATAAAACAAAGAACAAGAAAAAATAAAACAAAACATGTTATTATCTTTTATAGCTCCTGAGAAAAATGTTCCTAACTGTTAAAAAACCTTATATTTCAGGAAACGCAAAAAAAAGGTATAAGGTATAGTTAAGAACTTATACACAGAGTTTCTGAAAAATGCCCATAAAAAGAAACTACTAAACAGAAATCGATAATCTTGGTCTTAAATTAAAACTATAGGTATACAGATTAAAAAGAAAAACAGAAAATCGACATTTTTGACCCAAACACCCATCCGACTCCCCTTAAAGTAACTCTTTCTGTAAACAAGGCTTCTACCCGGGTCACCATTTTAGGATTGACTTATGAGAATACTTCATTCTGAGCAATCACTCAAACAAAAAGTTAGCAAATTATTTTCTGGCATTGATTTTCACTTATATTATTGGTTAGATCAGACTAGTACAACCACGTCATTATTTAACTGCAGAGGCCTTCTCTAAAGAAGGTGCTGATTGAAGACGTAGTAGTATGCATTCTCCTTTCCTAGTCCTTTCCTTGATGCTAGAATGAAGTATTTATAAGACGTTTATATGTTGCAGTAGTATCTGGTGGTTCAAATGGTTTTTTAGACAAACAAAATTAGACATCAGATAACCAAAAATTAAAGTTGCTATGACATTGAAGAAGTAACGCAGTAAATTTAAGACTGGAACAAGCACTCAATCTCTTTTAGAATACAATTATGCCAATTAGATTCCACTTAGTCACACTTTTTTGTACTTTTATGAGAGTGAAAGTACCAACTAACCAATCTCCGTCTTTGCCCAAATAGCTGTCTGTCCACTAGTTCTTAATTTTTTCGCGTTACCTCAACTCCTTTCAATTTCTCCTAGGCTTCAAAGGTTTTTTTTACCACAAGAGGTTGACGTTACGCTATATTTCGATTGATTTGTTAATTAAAAAAAACTCTAACGAGGTTAATGTTACAAAGACAAACCTAAAATATTTCAATCTGACTAATCAACATATTAAGACCCTGATGAATTTTACTCGTGACCCTTCAATTATTGTCAACATGGTCTTCCTCATACCTCAATGGAGCGGTTCATCGCTCAGGACCAGGAAAAGAATATCGCTCTCGTGCGGGTTAATCCTATTTCTGACCACGCACCACCCTTGACGCGACATCGCGTGACATCAGGGACGACCCCCTCATCCGGAGAAGCACTGTTTTTAGGGAAGCGGCCTTGAGAAGTTAGACTTCTCTATTTTTGGAAGCTAAAATTATGTTTTTGACTTCTGACTCCAGGACATAGCCTAGAGGGTTGAAGTAGCTTCCATTGGCACAAGGCTTGGAGTACCTAATCCATGGTTATAAAAAGAATAAATGTCCAAGAAAATTGTTAAGGAAATTTCCAAAAACACTGGTCGCAGTCATCATCCGGTCATCTAAATAAAGTCTTTGAGACATGGCAAGTATGAAATCATTGCTTGGTTATCCAAATGGACTTTTTTGGACATGGAAAATTCAACATCATTATTTGGAAAACTAAATTAAGTATTTTCCGCATGGAAAATTTGATATCCTAATTCGGTCATCCAAATTCAGTATTTTAGACATTACAAATTAAACATCATTATTTGGTCATCCAAATTCAGTATTGTAGACATTACAAATTGAACATCATTATTTGGTCATCCAAATTCAGTCTTTTAGACACTGTAAATTTGTCATAATTACATATGGATCGTTAAAATAGTCCACTTTACCAATTGGAATCGCTGCAGAATTTGGAAATCATAAGAAAAAACTCTTATTCTACAAAGATGAAATTGACTTATTGCTGGGATTCTTAGATATAATTCATAAAAAAAATCGTGTTGTGCTCTATTGTGTTGTGTTGGAGAGGAGTACATAATTAAACATCACTCAAAATGTCCAAGCTATATTCTCTCTGTTTTACAAACGAGACAATTGAGACATCAGACTGACCTTTCAATGATTACATACTTGACGAATTGGCTCGTCTCAATGAACTTTCCATCAATGCTTTGAATACCAATTAACTGTCAGTCATATTTTCTTGTAGATGAATAAATATAAAAATCTGTAAAGTAGATACTTCACAATGTATTGATTTCTTCATTTGCTAGTCTTTATTCTAGTGACCTGATGTTTATTGTTTGCAGAGAACCTTAATCTCGACATTGAAAATCAAAACAACTTTAAACTCGACTATAAGTAGATGTTTTATGCAAATTGCATGCAAAATAAATAAAATAAATTGCATGCATAACTAGATGTTTCATGCAAATTGCAGATTTGAATCATTTTGCGATAAATAATGAAGACATTATTATCAATTCGGTTATGGTAAATTAATAGCACATTATATAAAAAGATACCTGAACGAAAACATGTTGTCATTATTATGTAATGGTAATTTGTCACGCATAGCTATAATTTCGGGTACTTAATTTTAAAGATAAGTGCTTGGTGTTTATTTTATTTCATTAATTAACCTTAAACTGTTTACTCGTGTAGAACTGAACTTTTTAATCAGGTCTACAAAACCCGGACTGATTTGGACTTTTTGGAATTCCTCTAATTATCTTAACTTTAAAGTCACTTAAAGAATTAGATATTTACCTACACATAATTAGAATTATATTTAAATGCCTTTACTGCCTCCTAAAACAGAAATTATTACCTAAAGAGAAGTCCTTTTTTTTAAAACCTGTTATTAATAAAGTTTTTGAATAATTAAAAAGTTGCAGGGGTCTACTTCCCCAAAAGAAAATGAAATGCGTGATAAGTAAGTTGTCCATGTGAAAAAAAACCCCTTCGGAATACGGAGGATGTGATAGGATAAACGTTGTAAACAATGCAATACGTCTATTTAAAACAATGCAATTTGAAATTATATTTAGATTAAAACATTAGGTGAAACCTAGGACCACCATGTACTTATTTTCTCCGCCCATAAATTTACAAATATTGGTTATTACTTATATGGGTAAATACTTAACATGCGTTTTATTAAATATATCGTGAGTGTTGTACCTATTTGTTTCGTCGAAGAAGACCAGATATATTTGTTTATTTCAATGCATCGTTATTTATTATGAGTAAATTATTTAGGCAATGTTTAAAACATCAAAAACTTGTGATGTTTTGTGAAGTTTAACTAAAATTTTGTCAGGACAAAATGACGCAGTTCAATGTCATTCGGTCTGAACAAAAAGTATATGCTATTTTGTGTTATACAGCAAATATTTTCCTCTGTTAAAATAGCAAGCCATCAATTGCTTTTTCCCTTTCAACAATCATAAATTGTTCACTTTTTTTTTCTTTATTTCCACCTGAGTTGTTTCGATCTGTCCCAAGTTCGTTGGAGTACCCATTCTTTTTAAGTGTCCACCCTACCAGTCACGAGGGAGACATTAAAAGAAATTTATTTCACTTTTTCTGTTTCCTTTAGTCTCAAAAAAGGGTATTTTACGAGGTTTTTTTTTAAGTGCGCAAGGGATGACATCTTTCGTAAACGGATACCACACAGGGCACTTTCCTCCTCTTTTATGAGAAAGTGAAGTTCACGATTTGTGGTTGTTGGCACGTTGTAAATTTCGAACATTCCTCCTTTTTTTCCTGTTAAAAAACCGATGAAGTACGACTTGTTATGTCTCCTGCAAGAGTTCATGCGACAGAAAAAAGTTCAATAGAAATAGAAGTTATTGCAAAGGTCACCAGTTTTGAAGATGGACACCATCTGCAGTATAGAAGCATTGTTATAAACTTATGAGTGAAAATATACACAACTCATTTACACATTTTTAATGACCTCGTCAATTTTCTTGTAAAAATGTGATGTTAGTACGACTTGTTTTGTCTTCTGCAAGAGTTCATGCGACAGAAAAAAGTTTAATGGAAGTTATTCCAAAGGTTAACAGTGTTGAAGATGAATACCATCTTTTGTATAAGCATTGTTGCCAATTTATGAATGAAAATAAAATACCCGCAACTCATTTAAACAACACATTTTTAACTGTCTCGTGTCTTTTCTTGTAATAAAGCGTTGAAGTGCGACTTGTTTTACCTTTTGCAAGAGTTCAGGCGATAGAAAAAAGTTCAATTGAAGTGATTCTTAAGGTCACACCAGTGTTTAAAATGGACACCATCTGCAGCAGAAGCATTGTTGCCAAATTTATAAGTGAAAATATCCACAACTCATTTGAACAACACATTTTAACAACATTGGCTCTTTCATTGTAAAAAAAGCGATGAAGTACGACTTGTTTGACCTTTTGCAAGATTTCATGTGAAAAAGATAGTTCAATCTGAGGTATTTCTGAGTTTACCATTGTTGAAAATCTAGTGAACAATTATTTGTCGAAGGAATCATTGCCAAGCTATGAGCCAAAAAAATTCACAACTTATTCAAACAACAAATTTTAAAAATCACATTATTTTTTAG
Source organism: Oedothorax gibbosus (assembly GCA_019343175.1). Classification (NCBI taxonomy): domain Eukaryota; kingdom Metazoa; phylum Arthropoda; class Arachnida; order Araneae; family Linyphiidae; genus Oedothorax; species Oedothorax gibbosus. Next base: position 8,864,757 of record CM033273.1, read on the forward strand.
TGCAAAATAGCGATGAAGTTCATAGATTATATAAGAACGTAAAAAAAGGTATTGCAATTCTAAGATACTTTTGTTTACTATATGAAGACGATTGATTGATTAATCACCTACCGTAAACAGTGGCCATAATATCCTAATAAAATTCAACACGTTTGCAGGTTGGCTAATTTGCAAACTGTGCGAGCAGTTTGGTGTCAATTGCCACTGTTGTGGATTATTAACACCATAAATTATATTCCTTACACCATTGTTTTAATGGCTATCTTCAAATAATTAATCTATCCTAACCACCCCCAAAACAAAACACTTAAGGCTTGGCCTTTCGGTAGAGCTCTAATATTCAAATATCGTCTTCATAAACATGGATATGATCATTACTTCCCGCATTAGGTATGCCAGTCACAGTAGGCGACTGACAGGCATGGTTGAGTCCCTTTCTTCTACTTGAATAGGAACAAAGAGGCGATTGAGACACTGATACCGCCACTTTGGACATCTTTACATCAGTTTGACAGAGATGCACCTTGCACTTTACACTAAATGTTACGTACAGTTAAAAAGCATTAGTTTGAATTGAACACGTATAACACAAATTACCTGAATTCAACTATATTTCGTTCTCGTCCTGTCGTTTTTACAAATAGTGCGTTTGGATAAGTCTGATAAAGTTCGAGAAGAACTATAGTTCTGTAGGTCCTTTGTATTTCGACTTCACAAAGGTTAACAACACTTGTATCTATGCATACTATTAAAAATGCTGTTTAATATTAAAGAAGTTGTTTTTCGGGAAAATATATCGAATAGAAAGAATAAATAGTATGTATATATTTCCATGGACTTTAAATTCGAATCTTTAGTTTCAAACCTGCAACCTGTCACAACCGATAGCTGTGACAACCTGCCACGTGCCAGGATGTCACAACTCTCGCTACTTCAGTACAGCCAATACCGAGGAACTCCAATTACAACTTTGTCAGACCCACAACGCCATACGGCCGAAGAACTAACCTTGTCCAACCCTTTTACTTTTTTACATACAGTCGATTGTTTACAAATTGCAGGGATCATAGACATTGATGAAAACATTACACAACCATATTTTTGCATAAAACGTCATCGTTTGTATAGTGGGTGCAGATGCGAAGGAGTCATTATTTCCACCAGACGGATGATGTCCGAAAATTTGCCAAAATGACCAATTTAAGTCACCAAATTTAGTGGAGTGGGTGGAAGTAGTCACTGACAAAAGTAAATTAAGAGATTTGGCGATATAGGAGTAGTTGGCAGAATAAAAAAAGATATTTGGCAATGGAAATAGGATAAAATAAATAACTTTCAGAGTAAAAGCACGTATGAGAGCTTGAAAAAACGTTATTTTGGGTTTTGTGTCTTTGATGCTTATCAATGAAAGGAACACTGGACGTTGTAATTTCGGTTGTTGGTGGTCAGTTTCAATTGAAAAGTTAAAGCTGTAACAAGGTAGAGAGTTGCTGTACATTAGCCGTACAATTTCTACGTTTTAGACTGGAGTGGTTTTATAAAAGAATTAGGACGCCTGAGTAAGTGTTATCCTTATACCATGACCTTTTAACAGTTATTTTCCCCCCAGAATTAAATTCTTATATCTTTATATCAATATCAAGTAAAAAAAGTACTAAACTATTTAAGCATATCTTATGACTGGAAGTTCTGATATAAAATATCCATGCTTATGATACTGTCACGAGAGAGAACCCTTACCAAAAACAAATTCTAAATGTGCCCCAAAAGTATACTTTATATTAAATAAATATTTGAGCGATTAACCTACTCTATTATAACCACTGTGTAAACTGCTTTTTCTTTCCTAAATTCCTTGAATCCGTTTTATAGACATGGCATTCGTGGGCGGAATAAATTTCTGTTTACCAAATATTTTTACCAGAGACGCAAGTATGTAAATAAATAAGTTAAGACACTTAATTACAATTTATTGCAGAAACGTTTGTCTGCAGTGCTCCATTTAAAGGAAAGTGGGCGTTGAATAAATTCTTGCGCATAACATTAAGAATGTTCTTCTTTTTATTATTGCAACGTGAATGTTTTTTTAATTAGTAAGCTTAATTCAAAAAAAAAAAATTTGATTTGAAACATCAAAAAAAAATTCCTACACAAATTGTTTTCCAAAAGTTTATATCTTTACAAAGAATCGTCTGAAACGCAGATATTAGAACAATAGAAAACTCTGACTGTTAACTTTTCATTCCACTGCATGATGGTTTCCTTTACTAGAAATTTTATTTTAGTTATAAAAATTAAATTTTAAACATTTTATTATAACTTTGTTAACTAATTTGAATAAAATTATCGTAACGAAACCCTTATGAATGTTAATCCTATAGAACTCATAATCCTTAACTATTGTAATCCTCACATAGAAATGTTTTAAATTGGAATTAAAGTTAACTATTTCGTTGCCATCAAACAAATGATTTTGTATAATACGTCTTCTTCCCCCTTTTTTTTTCATTGCTAATGTTACTTTGGAGACCCGTGACAAGTAGAGTGCAGACTTAGACGAACCAGAAAATCTCCCATTTACCTTCCCATTCACTTTCGCCATCAATTGAAAACGAAAACAATCATCTCCCAACGCCCCCGACCACCCTAAAGGATTAACCTTCAGTTGATCCCCTCCTTGGAACAATGGACAATTCGCATTAAACACAGATTAACAGAGAGGGGTGCCTTCTTCTTCCGGCCTTGTCGAACATACCCCCCAAGTCCAGATGACCAGCAGACGAGTTCAGTGTCCTGGAGATCGACAACCCTTTCAGCAGCAGATTGGAACGTTTTCGCGTGCACCCCGCTAATTCCCTCATTGTTCCATTATGCCAAAGAGAATGCCTTCTTCTTACGGTGGTTAAATGTCCACTGTGTGTGCTTCTTCTGAGCTTTAATTACCGTTTGTTCGACGGGGATTAACGGGCTTTCCGTTGGAGGGCCGTCCCTCTGGCCCGAGGAGATGTGTCTCGATGGCCGACAGGAAGTGTTTGGCGTCATAAGCGTCTTAAATCCGATGTCTTTTACTCTCGCTTTCGACCTCAGGATGGTTCACCTTTAATGGTTAGGGTCCAGAGAGTCCTGAAATTGCAATATACAATGAATTCAGACTTTCATATTTACTCCAAATTACCATTTTTTTGTGCTAATAGTTCTATAACTTTCATGTTTCTAGGGTTCATGAGATTCTCACATGTTTAATCTAAGCCATATTTATTTATTTTTCGATTTGGTTCCAATAACTCCATTTCTTACTAAATGTTTAACTCAGCAAGTTTTGCAATAGTAAAATATGAAAATTGCAATTATGCACTTTATCTCGAAGCCCATTTGAAAACTTGTCTCTCAAAATTAACTCTCAAAACTTTTCATCAACAAACACTTATTAAGCCGCGTCGTTAGTGTCAATCGAAAGTTGATTGAAAAAGCAAAGCAGCTTCAAAATTATTTTAAATTTTATAAAAACGTATTTCTGCCACACTACCTGAATGAATGATTAAAACAGCTCTGCATGACCTTGTACAAAATAATAGTTGTAATAAATTTGAACGAATTCCAGTTTTCAAATTAATCTTAAACTTTCATATGCAATATAAGAGAATAAACAACCGGTAACAGAAAACAGAAGAATTTAGTGCAACCTGGAGAAAGTTGCTCAGAAATATGTCAACCGCAAAATAGTAAAAAATAAATAAATAAAAGCTTCCCAGAAATGAATGCCAAATATCTGGAAGTTTCACCTACTTCATGGACTTTCATTGACTTCTGAAAGAAAGTGCAAACCATTGTTTTCAGATCATGGTATACATGGAAATTGTCAAACAACTTGCCCTGCGATCTGTCACCATCATGCAAACGATCACTTTCAAATTGACTATCTAAAAGAGTATTGTTCCTTTTTCGTTTTTATCTTGAATAAAAACTCTTTGAATCTGGCATTAGTGATTCCACGATCTCTAAGATTCCTGTCCAATGTCGCAATAAAAAAAAATGGAATGGTAATTTGAAATTGTTTTTATTCAATCATCTGCTCCTTGAACTTGATAAACTTTAGAGCTATCTGTTGGTGACAATGACCAACTTTTTTGAATAGATTTTTTTTTGGAGGGGAATGTTTTAAAATAGGATTGTTTGTTTCGTTATCAATACTTTTTGGTGTCATCTGATTTAAAATGAAAGTAAAAATATAAAATCAGTGAAAAATAATTTTAATACGATAAATGTGAAAAAAATGGTAGGGAAGTGCTTGAAAATCTTCCAATTTTATTCCATTTGATTTCTATTTATTCATATTCACAAATTTAATCAGATTATTCTTAGCATAATTTATACTTTCCTTTGATCCATATATTTTAATTTGGTTCAATTTATTTTTATAATTATTTCAAATTAAGCCGATATCTCATTTCAGAACAAGTCCGTTACAATATTTAATTGTCTATGTTAAAAAATTATATCGTTGAAGAAAATTCAGAATGCTTTGACGTTAAGACAAATTGCTTAATCCAATATCATTTTACGAAATCCGTTTTTAAAAAAACATCCATCAACTACTATTACGATTCAGCTCTCAGTGCTTGTGAAATGAAATAGCAAGAACTTCCATTCCACTCCTGATCATATATCTTAAGAAATATTCTTTCTTAGAGAAGTCTTGAAAACATTCGAAATTCTTCTCCCGTAAATGGAATGATGTTTGTTAGAAACTGGGCGTAGACAAGGCCCTCTCACTTTTACAATTTGATTAATAGAACAGAATAGCAAAACAGATGAGTTTTTTTTTCTCGAATGAGACGTTCTCGAGAGCTCCCGACTACCGTTGCTAATTTGGAATAGGGAGAATGCCTAAAGGTGGATGGACGTTACATCAAGGCGGCTTCCGCTGATGCCTCTCAGAGATTGCTCAGGGAGCGAGACTACGAAGCAGAAAGAAGTAAGTCGAATGAAGATGACTCCACTATGCCTCTCAAGTTTCATTTGCTTAAATGGTGTTAAGACACTAATGTATAGAAACAAAGTGAAACAAGTCAGAAGTTCCTCTTGTCCTAGAAGTTCCATCGTGATGGAATACCAAGGAAGGTTGTATACCATGGTAGCTACCCCAATAAAGCAACTCACATGCGAGTTAAGCCACCCTGCCTCTAAGAAGATAATTAATTTAATGATGTTAAGATACAAATGTTTAGAAACAACGTGGCGTATGTCTTCACCACTCTGTAGCCAAGAAGTTGTTGCATCGTGATGGTGGAATGGATACCAAATGAAGGCATTCGGGCATTGTTCGGCGAAGATGGAGATAGCCGAGATGATGCAGATAGTTTCTTTTTTGATGAAATGTCACAGCAAACATGACTGATGGGGCAGAAAGGGATGCGCATTGTTGCTTCAAAATAGTTTCCCGAGGAACTTTGTGTCAGATCTCTATTTTAGATGGTTGATTGAGGTGTTTGGAGTCCGTTTTGGTAACAGATGGAGTCTGCAAACACATTTTTATGGTTATAAGACGCACGATGTAGAAATCATGATTTCATGTTTTTCCATGAAGCATCTTTTCGACTTTCAACCATACATCACAAAGGTTTTTCTTTAACATTGATTCAAAAGGAGATGGAAAAATATGTAAAGAGTGCTCATGCATATTAAATTGGCCAAATAACGCATTTAAAATTCGCATTTTATCAGATCTGCGAAAACAAACAGCAATTATATGTATACTTAATTTAACAATAGATACGCTTATCAGAAATTATAAGCAATTATCCATACTTAATTCAACATTACGAGTTTGAAACGCTTATCAGAAATGAATCAAAGTAAAGTAAAAGAATAGGTAAAAGTCTCGAATTTATAACATATTTCGCGTTATTGAACCAAATTCGGCGATATTATTCTGATTGGCGTATCTCTCAGATACTCGCGCCTATTCCGATGGTTAAATGTTACACGTTATCGTAGTAGAAATCCGAATTACAGCACTTGTTGATCAATAAAAAGAAATAAATGGTTATTGATGTTATCCAAGTCATTTATAATTTCATCATTGATTTTATTTCTACGAATAAAAGAATATCACCAACCATCCGCAACCCAAAGATCAAAGATCTCCAAAACAGATTACATTCCAGTTCCCAACACCTTGGCTCTGTAATTACTTCAGAATCATTAATAACCATTCTGTTGTATGCATAACACATATTAGTCACAGAACAATCCACGGTTTTTCAATAGAATTGAGATCCAATGAATGCCGAAGAGGACGGATAACAATTTATCAATCGATCATGCAGAAGAAAGAACTTCTAAGAAGCGACCTATAGACCACAAAATGGAAAGTTCAGAAAGGTTTCCGACATCATTTTGCACCAAGTGGCTAATCAAGCTCCAAATGATCGCTGTTCATAATTAATTTCGGGCCTCAAGATCTGAAGAGGCGTGGCGCCAATTTACCAACTTTGGCACGGAAACTTTAGATCCTCTCAATCGCTCGGATGAACAAAGCCTAACTTATTTTTATTCAGCTGCAAACTTTTACTTTGTAAAAATTGACAAATGTGCGCAAATGTAAGTTTGCATACTGCATTCATTTTTTTAGTTATTTCATGTTTTTGATTATCTAAAAATTAATGTTGTGTTTCTTTTATGGCACATGCAGATACGATATAAGATTGATGAATTAGCTATATTTTGTAGAGGAAGCAATTTCAAATTTTGGTGACCTTCTAATTCGATTTTAATTGCCATTGATTTCTGAACAGTTTTTTAGACAATGTGAAATACGATTTTTTCATCAATTCCTGAAAAGAATCATTAGTGGATTAGGTTTTAATGATTGCAAAACAATAAAGGAATTTCTCTAATATTTAGACGTTATAGTCCTTGAAACGCAATTTCTAATAGAAATACATTTCTTCCACTTACAATGGAAAATAGTTACGTAGTATTTTCGTCATAGTAGATAGTTTTGCGAGCAATGCTATTGACTTTTGTGTCTGCGATGGTATAGTTGTCAGCGCATCTGACTCTTATGACGTCAACCTGGGTTAGTATGCTTGTCGCGTACATCATGAGTTCACTCAGCGCTTCATCCTTGCCAAGTAGATGAATGAGTACAAATCTTTATTGGGAAGTTAACAGAGTCCATCATCCAAATAGAAATTGGGCGTGGAAAATAGCTAGCATTAGCAGCGCAGGCCCAACGGCTACAGAAACAAAGATGGGCACCGTATAATGGTCCAGTAGGATCGGGTAGACATTCCCAATCATTTGTTTTTAATTACATCCTAATCTATTTATAATTATTTGAATACTCGTGGAAATTATAATTGAAGCTCTATAACTATATTTTCCTGATTCATAACTTCATGTCGTTGTCTCCTTCATCATTGATTTGCTTGTTGACATTGAATTTATCATTGATTTTATAATTATGATTGAATGTATACCCATCATTAAATTTATATTTATAATGACATAAATGAATCCTCAGGGAATTTACAGTCGAAGCTAAGTAACCATTTTCCAACTCCATGTCGTTGGCTCCTTCATCATTTTACTTATTGAATGGTTTGTTGACAATCGCAAGGATCACTTGCAAAGAGTCGTATATCTTTCTCAAATTGGAAAATGACGCAAAAATCTTCGCCAAATTATGGTAATCTCCGGATGTTGCTACTGCCCAGCGGCTACAAAACGGCGAGTGGTTTCAGCAGAAGATTACTAAAAAGCGCTATTAGCTTGGCCGGGCATGCAAATAATTACAGCTTCGGATGGGGTGCACGTTTCTCCTTTTAAATATTTTATGCTCACTTTCAACTGCATCTCTCTGGACATTATAGGATAATCCTAGCAATTTTTTTTTTATATTTGACCACAAGTGATAGAGAGATAAAACTACACAAAAATGTACAACTCTTTCACTGTAAACACTGGTTACCGGCATTTTCCATAAGTAATCGCATGAATGAATTCACGTAAACTTAACCCGTACATCGTAATATACCTGTCAGGATTATTCAAAACTTTAATGTGCTAAATTTTTATTCAATGTTGTCTTGCCGAAGGACTGACTATACTTTGTTCGTTTAAAATTAGCTTGTCCTGCACGTTTGTCAATTTAAATATTTTATGCTCACTTTCAACTGCATCTCTCTTCTGGACATTATTAGATAATCCAACAATTTTTATATTTGACCACCAAGTCATGCAGAGATAACAATGCACAAAAATGTACTGCATATATTGGTTTTACCAACATTTTGTGCCCATTTCCATAATGTAATGCTTCAATGAATTCACGTAAATTAAACGTAATATACCTGTCAAGATCATTCGAAACTTTAATGTGTTAAATTTTTATTCAGTATTGTCTTGCTGAAGGACTGAGACCAAACTTTGTTCGTTTAAAATCAGCCTGTCAGGGACACCAATTCTTTTACCTACTCTAACCAATGCGATGGTGTGTCTAGTTATCCTTCCTACTCGAATTTGCTTTTCCAATGGTGTTGTTGATAAGAAAATTTGTATAATTCACCTAGAGATTTTTACCTATTGTTTCTTAGGAGTAACCTAAGAAACATAACCTCGAGACATTCATTTAATTTGACTGTACTGTACTGTTTCCATAAGGTCAATGCCAAAAAAAAAAATCTTAATTGATATTTTAAATAGATGAAAGCAATTTTTGATGTTTTTAAGAAAGATAACTTTTTTAATTAATAAATAATTACTTTTAAGTTTGATTACACATATGTTACGATTACACATATAAACTTTATTCCCAAAAAGCAGTTAAGGATAATTTGGAATAATTATTTTAATTATTTTGCGTCAAATAATTTAATTTTTTTAATCAATTAATATATTTAATTAATTTTTATTAATTAAATAAATTTACTTTGATTAATTGATTAATTTATGTATTTAGTACTTTATTCTTGAACTATGCATTGACAATGATAATGTCATCATCTATGACAAATGTATTGAAAATAAAATAAACAAGCAATATTTTCCCTTCTAATCGGCTTTATTACTCTTTGAAAGCCTGGTGAAATAAATGCTTAGATTCTAAAGAATTATTTTATTTATATTATTGAAATTGTAATTTTAAAACAAATTCATTAGGTCTATGAGACTCCACCATCCCAATCTAAATGACAGCACAATTTCAAACACAAAATGGTTTTAATAACAAACAAAACATGCCTAGTATGTGTTCGATTAGATTTCAAAACATCGTGGTATGTGTTGCATGAAAATATACTCAAGATTCTTTACTTGCAATTGAATTGGATAAATAATTAGAAAATATATGTTGTTAAGAATTTCTTTCGAATACATTGTAAATTTGTTGTTTTATTTTCGTTTGATGTTTAATTCGAATTTAAATTGTGTGCATTTTGAATTGGATTTAAGAAAAACCAAAATGTGTTTATTAGATTATTAGAAGCGCTCAATGAAGCATTGTCACACATTTATCCAAAGTTTCTAATAGTAAAAAGAAAAGGTTGGGTAAAAATGCTTTAAATTGGCGAGAAAGGCTTTTTTTGCTACATGTTGCTGCCTTTGGCGTAAACAATATCGTGTTTAGCAAAAACTTAAAAATACTTTTGGAAGTTGTTATCAGTAATATTACGATCAACGTTTTCGTGCTACTACATTACTCAGTGAAACTGTAAGTACTATGAGTTTGATCTTTTAAAGAACGTTGTCCCATTTTAATCATACAATAAAAAATTTATTGAATTATATTTGGGTTTTAGCTTTCACGCTACGTTTATAGCGTAAAAAGAGGAAAATTTTATTAAGGCAATGTTGCTCCGTCTGTCACCCACTTTCATACGCCAAACAACAAATGCTACAGACTTGTGTGATACGTCAAAAAATTTAGCGCATTGACACTGAAGTCATCGAAAATCTCAGAAAAAAATTGAATTCGAAGTACTTCAATTATTAAAAAAAATTGCAAGATTTAATACCCATTTAAAAAGTATAAGATGGACATTTTATAATTCTTTTAAATCATCATTGCCACTTAATCATCATATGCGAAACATTATTTAGTTAAAATAAAAAATGGCAATCCTTTTTTGTGATATAAGTCAATTTTGAATGCAACATTGTAAATGAACCTGTAAATGAAATGAATAGGGTTCTTTGATAATTTACATTATTTGTTACTACTTAAAACTATATTGAGTTATGTTTAATATATTAAAATTTTCTTTATCTCCATTCATACAAATTACCGGAGTTATCAGATAAGTTGTTGGCGAAATTTAATAAAATCACATCAAGGGATTTCAAACCTGAGTGCTTAGTCCATCAATAAAATTTTTTACTGAACTATGCAAACACAATTCAACAGAAAAGTAATCCACACTTAAAGAAATCAAACAAAAACATATCTGTCTTGGTACCCTTCAAAATGCCCAACCAAATCCGGTTACAACAATGCCACAAAACCATATAAAAATTCGGCACTAACGACCCAACGACATTTGACCCCGCTAAGACTTTTACTCCGGTTAAGGTATGATGGCCCACAAAATGCATGCTCATCCTTCAATACCTGAATAATAGGGTAAAAGTGAAAGGCCCCTCTGACTTTCCGAACGCGGCCCCCCTGCAAAGCATACACCTTGAGGAGTTTTGTTAAGAAAATAATACCTGTACCTGTTCTTTTCGAATGATTTGGAATTATGTCTGTCTACGCCCTCCATTGGAAACCTGCGGCATTTTGTCGATTTTTTTTCTTTTCTAACCCTTCGCTGTTGTCCAAAACCCAAAATTGATATTAGATAATCCTTAAAAACCAAAAGCACTTACAAAAAAATCAAATTGCTGCAAATACAACTTTTTCCTTGTATTTATATGGTAAAAACCTATCTTCATTGTTTTTTGCTACTATATACAAACCAACTCTTTTTACTGTTTTGTTTAAAATATTTAAAAAGTAACACTTTATGATCATAAATACACGCTTACTCAACCCATCAAAAATATGCGGCCCGAAACGTCACCAAAACTTCTGAAAAAATAAAATATTGGCACTTTTCATGAAAAATGTTGCCGAACACGGCAACGCGGGGCAGAGTCTCATGAGTGAAATGAAAAATATACTTAAATCTACACATAACGGGAAAATTTGCTCTATAGTAGATTTTTCCGGCTGGATATCTGATATGTAAACACACGCGTTAAAAATTGATTCAAAATAAATTCTTTTATAATTGCTTAAATTGAAAATCTTGAAATAAATTGCTCACATGTGCCAGATTGCAGGACATTATTTAATATGATACTTTTTGTGGATAGCATTTTACTTGGGTTTATTTAGGACCCCTACTGGTCTGTATTTGCTATCTGAGGGGTTATTAGGTATACTACTGTTTTTGAAACCTATACCGAACGGCTACGATTAATACGATCATGTATACCAGAGTAGAATTTGAAACAATCATATTTAATGTTTGAGTGGTTTAGTTTAGTAAGAGTAACGTCGCACTAGCGCAATAATTTCATTAAAAACCCCTAGCAACTCTGAAAACTTCTAATAAAACTGCCTGTCGATCAAATGTTTCAGAAAAAATGAATCGTTCACAATCTATTATCAAAAAAGAACAGAAATATCTCTATCTCTGCTCAAGTGTCGTCTGGGGCTTCCCTGAGGATGGGTTGGGCAGACAATTTTGGGATTTAGTCATCCATTAAGGGTGTGAGTGCTTTTATTCCTGTGGCTCATACAGAGATTTTTCGATTTTCGAAGAATTTTAAGTCCTTAAAACAGCGCTGAATGTGGAGAGAGAAAATTGCTCATGAATACAAAAAATGCGAGAAGGCAAGGAACGGCTGATAATTTCGGATTTGTATTACGTTGAATTAATTTCACACTAAAACTGCATTTGGGCTAATGGCGGCGGACCTCATAATTGCAAACCGCAGTCAAGCGATGAAGTGAGAATTTTGAACAAAGATTTAAACGAGTAGAGTTGTACCAGACTTTTCGTATTTCTCGGCATGCACAGCTTCCTCGAAATCAGGTTCATCATCTTGTACAGCTGAATTAATAATTAGAACGGTCACGCCTCAGTTAACGTCACAGCTATATCATCATTGTGTTCAACCTCACAAACAAACCAGCTCCGCCCCCTTAATAATTCTTCATTATTCAAAAATTTCTAGGAAAAATATATCATACAAATTCGTGCTGCGGGCCATCTATGCCGAATTATACCACATAATGAGGCAATGAACTTGGCATTTAAAAAAAAAAAACTAATCTTGATTCTCGAACTAACAAATCAAAAATGCATAAATGAAATAAATCGCTATTTGCATTCTAATCCTTTGTTGATAAGCCTTTTAATGAAATCAGAGGCGGAACTCTCATTAGAAAGAACACAAAACCCTTTAGGAAACGAAGCCTAAAAAAAGCTCCCAAAAAATGTCGAACTTCTTGGACATAGTAATGAAGAGACGATACCATCGAAAGTAATAAGTCGTTCATAAAAACAACATCGCTCAATATTTACAAGTATAATTTGCCTTAAGTCAGGTAATAGGTTTTCATGTTCTTTCGTTTTCATTCGTCATGCGATTGTCCCATCTTACTCAGAATCGGAATTAATTAGCGATGGAATCCAGCCTCCCGTACCTTTGGCACAAGGCACAACTCTTTTTTTAATCTTTGGATGATCTCCGGTCTTGGACTATAAATTTATATATGTTGTTGGTTTAACAATGTTGTTAGGCCCATTTCCACACTTTGGATTTATGATTTCTAACTTTTCTATATGTACACAAGCAACTAGTTGATGGCGCATGCTTCATCATCTACATTGCACACCTTTTAACTTGTTTCAACATGGGGGGCGCGGTATTCTAATGGAGTCAGGAGTAAGTTGCCCTAGATTTCACATAGCCTAAATGACTCATTACTGGACTTTAAAAAAATGGGTTTTAGATAAAAAAAAAAAATAAACAATCAAATGAGGACCTACGAGACAGTAAAATGCATAGATATCATAGTTAAAGTATTAGATTGGCTGATCACGTGACCTCCAATGCTAACGACGGGACGCGCATGGAGGCATTTTAAGAGGGCAAAATTGTCAGTGTTGCTGCCACTTTAAGGAGAAAAATACTACGAAAAAAATACCATTTAATTCTAAAATTACAAAAAAAATACTAGAAAAGGATTTAAAGTCACTAAAAAGATTCCAAAATGCAGCTAGTATTTTTGCGATATTTTTTTGTAATTTTAGAATTAAATGGTATTTTTTCGTAGTATTTTTCTCCTTAAAGTGGCAGCAACACTGGCCATTTTGCCTTCTTAAAATGCCTCCATGCGCTTCCCCTCGTTAGCATTGGAGGTCACGTGATCAGCCAATCTAATACTTTAACTATGATATCTATGGTAAAATGCTATTAGTCACCTCGCAGTTTTTCAGACAAACCATAAAATAATTTGAGGTTTAAGAAAACAACAAAATGAAAATCCATCATTGAATAAAATATAAAATGATTGTAGTGGAGATATTCGAGGGCCTCTTTGAAGTTTGTAAAGTATGCCCAAGCTTCACTTAGCTATTCAGTACTCGAGCCCTCATTACTCAAATTACTCGGGCCCTGGCTAATGATAGAAATATTAAACTAATTTCCAACGAAAATACGAGTTGCATCTTTGTCAAAACCCCACATCGGGATCAGAAAGGGGAACAGAGCATTGAAAGAAGAGCTAATGGTTCCGTTTACCTTTGCAAGAGATCCAAGATGGCGTTGCACGTTTAAGTACTACAATAATTGCCGCTTCTGCCTTGTGCAATCTTCCAGAGGATATGTCTCTTCTGTTGCGGCAGACAAAAACTAATTGACGTGTGTTTAAGAAGAGAATATTTTAATTCTCCTTCCGTATATTATCTCACGGTTTAAGCTGTAGCATAATGGTTTGGGCAAATTTAAACTCTTTGGAATGATTTGCTTTGTTGCTTTCTACTTTCCCTCGTGATAATGAAATCTAGAGGTTTTATTTAGAAAAAAAAAATCACGGCCATTGCTAAAAATAACAAATTGCTGAGTGTGTGGTTGTGTGTACGACAACTCGAATTTCTACATTTTTCATAAAATGATTAGTATTTCTTGCATTAGTAGTATTTGTAGCATAAAATTAGGTATACACAAAGTTTAAGAAACTTTTTGTGTGTCCTATTCTATTTTTATACCTGGAGTAAGAATACCGAAATTTTATAGTGATGCTTTAAAAATAAGCAAATAAGCAGCTAAATATGTTTTTTTTTGTTTTGTTTTTAATTTTTCAAAATTTGAAAATGTGTGGATGGGCTATGCTCTGATCCATAGCTTTTCTTAAAATCATAATGTGAAATATATGTACTTTAGAAGGAAAGGGACCGATGCATAAAGACATAGGCACACTTCTATTTCAAAATGCTTTGACTGATATTGTAATTTCAAAATAATATCAAAATGCATTGTGTATATTTTTATGGGATGGCCATCCCCTTAGATATAGTAGTGATAGTGTTCCAGTTAAATATGAATTTGCTTTTTTTCAAGCACTGTTTGCGTCAATCTACGGTGCCACAAATCCAAGCACATTTGTAAAACTTTCTATCAAACCAACACTTGCTTGTGACTCGTGACTGCAAAACCAAAAGTGTGTTATACCCCTGTCGGGGACCCCTTCTCGCAGCACATGACCTATTTTAAACATCGTGGTGGTTGTAAACATAACTCTCACCCGGAATCATAGAACACTGGTTTTCTGAGTTTTTTAGAATGAAAAGAAAATGTTTTCATCCGCCGTATTCAAAGCAGTCACTGGACCAAAATGAAAACGAGGGGGGATTAAAAATATTCCGTTTTATTATTTTTTTATCCTCTATTGCGGCCAGAAAAGTGGAATCCCATATTGTTCTTCTAAGTTTCGACACTCGGGCGGGAGTTCCGTTTCGTGGAAGAGACGTAGTTGTTGTGTTTTTCAAGATAACGGTTTTCGTTTTTGGAACATGTGTTTTACGTGGGTCTTAACGGTAAGGGCGTTAATAAGTTCATGCAACTCATTTTATATTCATTTTTTACTTGATTATTTAAATGACCAATTGTGTTGGGTCATTTTGCATGTTTTCGAACCAGTGGAACAGTTTTTGAACAGCTATAGATGTAATTAATATTCGCTAGGTCATTTTGTATATTTCCAAACCTTTGGAAGCACCTATATTTATTATTAATTAATTTTTTTAATTTGAAAATGTGTGGATGGACTATGCTCTGCTCCGTAGCTTTTCTTAAAATCATACTGTTTTATAGCTATACATATTAGCTATATTATCATAGTGTACTTTGTTATATTTAAGTAAACTATATGTTATAATATGTTAAAGCTTTGTTAAAATTTCTAACACCATATTCTTTAATATATTCTAATTTAACCTTTCTTTATTTTTAGCTTTGACGGAGATGTTACTAGGGGCTCTTATATGGTTTAGTTTATCAACAACGGTAAGTGATATTATTTTTTCAAATTAAAATACCTAAAAATATAATCACACTGTAAAAAAATTAGTATAACGTTAGTGGAAGCTGGCAAAAAGTGCTGCCACCGTAATTACAGGTAATCACACGAGATTTAACACCTTTTGACATTTTCCACGATGTTTACGGATAACGTTACGCTAATTTATTATTGTGCATATAAATATAAACTTTTTCAAATAATATTTTCATTGTGAATCTGTCGTTTAATAAGAGAAGGAATCAATATAGATGTATCTCCATAATAATTTTTTTTTACTTTATCATGTTAAAAAAAATACCAAACTGTCGTTAAAAGCACTCTAAGCTGAAAATCAAAATCGTTCTTTTATTAAATTAAAATTTATGGTTCCTTGCGCATAGATGCTTTATAACGTCAACTAACCTGGGAATACCAAATTTAACTCACTTGATACAAAACGAAATACAGAACTGTTGGAAAACATGCCTAATGAACTCTTGTGTATGTTATTTATCTCCGCCTCTCTCATTCTGTGAACTTGTACTCTGATGGAATTAGAAACCCACGTCCGATCCACGTCAGAGTTTGAATCGCATTAACCGATGAAGAAGATTCATCATCGACTTACACCTACCATCCAGGAACAAGACACATAATTTCCACGAAATTCTATGGTATAACCTCCAGAGACCTGGAATCCATTTAAATAGATGTTTTGCTTTAAGTTCAATCTGTTACTACGTAATTTATGACAAACTTAAAGAACTTAAATGGTTCCAGGTACAGTGTTAAAATTTTGTGATTGGTTTCATTATAATAATAGCTGCAACGGCTGTGTGATGAAATATTTTGCCATATTTTCGGTATTCGGTCGAACCAGTTTTTAGGTCTTTGAAATAAAAGCCTGAGAAATGATTTAACCAAACACCGTAGATATGGTGAAGCATTTCCCCAAATAGCCGTTTCAATTACTAGGAAACATATTTTTGGGGACACCAAAGCCAAATTTTCAACAGTGTAGGAAATGGTCTGAAAATGACTTTTCAGGCTTTGATTGCAGGTATCAGTCTTTAATTTGTATAAAAAATGATGTTGCACGTGGGTCAAATTCATGCACAAAATTAGCACAAATATAAGCTACTAGCTGTTATACCCGACGTTGCACGGGTAGAGGTGGGAAAACAATTTAACAGTCAATTTAACTAATTTTTTTCTTTCATTTAGTTATAAGATATGAAGATTACCCAGTAATTTTCCATATAATTACCCAACTTGGATATAGTAATGATTAATATTCATTTCAAAAATACCTTTGATAAGAAGCTCAAATTAAAAAGAATACATATTTAAGTAAAAAATAATCAGTAAGAATTAAAAATGGAAAAACATCTAAATCTTAAAAGGGTCTCAAACATTTATTTAAAAAAATGCACTCATAAATGTCATCACAATTCCCTCATAAATACATAAAACCTTTTAGCTCATTTGGCGCGTTTTGGAAAAAATAATTTAGCGAGAATATAGATATAGCTACAAACACACCCATTATACAGCTCTAACACAATGACCTTCGAACAACCGACAAGCTTATAAATTATTTTATAAAAGAAATTGCCCATTTGGCGAGTTTTAGTTAATAATTTGGCGAGTTTGGCAACGTATTTGGCGAAAAAATAAATACATAAAACACTAATAGCTCTAGTGCGATGGCCTTTATTAACCATCATAGTTCAGTAATAGCTTAACTATACATTTATTGCTTAAATATGCATACATGCAGTCAACAGAAAAATCAATGAAAAAATCATCAAATAAACCCAACATAAAATCCGGGAATGGAGACTGGCGGAATTACGTCACTTGAAACATGTCAATTATTTTTCAAATAATGAAATTAGTTTCTGAAGGCAATGGCAACAGAATAAAATAAACATTTTCAATTTTAAATGTTTTCGTTAAAAGTTTTATTTAATTTTTTCAGCCGATGGCATCAGGAAAGTAAAAAAAGATCGGATTTGAGCCAAAGTGGTGTAGTTTTTTCAGAAAATTCGAATAAAAACGTTCGAAAACGATAGAAGGAATTGTCTGATTCGAAAAATTCTTAGCCTATGTTTGTTCCGGAGATGAGATGAATTTTTGTGCCGAATTTCGTGACGATCTGTTGCGTGGTTCTTTAGATCTCGTGTCTTATACAAACAAACGGAAGTTGCCTTTTATGTATATAGATACACTTACTTTTTAAGAGACACACTGCTTAAGGCGATTAGTAACATAGGACGCATTGAATGCAAGGATGATGTCTCTTCAACCGACAGAATATACGTAACATCGTTAATTTGACCACGACGGATTTTAGGTGGTTTACTAGCCCACCTCTACTCAGATTATACTAAATTCGGGCTCAGATTCGGAATTCGGGCTATTCAATACTTCTATGAGACGGAAGTGTTAAAGAGGACCGTCAGTTAAACCCAGTAGTACCAAGTATACATAGCCCATAAGGGTATTGTAATTTTCGGTTCTCAATTACTGCAGCTGTATTGAATATGTTTACAAACGTTTTTTTTTCTTATTTGTCTCTCCTTTGAGTCTGTAGTAATTTTTGACATTGGTTAGAATATTTTATTGCAAAATTTTGTACCGATAATAAAAATAGAACACTAGAATCTTTCAAAAAAATTGTAATCGAATGATTAAAACCTGTCTTATTCCCCCCTTTTGAGAAGTTTTTTGAAGGCATCCAGTTACGCAACGGCGGGGCAAACGGCCCTCACAAACACATCGGGCTTGTTTCGACAGCCTCCACACTCCGGCCCACACCTGAGCCCACGCGGCTCGCCGAAGGGCGTCGTCCCAGGAGAGTTGGCAGTGTGGAGGCCCTGCACCAGGAAGTGTTCATGACGTGGCCCTTCTGAGTGGGTCGCCCTTTCGGCTGATCACCTTAACTTTAACTGATTCGGAATGGGCTGTCAACAAGGAGTTTTAATTGATCAGTGAGACATCGCGGTAATTTGTTCCGTTAGGGTTTAGGTTGAAAAATCGTCGCACTAGAGCTGCACGATTGCTATGGGCATGTCGAGTGGCAACAGTTACAGCGGTATTGTTTTCATTCTTGGCCTTTCTAGAATAACATTTGTTTTAAATAGTACACTATTTTCTTATTTTACTAAAACGAATGTTGTGTACAAACGTTTATTTTAGAAGAACTAAACTTTTCTTTGTTCGAGAATCATGTTAAATTGCTGTCCCACAATTTCCTTAATTTCTCCGAATAAGAATAAATATCTTCTAAGCCGAAGTTTTCTGACAGTGACAACGTTGAGTTTTCCCATTCAAAACGATTGTCCATTTGACAGGATTTTACGTGGTTACGCATACTCTATATAACAACTACTCTTCTAACAGCTTATGCAAAATGTCGCTAATATATTTAGTCCTGGTCATAAGAAGTCTATCAACTGGTATATTTTAGACAACATTACATTAATGGGATATAATCATTTAAACGTCAAAAATAGTACATCTTACATTCTCAATAATTTAAGGGGATACGGTACCCAAAAATTGGTCAAAATATCGATTTTGCAGTTTTTACTCCTTATTATTCACAATATATTTCTGAACATTTACTGAAAGTTTCATAATGATATCTTTTGTAGAAAAAAAGTTATTAAACATTTTCTGGAGTCGTCCCTAAAAGTTTGAACGTATTTCGTCTGCATTCAACCTGTTTTCTCCGTTTCGCGTTTTTCAATTCTTGTGTTTAATAAATCCCTAAGGCTTTTTTACTAATTAAGTTAGAATTTTTAAAAAATTAACCTGTGGTCTTATATAAATGGTGCATAAAATTGTAAAATTGTGCATGGAATAAGGACTACTATGTATAGTTGTTTTTTTTAATGTTGAATTCAATAATTTGTAAATTTTTAGTGATCTTTTTGAGATTTTCAGTATAAATGCATGTTACTTTTTAACTGTAGCTCACATTTTAAACTCTATGCACAGTTCTCGAACAAATAATTCTAAAAACAAACTATAAAGTTTGGTAGAGTTATTCTCAAAATTGAAAGAGGAGTAGCGTTTTAAAAAAGTTCAAAATTTTGATTTTTTTTTTTAATGAAAAACTACTTGTAAATATTTGTTTTTATTGCTGTAAAATGTTTATTTAGAGTGAACATTAAATAAAGCCACTATAATTTACAAGCTTATGTTATTATTTCTAAAAATAATGTTTTCAAACTTCATTTGAACTGGAATTGTTTTCATCTTAATATAATTATTCATTGCAACAAAGACTGCTGTAAGCTACCTTTAGTATGTCCTGATGCACGCAAATTTCTCCACTACCAGTTGGACCGACCTGGACTGTGACGTTCATTAACTTTCCAACTTTTTTAAAGCACAACCTTCAACGCCTCTGCCTTAAACAGCTTTAAAATCGTTTTAAATACCTTTGGGATGGGTTGAAGATATCATCTACTGAAAAGTCTACTTTGCCTACTCAATATCTGAAAATTAAAGCATTAAATTACCTTTAAAATACCAGCTTATAAACCATCAAAATTCCATCTACAATGCCCATTCATATTCAAACATCGTTCCTCTGAGAGTTTAATTCGAATTCATAGCTTTTCTAAACATCCCGATCTAATGGTTCGTAATCAACGAAATATGTTTTTAAGTGGGAGAAATGTTGGCGAGCCTTTATTACATTTGAAAAATAGTTTAGGTCTTTCAATTTGCTTCTTTGTTAAAGCTAATAAATTCTGAACTCATCGCTCAACTGTATTACATTAAGGGTAATCACTTTTCAATTTATAAACTACTATTTGACTCTTTTGATGGCTAGTAACAAAAAAAAAGAACATTAAAACTTTATCGTGTATTGAAACTACATTTATTTAAACTGAATATCTTTATCTCTTTGTTTAATTCAGCATTCTTTGCATTCTCATTTAATTCGTTTTCCTATTAAATAACATCGATTCAAATGCTTTAATTTTCAGATATTGAGTAGGCAAAGTAGACTTTTCAGTAGATGATATCTTCAAACCCATCCCAATTTTACATCAAATAAACTATTTGGTAGACACACCTCTTGTTTACAAATCAAACATTTCCACTGACTCCATTATTCCGAAGTTAAAAACACAGATCCAAATCATATTAATACAGGCGCATTGTTTGTCCTCAAATTCTATGAAATGAAATGATTACTTAAATACCATAATAATAATAATGGTTTAAAATAACAAAAATAAAACTCTGCAATGGCTGAAAACTTTGCGAGAAAGCTTTTAATCCGTCTGCCATTCATCAAAAAGATAGTGGGGAAACACCCTTGTCGTTTCGAATCCCATTGTTGGGAGCCAAGTCCAGTAGCCAAGCAAACATAACATCCCTCATTAGCGAAGGGTTGGCAGCCTTTTATATCTTGTCCATCGTGTTGAGAAGAACTTGTGTGGCCATTTAATTCATGTGGAAGGATCTTCAAGGCCATCCGAAGGTTGATCAGAATCGGATGAGGGGATACGGATAATGGAGAGGGACCTCGGTTAATGGGATTTCTGAGGAGATTGATACGTGATAGCGGATTATCTTAAATTATTTTTCATTTTTTTCGGGATACCGAAGGTTCTCAAAATATTTTTTCATTAATACGTGATGCTGGTGGATCGCGAAGGATTTTTTTGGGCTTACAAATGGCTTTTCGATTCCTCCGCGATAGGTAGGTATATTATTAATTACCGTTCGGGTCAAAACGTTGTTTGATTAATGTTTATTAGAGATTTACATTAGGATCCAAGATAATTTATATTCAGTAAGGTCGCAGCCAAAGTAAAGTTTGGAAACACTATATATGGTATACTGCCGTGGGCAGGTAAACTGCAGTAATCGCAACAATGAGTTGTACCATTTTTGCTCTGAAATAAAACAAATTCCAGTATGTTTTCTTAATTGTTAGACTAATTGAGTGCTTGCAACAATGGTCCAAGTCATTATGGAAGTTACTGTAGTTTACCTGCCCACGGCAGTATGTTATTCAGTATAGTCTTAATAAAATCGCAGTCCATGCATTATTCGGATTCCACTTAATCTGAAGATGATGTTTCTTCTCCTACACTCTAAACAATTTCTGTAAAAATACAGCGCAATTGCCACACATTAACGAAGTTTCCTGCTCTATTTGATTGAAGCTGCAAACACAATTTTTTCAGCTTTATTTCAGCTCTTGTTCAAGTTCTTTAGCAATAACTATCACTTAGCACTACAAAAAGAAATTAATTAAGATTATATCATCGATTACAAAAATCGTGTTACAAATCACTCCCCTATGGTGCTATGTAGAAACTGGGACAGCGACATTGAACGAGAAGATTTATAAATGGAGAACACCCGTATCGCATTTGACCTTTATTTCCCATTTTCGTCAAGATTCTAATCAATTTTTATACATTCTTTAAATGGTTCTCCATTCTTTTCTTGTCCCGTGGACCTTTACACAGAATGCCAGTGATGGCTAAATTTAATTTAACGAAACGAAAATTTAAAATATTTTTTTTAAAAAACGAAAATTTATGGTAAAATCAAAAACAAAAAAAGTGACATGAGAAAGTAATGTTTTCATTCGAATCCGCTTGTTACGTAGTGTTATTCCTGCTTCCATTCCAGGATATTATTCGTGGTTTCGGTGGTTCGTGATATAACGTGGTAAACTCCACCCACAACCATTATTAACCAATCGAGACCTTATTTTCATTCCTGTATAGATCTGATGCCCCTCAAGACATGAAATAAGCCCATTGCTTTAAATAGAATCAACCAGATCAATCGAGATCGCGAAAATCTAAAACTATTTTTAAAATTCCCTCGTTGAATTTTTTTGTGCGAATTTTTAGAGTGACTTCGTCACATGGATTTTAAACAATAAGGTTTTGAGGGCATGTTTATCCACCCCTTTGCATATAGACATCCAGCCCTCTTCACTAAAAAATTACAAGCCTTAAAAAGTGCTGTTAGTACACGTTTATTTATTCACTGATCAATTACAGTTGGGATACAACTGGAATAAGAATGGTCGACAAATGAACATTGTATAATCTACCCAAGCCACATTAGAAGACATTTTTAGTAACAACTTTATTAGACACGTAGCCCTTTATCAATTAAAAGTTAATAGCTATATGAAAAACATTTTGATAGTTTTGTAGCACTCAAATTAGTTCGTAACGATCCATTAGGTTATAATTAAATTGATAGCGTTCGGTAAATGGTCATTTTGAAATCCAAAAATCAACTTCAAAGTTCAATCAAGAAAAACAGAAGTTTACTTTTACAGACACTTGTTTCTCATATTTGATACAAAAACTGTCAATGGAAAGAAAACGCATTTTCCTCATTGTATTAATACCGAGCGAAGACTTCGGTTTGGTTGGAGACCCGACTCTTATCCCGACTTCTAGAAAGCGCTACGTCACTTGAAACAAGTTACTAATTTAATTGGCTTGTTTCAAGTGACGCATTTCCTACCAGCTTTCATTCCTCATTTCCTTCGGTCGGTGCTCTGCTTGGTATCGGTTCACACGCGATATTGATTCATTTATCGAGGCTTGAAAAAGAATTTTTTACATTCAGGTTTTCTGTTGCCACTCAAGAACTGAAACATGCCCATTGGCGTAATTTAGATGTCATTTTTTATAAAATTTTATTCGTGAAAACCTGTATACGTCTACATTTCAAAATAAGTTACTTACCAGTTTCAAATTGCTCTTTTTCGACTTTCACGGCTAGGTGCATTGCAAGTCACACCGAAAAAATTCGATGAGAACACTTCCGTTCGTACGTTTTTTCCCCCGTCCGTCTACTTTAGTTTGATACCAGTCAGCACAGTTTATTTTCTTTTAATTGAACTAAAATGTACGTTGTTTATTTTAAACTGACTAAAAGCTTCCTTGCTTTATTTTAAACTGACTAGAAGCTTCCTTGCTAAGGCTCACCGCATCGCTGGACTTTGGTCGTATCCCTAATATATACATTTTCTTCAGTGAAAAACAGACCATGACGCCATCAAAACAAACTGATGTTGTCACAGGGGTGCGTCCTGCAAGCAAATAACTATAGGCGTCTTGCTTACAAATATTAGTTTCGAATGTACATCCTGTGGGAACGAAGTTAGATACCGAAGTAACTCCAAATCTTTTTCCTTGCTAAAGTATAATTACAGTTTCTACGTAGATCTTGTGGGGACGGATGTGGGTAATAAAGTAACGCAAATCATGAGTCCTGCTTAACCCACTAATGACGACTTTGTGAACAACATTGACAACTTCATTTTCGAGTGAACGTGAGTCAGTCAGTCAGTCAAGACTTTGCCTTTTATGTATATAGATTTGTTTATTAAAAAAAATCAGCAGAAAGTTTATTTTTACGTGGCAAATTATCTTGCCAATCGTCTTTAATGTGTTAAGAATATTATTCTCAATTGTAGATCCTGTGGGGAAAGATAAATGTGGATATAAAAGTAACGCAAACCTTTTACCTTTTCTAAGTATAATTACAGTTTCCCTGTAGATCTTGTGAGGACGAAGGTGGATATAAAAGTAATGCAAATCTAATTGCTTAAGTATAATTACAGTTTCCCTGTAGATCTTGCGGGGACGAAGGTGGATATGAAAGTAACGCAAATCTACTTGCTTAAGTATAATTACAGTTTCCATGTAGGTCTTGTGGGGACGGATGTAGAATAAGATTGAACAACGCACGCTTCCGTTCGCAGCTGATGATGCAGAGAGGGGTGAATGAAATGCGAACTAATGTCTGTATTCACGCATCCACAATGCCGTGTCATCAACACCAAAAAAGGATACTTTTTTTTATAAATTTAGAAACACTTTCTTCTCATGCACATGAAAGCGCTTAATGACGTAACGCCTACCGCTCCATTAACGACGCGACAAAATGCAAGGATAGAAAGGCTTATGACAGATTTGAGACTTGGCAAACCTAAACGGGGCCCAACATGTAAATTCCCAAGTCATGTGATTTCTGCAGAGTGACTTGGCATGAGTGTAAAATGAGGGACCGAAAATAATTGAATATCATTATTTGTTTATACGTTTCGATATTTTTATATGCCTGGCTGAGAGGTATTACGTGCCCTCCTCATAAGCCCAAAATTGCGGGTTCGAGCTCCGACTGAGTCTGTAGATTTTGAAAATGGAAACATCGTCGGAAAGCATGTCTTATGATTATGTGATATGAGATCCCTTGAGTACGATTCGACTTCGGTTCTCTCGGCATACTTTAACATGAGCTCAGATTCATTATAATTTTTGAGGGTCAAAATTCGTAGCGAGAGCCGCTTGATGGTGCCACAAAAATAGCTCTCAATTTTGGGGAATATGCCGAGTCTCCAAAAGGCTTGATCCGGCCAAAAAAGCAGCCTCGTTGAGGCGAAAAAATGCAATCGTACTGACATTAAAAATTTTTATAGTACTGATAATAACTTTCAAAAATTAGTTTACATATAACCATTTAACATGATTGTTCGCCCAGTGCAGCGATAAGTCGCCGAAAATAGAGGCCTTTCACGCCAATTCTGGGATTCACGTTAGACACTCCTAAATGTTTATTTTTGCAATTAGTTGTTCCGTACATATCCTCTTCAGGTCTTTGGAAGTATCATCCCAAACTCATCTGTGCCAAGAGTGAGAGTCTGGGAGGAGACAGATTGACAAAAAAAATCATTACTAAATGGACTGAAAGCAGGCGGTGTAACTAGCGGAAATGGATCTCCATTGACTTTTTGCTGTGTGTACTGTTATTTAAATGACCACTATTTTTCTTTTAAAACATATCTGGACCTTTACTGTTTCGAGACAGTTCAAACTAGGTATTTATCGCTATAAAAAAATGACATCTTCCTAATAAAAAAATTCTTAATGGTCCAGAAAGCGAACGAGTAGCCAACGGAAATGGGTCTGAAAGTTACCCTATCCCGTTGATAGCTGTAAAGTATGATGAATCTTGTTTTGAAAAGCTCTCAATAACTATTCCATTTTTTAAGCGGAGCCTGTATAGTCCCAACTACTTTCATTGTTTGGAAAAACAATTTCAGTAAAAAAAAAAGTATAGTACTTTGCAATTATAGTAAAAAATAGAGTGACCACTAAATAGGCGAAAAGTAGACACTGATGCCAAGAGTAATGAAGCTTGACTCCACCTTATTCCATCTTTTTTAAACTATGTTTACTGTTATATAAGGTACCGAAACCATAAGATTATGACCCTCAAACCTATTCTAGACACATCATTGTCTAAAAGATATTTTATTATTTATCTACTTGCCTAGTTATACAAGTCAAGGACACTATCTTGTTTTATCTATCCAGACACATGGGGACTGGGTCCGCGGGACTTTTTTTTCTCCTCGTTGATTGGGCCTTTTTTTTTCTTTATGTGCTCATGTGACTTGTAAGCTCCAATCAAAGAGGATAAGAAACGTAAGTCCCACGTACCAAGTCCCTTCGTGTATGCCCTCCTTAAGTTTCCATCAAGAGGCATGATATTTAACCTCCAACTCTTTGCAATTGATTTGTGGGCCTGGCGATGATACGGCATTTCGATCGTGTAACAAACCGTTAATGCTGATTGTTTTTTTTATCATGTGGGGATGGTCAACTGAAAGTTAAGGGCGGCCCTGATGATGTGATTGGGGGTTCGCACATGTGGTTGCGTGTTGCGGTGTGGTTTTAATGGAAAAAGCAGCAGTACAATTTCTGGGGATTCCCGATCTTAGGGGCATTTGTAGAACAATGCGTCGCTCTTTCTAATTTGCCTTTAGGATGTCCTTTTTCATCCTTCTAAAATAACCACCTACTATATTTTTCAAGGATATTCACAAGGTTACGGTGTCCGATAAACAAGGGAATCCGAAATAATAGTCGTTAAGTCGTCTCATATTTCGGAGAAAAACCTATTCATACATATTTGATTTCGAAAAGTTTGCTTTCATTCATTGTTCTGATTCTCAGTATACCTGCCACAATTACAAAACATATATTTTTGTAAAAATCAATGACTGAGTTGACTATGATGTTCTAGTTTAGTATTTGATGACGGGTTGAGCGTTTCAATGAGTATGTGTCACAACTTATATTACATAAAAAATTTATAATCTGAAGATTGAGTATTCAGATATAAGAGAGATGAGTGAAAAGGGGTTCTTATTTTTAGAATCAATATGCTATAGAAGCATATAGCAATATGCTATAGAAAGCTTTATGTGGAAGAACAATCATTGCAATCGCAATTTATCATGGTGATTATTTATACGGTCTTCTACACTGATATCAATAAAAGGGATTTTGTTGTTAAAACATAATTTTAAAAAATCCCCATTTTTAGGGAGATGGTAATCCGCCGTGGTCCAATGTCCAGATATTCCGTATAATGTTGGATTCTTTGAATACACACTCATATGTTGTATAAGCTCAAAAAGCCCATTCCTCAGTTCCCATGTAATTCCTCAGTTAGCGCATTCCAATAGATCTTGTGAAGCTGAACAAAGCTCTTATTCCAATAAAACCAATACAAATATAATATCATAGTATTTACATTGGTATTTTATAATTTTAGTTCATATCTCCATTGTAATGTAATGTCATCAGTAATGTACCAATGCAGTGTATATGTAATGTACCGGTTTGAGCTCTCTGGACAGCAGCGCTTGCGGTGTTTATTCGAAAGTCGGGTTAGACTTGGTTGTAAATTATAACATCGAGTCTTGAAAAGTTACATATATATATACCTCTCATACTGATTTTAAATAAATTATTTTTTTTATTAATTAATATTGATTTATCCTGTGTTTTAGATACACGCCCAGTACCGTCCTCAGTACCCGAGCCCTTACCTGCAGCGTGAGATCTTCGTCCTAAACTTGGAGGATGGATTCTTCGGCTGTCAGGTCAACGAGTCCGTCGACATACTGCAGCTCTTCGAGCTGTCCAAGCTCTGCGACGGAGTGCCTCAGTGCTTCCTCGGCTCGGACGAGGTAGCCGACGAACTCAAATGCACGGATAGAAGTGAGTATTTATTCTTGTTCTTGACCAAAAATTTGGTGCTGTTAGCATTGGACCAAGATAACAGCATATGTAAAAAATCAAGAACGCGACTGGAACATTTTGTGCAATTGAACTGCACAAATTTTAACAGTAATGTTCGTAGAATACATCAGTAACTTTCCGTAAAAATTTAGAAACAATCCCATATAAAGCCGGTAAATCTCCTGGAAATATGTCAAAAAATTCCATTAGGATGCAAAAAAAAAAAACGGCGACGCTATTCTTTTTACAGCCTGTGGTTTCGATCTATCAAACTGTGGGTCCATTCGTTAAACACTTTATAAATACTGCGCGCCAGGCGTTGTGGCCATAATTGCTTGTTGAAAACGATGTATTAGATTGAATTGTCCAAAAGACTGTGTAAGTATTTGGCATTTTTGAAGTTCTAAAGCAGTAATTTTGTGACATTAGATAGTATATAGTATATGTAAGACCGTTCGTGTTATTTTCTCGACATTTAATATTTTCGAATATAAAATTGTCCCATGCCTTCACTGCATCCCCTGTGCTGGTAAGATAGCCAGCATTCTCAAGTGCACGTAAAGGAGTGAGTGAACCTTATATCAGTCATCAAACTAGAAATTTTTATAAGAACTTAATTGTTCTTATTCCCCTGTTCTTTCAAATGGACAGAAACCGAATGATCTTTTCATTTTAAGTATTGGGAATACGTAAATCAAATAACCTTATTGTTATAGTTTGGTTCAGTTTATTTAAGATATCTTAGGTGTCCATATTCTGCAACTTGAGGTTGATTAGACCGACACCTATACTGCCCTAAGCTAGCGCCACTCGATTAGTGGTTTAATTTTACCTACCTAATATCCAGGAATTGTAACGTATAAATAATAATTTTCTCATTATAAAGGTGTAAAAATTTTGAAATTCTTTGCATTGCATTAGAATTTTTACCAACCTTCTTTTAAACAAGGCCTACAGTTAGATTTTCCAAAACGTAAAGCAACAGTTTGTAAGAAGTAACCTCACATTCCACCCTTTCTTTGAGAAGCATTGTCTTCTCATCCATTGAAATTCAGAACCATACGCTAAGTGGCCGGGGCATCGTCCATTTGCATTCCTTTAAACGGAATCGTTTCTTCCTTAAACAATAATAATGGAAGCCGACCCCGATATGTTTTTTCGAAAGCGAGAGCATGCAAGCTTTTCCTGCTGATTTTATCTCTTCTTCAGGTAGCACGTCTTAAAGTCGTCATTAACTAAACGACAGCGACTTGAACGTTTTCGAATTTTTTTTCGCTGACTTTTGGCTTCTTAAAACAACGAAAGATGTCTGAACGTAGGAAAGAATTTTCGTCAAAATAAAAAAAAAAATATAATCAAGAATTTAACAGAGAAAGTAAATTTGAAATTTATTCAGGCAAAAGACGTAATTTACACAAAATAAGACGTAGATATTTTTTAAACAGAAAATGACGTCGTTAACAAGTGAACGTAAAGACTTACTTGCGATTCATATAAGGCACATGGAAGACAAGATATTGAATAATGACTAATCTTTTATTCTTCAAAAATATTTGCAATTAATCAACCAGCATCATTTCAACCAGTAAGTGGAGTTCAGGACAAAATCGCATTAGTGTTCTGTTTTTCGGAAATTCAGACTCACCTTCTACTCCCAACTCACCCCTAAGAGAAACAAAGCCTAATGAAATTTTTTCGATCATTTATTCTTCTTGTATAAAGACCACGTTTTCACAAACTGTTCATAATTAAATAATATAAAACTTTAAGGTTGTTGTGTTGAAAGGAATATAGAGCCCTTTAAATTATTGGGCCCAATCATTTCGCAACGACTTTCATGATCATGGCCTACAATTATGCGACGTTCATTGTCTGTGTTAAGACCCAGCTTGAAGGTAGCTACCTCATCTATAACTCTTTCCAATATTTCTTCACCAATTCCGTTCGAAGAGTTGAAGGCCGAGGGCACACGGGCCCTCTATTAAAGTCTCCTCACCTTCCAATTATCATCGTCTACTTGATACAAACATCATCAGAGGTTCACATACCGTCGGGAAAAAATAGGACTGTAGGTTATTTTTAAAAAGTAGTTTTCATTTTTAACTGAATATTTTCGTTATATTATTGATTAGGATGTTCTTTCGCATTCTTTTATTAAAAATTCACGTTGTGAAAAATATTAGTAAAATTATAATATTTAAAATTATGACAGTAGAAATTGCTCAAACCTGTTTTGAAAGTATAAAGTAAAAATAGATATGTTGATCGAAAATAAAGAATATTAAAAATCCACTTCTGTTCTTGATTGAAAATTCTTTCTTAAAACCAAGATTTTTGATCACAATTTTAAAATACCAATTCCACCCTAACTTTTTTTGCACTCAATTTAAAAATTATATTGGTAGCTGTTCTCCATTAACTTTTAAAAATGAATTGAATGATGAATGAGTGGGCTTCCTTCGGAAATTCATTTATGTTATCTATGCAAAATTATGCAATTTAGGAATTACTCATGCACTTCATAAATAAATCATGCAACTCAGAATCAGAGATTTAGGAGGCAATGGATGAAATAAGATTGTTTTTATAATTTTCCAAGTAATCTGGCTAACTGAAGATATTGAATCCTAGTTTCTAATCAGAAAAAAGCAATCGTTCAGTGAATGGTTAAGATAGATATCTTTGTATGATGATGACACGGAATTGTAAAATTTGCTTAATTTTCATAAACAAAAACTTTTAAATTTTTAATTGTGTAATTTTATGTTCGTAATATGATTGGCATTCGTAGTCGAACAAGCCGTTTTGCATGACAAACGCTAGTAATGGTCACCTGCTGCACTTATGCATCTGTACGTACTTCAATATTCACAATAGTATATTTCATACTGATAAACGTCATAAACTACTTTACTTTAACATCGGGTTCTTGAACATCAAGTGCAATAAAACTTGGCGTTTCTTTTCTCATGAAATGCCAACTTTTCGTGTGTGCTAGGAGTCGTGATCCGCCATCCTCCTACTTTTTCTAGCTGCTGCCTACTGAGGCTATTACGGTCCTGCACCGGGGCCACGGACAGACATACAAAAAAAAAAGGATTGCGTAGAAGTAAGAAACGGTAAATCCTCTCGATCATTTTCTTCTAAGAAATCGTGCTCTCCTTTAATTGACGATCTTGAGACTGGGCAGGGACGCCTTTGTCTTGAAAATACTTCGGGAGTGGAATGGACATTGGAATGTTTTTCAGGCTCATAAAAATCGGGTTGTTTTGGGACGTCTCTATCCATCCATCTATCACAGACTTGTCATCAGTTCATGTCTGAGGATAAAAATATCCGTCTTTTAGAAAAGTAGTGAAAAAAGAGCTGTTTTGTTAAAGGATAGCATTAAGCCTTGTGAAGTCTGAGAGATAGACACAAAATGAATCTGTCTAGATAGATCTTTTTACAACTCTATAGATGTTTTTCTTGCAACACCTAATTTGGTATGTTACATAAATTCTACATTTTTTGTAAAGTTTAATTTCAAAATATTAAGAGATAGTTTAGAATAGGAGAACCTTGAGACTAGGTAAGGAACGCCTTTGTCTTGAAAAACTTCGGGAGTAGATGGACATTGGAATATTTTTCAAGCTCATGAAATTCAGTTTGTTTTTGGACGTCGCTATCCATCCATCTATTGCAGACTTGTCATCAGTTCACGTCTGAGGATAAAAATATCCGACTTTTAGAAAAGTCGTGAAAAATAAGCTGTTTTGTTAAAGGATATCATTAAACTTTTGAAGTCTGAGAGATAGACACAAATAAATCTGTCTGGATAAATCTTTTTAGAACCCAAGGAACCATAGAGGAATTTTCTTTCAACACACATAATTTAGTAATCTACATAAATTCTTCGTTTTTGCTAAAGTTCAATGTTAAAAACCTTAAGATATATTTCATTAATATTTAGAGTAGGAGGAACCTTGAGACTTGGGGGAGGGGTGCCTATTTCTTGAAAATACTTCGGGAGATAAAGGAGATCAAATTGTTTTTCAAGCTCTTAGAAACCATGTTGTTTTTAGACGTCTCAATCCATCCACCTGTCAAGAGTGTCCGAGGAAAAAATTTCGACTGTCAGCAAAGTCGTGATAAAGAAGCGGTTACCGTTAAACCTTTGAAGTCTGAAGGATAGAGACAAATAAATTAGTCTAGGAATTTTTGCTTTTTCTTGCTACACACATAATTTGCATATACTTTGTACTAAATTACGATGTTAGAAGCTTTAAGGAGTATTTAAAGCCATTTACAATGGAAATATAATTTTTCTTTATTTTATAAGCAATAATTTAAAAATTAAATTTGCGAAATAATTTCGAAACATTG
The DNA here is from genome assembly GCA_019343175.1 of Oedothorax gibbosus. Lineage (NCBI taxonomy): Eukaryota > Metazoa > Arthropoda > Arachnida > Araneae > Linyphiidae > Oedothorax > Oedothorax gibbosus. The sequence continues at coordinate 8,896,785 of CM033273.1, forward strand.
CTCTTATACATCGCAAACCTTCCTGGCATTTTCACTTAACTGGATTTTCACTTAAACTTTTTGGATTTACTCCCTTTTTTGGACCACCAAGTTGCTCTCGGGAACATAAATAAAAAAATGTAACATGTATCCTTTAGACAATTCTATATACTGCGTCTTTGTCATGCAACGAGCAACGATGGCCGCGAAGCGTGGCAAGCAGCTATGAAGTGGTTTAACCAATGGACCCAAAGTTTGGAGGATCGAGTCCGGCAGATACTTTACTAATCCAAGCAGCTTTCAGTGGAGAATGGTGTAAAAGGAATAGTGGCAGCGTCCCATTTTTTGCATCCAAATGGACATTGTTTTAACATTTCCAGTTACTGGCTTTTGTGGAATTGTTTCTTAATTCTAAAGGAAAGTTACTGATATATTCTAAAAACATTACTGCACAAAATTTCTCTATAACGTTCCTGATTTTTTTACAGTGTTCTGTAGCTATAAGTGATGACACTGTCCATATTGTAGTTTATTCCTTTTGTTAACATTCAACTCTTTTGTACCATTTTCTAGATTTCTGCCACCCCAAAATGCCTCGTTGCATTAACGGATGCTGTCTGGACAACCTCTGTTACTGTAACGACGGCTATGGAGGGAAGGGATGCGAAATGCCAGGTAAATAAACGCATTTTCTTTTCCTTTTCAATTCAAATGCCTTCTATGGTACAAGAACTAAAAATTTTGTTTCAATTACATTTGAAAATCAATGTTCTCAGATATAGTGTTTTACTTATTTTGTCAATGCAATTTTTTCCAAAAAATTAAAAGCTAATTTTGTTATACTAGTTATAGAAATTCTAACTAGAAAAAGAACTTTACACTGTCCTTCATATTTAAAAAATTTGTTGCTTGGTTTCACCGTAATAATGATTCCTAGTTCGGCTGTTTGGTGAAATGGTTCACCTTAGTAAGGTTGAAAAAAAATTTAAGTTTGGAAAACAAAAAATTTGAGAAATGGTTCAACCAAAAATTTGGTAAAACATTTCACCACACTGCCGTTGAAGCTTTTAGGAACCATATTTTTGGTGAATTGAAGACCAAATTTTTAACAGTGTACCATTGCCATAACATAGCTGTTCATAACACAACTGTAATAACATGGATGTTTAAAATTGACATATTTTTAACTTTCAGACGAGAACGAATGCAAGTACCGTCCGTGTGACGTGTTCGCGCACTGTACCAACACAATGGGCAGCTTCTATTGTTCTTGCTTTCCTGGATACGAAGGGGACGGATTCGAATGCCAAGGTGAGTACCACACTCAAACAGTTTATAGTTAAAGAGAAATAGTTTTCCTCGTTTGTGTATAGTTAACAGTCAGTTTCTTGTCATCCTTGAGTGCTGTTAACATATATGAATACAAAATGGTCTGAGTCCATGGCGGAATTTAACTCTACAGTTCTTCTCTTCAACTGTTTAACAAAAGAAGAATCTGGTAGAGAAATCTGCCTATGGATTTGACCTCTTTTTACACGTATAAGAAAGTGCCGTTCACGCTGCTTCGATTGTTTAGTCTTTGAGTCAAGGAAAGTGAGTCTTCCAGTCGGTCAAACTGAAAAGCAAGAAGTGACATTTTGTATACTATAAGAATCAGAATATCAGAAGTATAAACTTTGATGGTTTACGATAGATCATAGATACTATTGAAGAAACATACAATAATAATAAGCTTATGTTGTTATAAGTGAATTTCTCCGTTAATTGTAGCTATAAAAGTTTAATACTTTTAGAATATCGGAAAGTTTTGTTTAAATTAGGGTAGATATGTTTTGATCATATTTGGGCACACAAGCAGGTTTTTCATAAACTAAAATAAAAAAGAACCTTTTTAGAAATATTTTTTAAATAAATATTAATTTTTAATTAAATTTATTTTTAGAAACCTTTTCTGAATTCATTGCTAAAGGTTCGGAAAAAAACTTTTTTTTATCCCATTTCAAAAACATTTTATCTAAAAAAATATTTACTTTAAAATATGTCAAATTTTACAAAACATTCGATTTTTTTTCGGCAAAAATATAAATCTTTTGATAGACACGCTAACGCATAACATAGAGAGTGCTATTTCGAATTCAAATTAAAAAGCTATATTTGTATACATAAACTAAAGTTTTATTGATAGTTCAAATATCGCATCTAAAAATAAAAGATATCACATTGTTGTTATTCTTCTAGGTCTCGTTAAAAACTTAACAAAGTCATTATTTCCCCTTTATTTGAATAAAAATCACAAAAAAGAGTTCTCGACAATCCAAACCTGGTCTTTTACAACATAACAGTTTCCTATTATCTACTTAAAAGGAGCCGAATTCACACCTATTCTCACATCAAAACGAGTTTGCCTGCTAAGTTGTGAGACGGCCTCATTGTTGATAAAAAGGAGACCTTGGTCCAAATGCGGTTAAACTCGCGTAGGTGAGAATGGAGATGTGTGTTTATTTTATTTGACCGCCATTCTACAGTTGAAATATAATAGTCTGATTGTTGCCAGGTAGCTTAACTGTTCGACGCACGGTGAATAAATTTATCAAGCGATATGCATGGAATGCTTAAATACTAGGATTTAGATTTGACTTTCAAAAACTAACTAATAACAAAAAGGAACTAAAATAGCATAGTTTCCAGTTACTTAAATTCTTATCGAAAAACAAGTATATTTGTAACAGTAATTGTCACCTAGAACCGCTTCCAGACAAGATTTATGCATACCTAGAAAAAACTGCAAATACAGCCATTTAGTTGTAAATTAAACTTTTAAAAGCCAAAATCGGCTACTTTTTATTAATTTTCTTTCGCAAATCCAAATTAATTTTATAAATCATTTGCTAAATTTATTTACAGTTCGAAGAATAATTATGCAAAATTACAGACAATCAACAACCGTCTCGAGCCACAGGACTAGATTAAGTACCCTCTATAGGTAAATAGTAGTGCGTTCAACAGCTAATGAATACGGGTTGTCAGGCCTTCAAGGTTGTCACGACTCTGTCTACTTTAGTAGGGTCAAATATCTCGTGACTCTACACAGACCCTGTGAGAGCGGTTGTGCATAGAAAGAGGTTTTTCTACGGAGATCTCAAAATTAGAAATTAGACACCCAAACTAAAATTTGCAAATAAAAATGTTTCAAATTGCTGGCTTGACCACTATTTTTGTAGTCAGAGGCCATCGTTCAACCTCCCAAAGGGCCCAACAATCCCTGCAAAGTTAGTACATGCAAGTTTTCTGAGAAATTGAAAAGAAGTATAATTTTTAAAAAAATGATAGATAAACTTGCAGTAAAGGATTTTTTTTAAAGATAACTAAACTTACATCTTCAAATAATAATTATTTTTGCACTTCTGCGGACTTATTGGTATCAAAATAGAAATAGTGTGGTATTATTCAGTTTTTGCACTTAGAAATATAACTAAGTATCTATCAATAGGTATACCAAAATTTTGTTATCTTCTAGCATGATTAAATTTTTACGAGACTTAAATACCTATTTAAAGACCCGAATGCACAAGTCCCATTGTCTAGTTCTCGCAATAAACTTCGCTTCTACCTGCAGATTGCCCAATAAATCAAGAATCCCTTGCCATTAAACTTCGATGAGAAAATAACTATTTAAGTGGGAAAGTATTCTTTAATGACTGAACATTCTTCGCTCGTCGTATAATCCGGTTCCCGATCAAAGAACCAGTTAAGAACAGCACGAGTGAAAATAAGAATCCTATTTTTTTATATTGGAACATTACGCCAAAGGGCAAAAACACTTTCGTGCCTTTAATTCGCTACTTCTGATTGACATTCCGATTCCATAGAAAACGTTCCAAATGAGACATAAAGAATTAAAATGCAAAATTTCACTTGTTTTACAAGCATTTGCATTAAAATCAATAAATTTTGATGTGAGACTCGAATATCACTAAGAATAATAATTTTAAACTAACAGATGCTTGATAAACTTATCCAAACTTGTAAATAAACCAAAATTATTGAGAAATTGAACTGAAAATGTAAAAAGTGTCACACACGTAGTGAAATAGCCCCCTGACTTTGTTTCCAAAGGCCTTAAAATTACTAATTTATAAATTAGTTCTTTGATAAATATTTTTTTAACAAACAACTACCAAAGTTCGTTTTTTAAAGACCTCGCCTAAACTATAAAAATATTTTTTAAATCTAAATTCCAGCATCTTTTGTCACAAAAAAAATCATTTAGAATTTTATCAAGCCAGACAAAACAGCGAATTTTTAACAGACACATCACGAAAAGTGGTTAATTTTATTTTTATCATTTTTTTTTTTCAAATCGTTTTCAGAGCTATAAATTTTCGATGAGGTGGTCCTGGAGTCAGTGAGGCGTACCTAAAAAGGAACACACTTCAAATTATGTGTGTACTCTACCAGGTTTTCTCTTATTATTCTAAAAAAGTCTATTAAAGTAAAAAAAAAATTCTGTTGTATGGAAAGTTTTTGTGTTCTGGAATTCGCTAAACCGTTCAGGCGGAAAACGATATTTACTCCAAAAAATCTTTTTTTTTTATATTTTATTATGGGCGCTTAACAAAACACACTTTCACACTTTAAGATAATTTGATTATGGTTTTATTATGTATATTTAAACTTGGATTATTTATTATTAGTCACGTTTATGGTTTTAAAGTTTACGAAGCGGTATTTTTTTATTTATTTTACATTAATAAAACGGAAACGCTTTTTATATTGTAGGCGATAAAGTTACTGTCCCCTATACCCATATACTTTTTTAAATATTGTGTTTCCGCAACTTTATTTTTTAAATATTGTTTACACATAAAAATAAATTACAAGTTTTATTATTTGATATAGGAATTGTTTTGATAATTTAAAAATAAAGTTTCTTTATCTTAGGTTCAGACTGTTTAAGATGTAATGTTGTTTAATTATGACATTTTAAAATATTCAAGAGTTCATACTATCGTTTCAGTTAATTAGTTTTACAGAAAATCTATTACAGTAGGAAATTTATTACCCAAGAGAATGCATGAATTTTTGGCCAACTTTAATTTTATTTTATTTTGAAAGATTTTTTTTTTTTTTTTTGAAAATGGAAAATAGCGACAGTCTTCCAATTACATTAAATTTTAAGGGTGTTTTGTAAAACTTAGAGATTCAATTGAGATTACTTCTGGTAAAATTGTTCATGGGTAACTTAACCGGTGCACTACTTAAACCAAGCGACCGTTCAAAACTGATCGTTTAATACTGCCTATAGTTCAAAGTGAAAAGTTTGAATGTTGGTTCATTTGTTAATTTAGAGAATCCGTTATTGTTCGCCTCCTTCTTTTAAGAGACCTAACTAAGCATCCCCATGCACCAATTCAAAGTTTAATTATAAAATTCTATCTATTATTCAAGTTGAGTTTACTTCGATAGTCCAAATAACCTTGATACCATGATAAAATGGCCCCCATGTGTTGAAGTATATGACCGGATGACAATCAACGCCCACGATAGATTCCCAGTATGGGACTAACTGACGCACAAAAAGGGCAAAAGTTTTTCCGTTATTATAATGATTAGTTTGGATTCCCAATCGATAGGGAGGATGCGCGTATAGAAAAACCTTATACCTAGGTTCACCTCCACAAATTTAAACATATCTCACTGTTAAAAATTTGGTGCTAGGTTTCACCATGATATTGGTTGGTTTCACCATGATATTGGTTTCTAGTAGCTGCAACGGCTGAATGGTGAAAGGTTTCACTATTTTTTCGGTGTTTGGTTGAACCATTTTTCTGGATTTGGAAACAAAAACCTGCGAAAGGGTTCAACCGAATACCAAAAATATGGTGGAACGTTTCACCATTCAGCCGTTGCAGCTACTAGGAACCAATATCATGGTGAAACCAAGCACAAAATTTTTAACAGTGCTGTCTGATGCCGTAGTTTTAGAGATCTAAAGAAAGAACAACGTACAAGCCTTACTAACAATGTTTATTCCAAAACAAATATCTCTAATAAGGTGGTTATTCAAGTTAATTATAAATAAATAAAAGTATTTAAATCACTCAAGCATTTTAATACATGCAGCTATTAAGACATTTGTCTCTTTAGTGTTTAGTTCGAATAATTTATTTATAAAAAATTCTTGTAATTCGTTAACATTTCGTTGTTTATGAGTTAATAAGTTAACTCTAATTGATGAAAATAATAAAATAGTTAAAAGTTAAGTTAATCCCGATTTGCTATACTTGAATTTTACTCATTGTAGTTTTCTATTTAAGTTTTAGAAAATGGCCTTAGGTACAAAAAAATTTACTTAAAAAAAATTAAGTCTTATATTTCCTCATATTTATTATTTTAAGTAGGTATATATAAAGTATTTCCTATCGAAAGGAGGGGTCTAATGATACTTGCCTAAAAGTTACAAACTCAGTGGTAGATTTATGGGTATTTGAAAAAAATCCGACCATCCCAATATCAATGAAATCAATATCTGGCTGCATTTTGTTGTTTGTTGATCGTTATTTTAATAATTATTTTTTATTGCCATAGATATCAATGAATGTGAAATTCCATCACTGGCGGCCATATGTGTGGAAAATGCCGAGTGCTGCAATTTACCAGGACACTACCACTGCAAATGTGGACCAGGGTACACTGGGAACGCCACGGTCGAGTGTAATGGTATGTTTACTTCTTCTATGTAGAAAAATATTAGAGTCCCCCAATATCAACTTGTACTAATACGTACAGAGTCACGACAACTAGTAGCTTTTAGCGAGCTTCCTTTTGAAATGCTGTTCACCACCCGAGACCTATATCTGGTGAAAGTAGAAATGATGGTTTCTAAAATGCCTCATTTTAATTTTACTATTGATGAAAATGAATTTACTACTGATGATGATGAATTACTGATGAAAATGTTTAATTTTTGTTTGTTCTTTGACAGATATCAACGAATGCTTGGATCCCAATGCTTGTGGACAAGGAGCTCAGTGTCAGAACCTTCCAGGAAGTTACAAATGCTTATGTCCTCTGGGATACGACGGAGATCCATTCAGAGAATGTTATGGTACGTTTCATCACAGAAATATTTCAATAAAAAAAGATTAATTTGGGGAAAAGAACTTCAAAAGTCGGTTTCTAAAAAATGTCCATGTCCTTTTTGGACGTTAAATTATTATCGTCATTTAATTAGCACATTATTGTTTACTATTCGACTATTGTTTTTTTTATATAATACTAACTCCTCAAGCAAATTCTTTTAATTTCAACTAGATATTTGTTTTTCATAAGGAATTCCAGAAAATTCTCTTATGATCTTAGATTGCCTTTTTTTATTTCTTCCTGCCAGATTTTATTTAAAAGTTTGATTACAACTTTTATAAAATGAATTTTTACCTAGAATACGAAGTAAACTTTCTGAATTTCCTTTTGCACTATGCAATATCAGAATATTATTATAGTAAATTTATAATAGCACTATTGTTTACTATTCGACTCTTACCCTTTTATAATGCTAACTCCTCCATGCAAATTCCGTAAATTTCAAAGTTATCAACTGGCTATTTGTTTTTCATTTGGAAGTCCATAAAGTTTCTCTTTGAATCCAAGGTCGCCTTTCTTCATTTCATCCCACCAGATTTACTAAAATGTGATTAAATTTCCAATTAAATTTCTTTAAAAAAATTTCAACCTAGGATCCAATCTGATAATTATCCTATAGACTTAATGACCCGAGAGAGAAACATTTTTGACCTACTCCTTAACTGATATATCTTAATCTTTCCCTAGATCTGGACGAGTGCCGTCGCAACCCTTGCGGTTCTGGGGCGCAGTGCACCAACACCAAGGGCGGCTACACGTGCAGCTGCCCCAGGGGCTACCAGGGCAACCCCACCCCAGAAGCGGGCTGCGTGGACGTGGACGAATGCTGGGGCCCAAAACCACCCTGCGGTTCTGGGGCAGAATGCGTCAACACGGTGGGAGGTTATTATTGCCAGTGCCCTGAGGGTTATACTGGAAATCCCGCTACAGGATGTGTTGGTATGTGCAAAATTTTCGTAAAGTTAGGGTTTTTGTTGGGCTTACCGTACTTTGTTGTAGGTAATGACGAACCGCTGGATAACGCATTGTTGATTGGAAAAACTTAATTTTATTTCTTTTATGAACTTTTTATTTTTTAGTATTTTTGGGTTAACTGATCGGTGGTAATAAGGTTGATTTCAAACTGTTATTTTTGTTTAAAAAGATATTTGAACATCTGAAAGGATCCGAACTCTATATTTAATTGAGCTGAGCGAGCTGTGCCACATGATGTAGGGCCGTCAAGGAAACGGTGCATGCTGGGTCTTATTCAGAGTAAAAACAAACTTGGCTGTTGTATTTCTTCGATATATTTACGATGGTTTGTTTTCGCAGTACTATGAACAGATAATAAAAAAAAGAAAGTCAATTTTTCGTTTGCCTTTGGATTTATTGAATCAAAAATCCTAAAGAAAAAACTACTAAATAAACAACTACATCTCCCCGTATCAGTTTCGTAAGACATCACGTTTAACGTTTTTCTATCAATAGTATATGTATCCACATCATTTAACTATAATAATATTTTATCCATATATTTTTACTCAATAAAAAATTAATATAAGATAACTTATAAAACCTAAGTATTGGTTTAAAAGAATAAAATTGACAAAAAAATCTAACGCTTGGCAACTACAATATTTTTTTTATCCTTCAAAGAGTAAGGGCCGTTGCTAGGGCTCTGAGAGGGAAATTCCTTGCAAAACGTCACACATTTAAAACCATTACAAAGAGTTTTCGGTACCCGTTACTTTGCAAGCTCCGCTCCGGTTAGCCTTCGCTCAAACCCAACCAATTTCAAAACAACTTTCAGACTTTCAAAATAAAAGTTTTCAAAGTAGATAAACAAATCTCTTTAGAGTAAGAACCGTTTTATTCTTAATATTTTCGATTAGAATACTGTTTTTATTAAAAATAAAAGTTCTTTTGTTAGGTTAAGTAACTGAATTAAAGTAATAACTGAAAATAAACTTTCGTACCATTGAAAAGAAATATGTGTATTTTTTTAATGAATAATCCATTCTTGATAATTATAAAACCATTACAAGATTTTTTTAGCATTTAATTTGGATTTTCTATGTTTAAACTTGTCATACACGTTTGAGAACGTACATACAGATTTGTAATTTAGGATTTTACTTGTTACACTTTACGGCCGTTTTTGTATGTAATATTTCTTGTACAGGATACTAACATAATTTTGGTTTGATAATAATTTTGTTTTTGTAAATTTAAAATACAATTCACATGATTTTGTTGCTTCACAACTTTGTAATTTCTATCGCTGTTAGATATTGTTTTTTAATCCCAACCGTACATTTAGTTCTTATAAGTTGCCAACTAATAACATAAACTAGAACAATTTTTTTCGAATAATTGTTTAAAAAAAAACTTTATTTTCATTTTTAATGAACTGTAATTATCATGTTAAAATAATAACTTTATACTTAACCTTTTTTTTTCTTGTGTCTTTACAGATATCAATGAGTGTCCACACGCTTGCAGTGTGAATGCTGAATGTACAAACACCCCAGGAAGTTACACCTGTCGTTGCAAACCAGGACATATTGGTGACCCATACCTGTCTGCAGGCTGCCAAGGTAAGTTTACTTTCATATTTATACATAGATAGTGTTTGTGTATTAGTAAGAAAAGGACTCTTATAGGAACATTTCTATGGACATTTTTTTAATGAGAACTTTGCAACAAAGAAGTGTACAGGAAAATACCCCAATTGACATGTGTCAACGTTAGACTGGATTAACTACTAAGTTGCTCACTTAAGAAGCATCTTATTAAAAGTGTTGATATGTTGTTTTGATCAGATATTTTAATTACATTTTTTTTAAATTATATACATAACACTTTCCTGAAGATAAATTATCTAACATTTTTTTTAATGAGAACTTTGCAACAAAGAAGTGTACAGGAAAATACCCCGATTGACATGTGTCAACGTTAGACTGGATTAACTACTAAGTTGCTCACTTAAGAAGCATCTTATTAAAAGTGTTGATATGTTGTTTTGATCAGATATTTTAATTACATTTTTTTTAAATTATATACATAACACTTTCCTGAAGATAAATATCTAACTTCAGTATATATTTGAACTCCTGGGATTGAAAATATCATAATATATAAAACTTTCCATTTCAATGAGTTTTCTTACATCAAATTTTAAAAAATATGATTTTTTAAAAAAATATTTCCATTGTGTTATTTCAGATGATGATGAGTGCTTGAAACCTGGTGCTTGTGGTCGCAATGCCCAGTGCTTCAATAACATTGGTTCGTATACCTGCAGTTGCTTGGAAGGATACACTGGAAACCCCATACAGGGTTGCAATGGTACGTTTCAATTTTTCAATGATTGACAATTAGTTTTAATTATATTGACAGTTTCATTAAAACTGGTGATTTTTTTATATTATAAAATCCTATGTAGCTCATCTTTTACAGTTTGCATGCTTAAACAGTAGATTGGTAATGCAATTTTTTGTTTTAATATAATTTGCTTTTGGGATTAGTATTGCATTTGTACTTGATTGTTAAATAAATGGTTATAAAACTGAAATTTTATGTTAATTTATGCAATATGGAATAAAATGATGCTTAACATGACCAAATATCAAAATAAAGTAATAAACTATATGTTATGGTCACAGTCCTGAAAATAAATATAATTGCGGAAACTGATACTTAAACCTTTCACAGTAGGTTGTAATGAAACTTGCTTCTAGTAAAGAAATGGCAGAAAACTAATGTTTATTTTTTAAATTAATGATTTAAATTAATGATTTAAATTTCTGTCATCTGTACATTTTATATAGAAGTACCTTAATGCATTTTTTCCAAAATGTAACTTGTTCATTTTAAAATGCCTACATTTACAATTTCCCAATCCTACCAATCATTAATAAAAAGTTTTTCACAATTTCAAAATATGAGATTTATCAATTTTAATTATAATGTTTTACTTTTTTTGCCATTAGATATCGACGAATGCCTTCACAATCCTTGTACGGACAACTCCATTTGCCGAAACATTCCAGGAAGTTTCGAGTGCAAATGTTTTGAAGGCTATGACGGAAATGCTCGGGAGGCTTGCACAAGAGGTAAAATTAATATATTTTTTTTAACTTACAAAAAATTTTAATTTCCAGGGAAGCTCTTACCTAAGGATTTCAAAATGTAACCATCTGAGGTATATAGACGCATAAAACCGTCACCTAACTGCCAGGTTTTCCATACACAATTTTAAAAAATTTATACTTTAACATTTCATTAGTTTACTAAATTTTAAAATTTGAAGTGTATAGAGGAGTTATTTATAATCATCTACTAACAGATATATAATTAAAAAATTTAATTTTTAGTTACAAATTTTAATTTTCAGTAAGAAATTTTTGTTTCCAGTAAGGAATTTTAATTTCCAGTTCGAAAATTTTAATTTCCAGTTCGAAATTTTAATTTCCAGTTCGAAATTTTAATTTTAATATCAAGTAGTGAAACAAGTTTACACTACAGCCAATTTGCTTATCCCTCAGAGGGTTAAATAAAATAACTCCTGATTCTTATAAAATGCAATATGACCAAATTACCTAATATGTATTTCTTTAATTAAATTTTTAATAAATTTGTATTATTTTTTTCCAGTTAAAGTGGATGTTCGATGCCAAGGTAATCACGAGTGCACAGACAATGCACTATGTATCCGAAATAAATGCCAGTGTAAATCTGGATTCCAAATCTCTGGAATCGAATGTGTTGGTAAGTGGAAATTTCCTTCCTTTTTAAACTTTGTCATTATTCCATTAGGTCATGCTTTTTACATCTAGAAATTTCAACATAAAAAAATTAACAGAATTCTGTAACTCTTTATGAACTGGACTTCTGGTAAATATTGATCAAAGCACTTAGAATTCAATAATATAAAATAATAATAAAAAAATAGTGTTTAACCAATGTTTATTGTCTGTAGGCCATGTTTTTACTTCACAGTTAATAAAATCAATTATATTTATACTGCAAAATCATAATTCTAAACCTATTTCAATAAACAGCAGATAAATCGAGACTTCTTTGAAAAAAATATGTAGGCATTATGCAATTAACATTTCCAAAACAGTTGTCCTGGTGTTCTAATGTAATTATTTTTATTTGTGTGTGTTTTTTGTAATAATCTAAACTTAATCTCTTTTCTTAGACATTGACGAATGCCGAACTCCGAACATTTGTGGCCGAAGTGCTCAATGTAAAAACATTATTGGCAGCTACCGATGTGAATGTAAACAAGGATATGAAAAAACCTCTTCCTCACCAGATGCTCACTGTAGAGGTAAAATACTTATATTAGCTACATAATTATTACTATAGTAAATTATTTTATTTAAAATCATTTTGTCAATAAATAACCCTATTGATTGTGTCTGAAACATACAGTTGGCTAAAAAACATTTTTTTTAACTTAAAAGTACAACAACAAAAAATATGGAAATTCTTTACTTCAATTGAAAATATATTTATAATAGCTCCCTTTTTTAAATAAAACAATTTGTAAAAGTTAAAATTTTCTGCGAAACTTGTTACATTATGTATTCTTAGAGCATACTGTGAAATTTTCAAAAAAGCCCAATTTTTTTAAATAATGACAATTAATTTTATTTAAATATTCAAACTTTTCCTGGGGAAACACTAAATACTTTTAACTTGTGATTATAACCTTTTATTACTCCCAAAATATGCAATACATTAAAATTGCAACTATCTAAATTAAAATATACATTAAAATTGCAACTATCTAAATTAAAATATGTTACAACAATATTACTCTTTGTAAAGGTTTTTTTTTTTTCATATAGTTTGACTATATTCAGTATCAAACTTGACCCATTCCATTTTTCCTCTAGACATTAACGAATGTTTGTTCGGACGCTTCCCATGTGGTACCAATGCCAAATGTATCAACACTGACGGGGGCTATGAATGCCTGTGTCCAGACAACCTGATTGGTGATGCCAAAACAGCCTGCAAATGTAAGATATTTTCTGTTTATTACTAACCTGATTGGTCAGTGTTAGGGTAGTTTCCAACCAGTTGGGGTCAAGGAGTCATTAAAATAGGTTATGGGAGAAGAATGAAATGCCAGAAACTTATCTAGAAATTTTGATAACTTGTTTTGAATTTATTCATTTTACTTTTTTTTTATACTTTTTGGATCATATTGTGCTTGTTACGAGTAAGAATTCAATTTTTAATATTTAAATGCAAACAGTAAAATAAACAATTTCTTAATTTAAAAGTAATTCATAAATATTTTTTGTTATTTAAGGTAGCAAACCCAAGCCAATCGGATACAAAAATAGCTTAGAATGAATTATAATATTTATTAGAGTATTTTTAATAAAATTGATTTGGATTGAGCTACACTTCGTGGTTTAGATAGGGTTTTTTTTCAATAATGTAGTTTTATATATTAAAAGAACCCTTGAATTAACTTAAGATTATCCAAGGCATATAAATATTTTCATCTCCTGCACTATTTTTAAAAACTTTTTTGGCCACATCTGTAACTTATCTCAAACCTTTAATCTACAACAAACATGAACAATTCAAAACTTAAGAAAAACCATCTTGTATTGCCACAAAAATTGTTTCATGATTATTCATACAATTCTTCTTCTTTTCAAAGCACCTTGTGCTGATGTGGACTGTGGGGACCATGCAACATGCCAGGTCAACGGCAAGGAAGCTGCTTGCATCTGCAACTTGGGATACACGTTTGATCCCGCAAATATAGCAGCTGGATGTCAAGGTGAGAATCCTATACTGGAAAAGATTAATTATGTAGCATTCAAATAACCAAATATCTTAGTTATCTCCCATTTAAATAATGGGGCTGGAGAGCCTAGTCGATTAGGCATTCGCCTAGCATGCGAAAGGTCCCAGGTTCGGGTCCGGGCATTGCCAAAAATAAAACTGCCGACCTATAAACGGCTTGTGCAGCCAAAAATGTCTGACGAATAATGCCTCGTGTAGAAGGAGTGCACGTTAAATATCCTTCAAATTCCTAACGCTGCGTACGATGTCGCCCTTAACAGTTGCGTTGGGTGCCTATTCAGGTGCCGGCTCGTCACTTGACTTTGATTCTAAAATACGACGCCAGTCGCCAATAGCCCTCGTGTAGCTCTAGTGCGACGATAATTCAAACTAAACTAAACCCATTTAAATAACTGTAAAGCTTAATTATGTAACATCTAAAAGAAACTTAAAGCTCAATTATTGGGAATTCTTTTAAATACAAATGGTTTGTTTTATGTAATGCAAATCATTCCTGCTTTTATTCCTGGATTGATTTTATTGGTGGTTTGACAAGGAAAACTCCGACCACTAAATTGTTTAATCAATCGACATCTTATTTTTATTCTTGTGAAACTGTGGCCACTCAAGACATGAAACTTGCTCATTGATTTCTTACAACAATTAGCTATTTCTTATCAGAAGTACAATTGGATAATATATCTAGCAGTTACTATGAAAACTATACTTAAGACTAATTTTTTCCTTCGTTGCAAAAAAATAAAATGTTAAGAAAAACATTTATTTGAACCAAACTAAATCTCACACTGCTATTTTCACTTTGAGCTAAGTTTATATTTAAAGAAACTTAAATCCACTCTGTATAGATAGAATGGCATTCTTAACTTTATTAATTTACAGTCCCTGGACAAATTATTAGATGCACTGCAAGATTTCATGTAAAATATTAATTACCATTTAATATTATTATTTATGTTAAAAATAAATACAAATATGTAGTCTACAACAATTCTTTTAGATAAAAATCAATAATATTGTAGTTTAAATATACAATTATTGCATAAAAACTCTTAAGAAACATAAAATTACTAAAAAAAAGTACAGTGCGGCTAATAATTTGTCCAGGGACTGAAAAGAACTTTTTTAACCTTTCATATTTGTTCTAATTTATGTTGCTATTTTATACTCTTAAGAATAATACAAAGGTTTTTGTAGTTTTTAAAATATTTATTAACTTGCTTGTCTTTTTTACTATTCTCCAGATATCAATGAATGTGATAACGCCCATGGCCCATCAGGACTATGCGGACAAGGTGCAATCTGTGGAAACGTCCCTGGAAGTTACCACTGCTATTGTCCACCAGGTTTTACAGGAGATCCCTTTAGATACTGTGAAGGTAAAATCAGTCTTTTATAAAATAGATAAGAATGAAATGTTTTTTCGGGAGTGAATTTATTTTCAACAAATTGTAATATTAAAATTGTAGATTTTCTCTATTCAGTACCAATCAAATTTATTTACTACCAATTGATGTACTATTATAATTGTAACTTCTTTAGAGATTTGAAGATTAATTTAGAAAAGAGTTTTATGCTATCTTGGCTATTAAACTATTAACTGTAATAGGTACCTTATACATATTTATTGTAAATATATGAAAAATATGCGATGTAATATGAAAAGGTTACACAAAATAGAATCTCCATGACTAAGCCACCTTCTACAAGTAGTTTAACCAAGTCTAAAATTAATATGTTATTCTAAATTACAATTTTAAAAAAGATATCCTTTTATTCTTCAAGTTTGGTTTCTTAATATATTTTTATTTCTTAAAAACAATTCTAAAACAATGTAACATTTTTAATGAATAACATCTTCTTCCACAGATATCAACGAATGCGACCGCCGCTTTGGTCCAAGTGGTCAGTGTGGAGAGGGCGCCACCTGTCTCAACACCCTGGGCAGCTTTACATGTACATGTCCCACAGGTTTCTCTGGCAACGGAAGAGTCAAGTGTCAAGGTACACATATGTTTCAGTTTCTTATAGGTCGGGAGAGTATTTTCCAATACCTGTAAATTTGTCAGAGTATATATAAGGTTTATTCTTCTAAGGTTTGTTCTATTATTCTTCATTTATCTATCTTTTCACACCATCACATATCATACTGTGCATAAAAAAGTTGCTTATTGACATAAAAAAAAGGTTTCTTAAGAAAGTTTTTCCAAGAGATAGTTTTAAAAATATAGTTTTTCTCTGAGATTTAGCTTTTCATTCGCATGTCATTCTAGAAGAATAAAGAAACTACCAACTATATCCAAATGGTAATACCAAGAAATTTAAGATTCGCTGTATAATAAGTCCCCATATCTGTGCATTTATTTTTTTTAAATCTAACTATATGTTTGTCTGAACACTACATATGTTTACTTTATCAAAAGTACAATGATCAAACTATATAACATCGAAAAGTAATATTTCTTGATTATGCTAAAAAAAAGTTTTTTAACTGACCATACATTTCATAGACATGCTAAAGAGCTCATAAAAATGCCTTCCTTCTCTGAGATCTGTCAGATTTTATTCACCTGTATTTATTATATTTTTATACCCTAAGTCAAATGCAACAACTACATAAATAAGGCTTTTATTATATATATTTAGAAATCCAGAATCAAGTTATTTTTGATTAAAAATAGCTTAAAATTGTTTTCCTTCCTCTTCTTCAAAACGAATATCATACAATTTAATTAAATAACTAATTTTTTTTTTCAATAAATTCTTTTCTTTTCGTGTTGTTGATTCAAACTTACTTTTGAAACATGTCAAAGTGTCTTTTCTTTATTGACATTTCCCTTTATTTTAGATATCAATGAGTGCTCCCAGGCCTTTGGACCCAATGGGAAATGTGGAATCTCTGCCATCTGTACTAACAGGCCTGGAAGTTTTGAATGTCGGTGCCCACCTGGAACTTCAGGAGATCCATTCACTAGATGTATGTACTTTTTATTATGCAAATGGTCTATAGATTGTGTTTAGTGTAATGACTAAACTATCATTGAAAGTTACACTTGAGCAAACCATTTTATTTCATACAAAAAACTTCTTAACTCTCTTAAGACTATTGACAGGAAAATAAGTGAAATTAAGTATTTTGCTTTAGTTCTTCTAAATAAATGAAATGTAAGACAAATATCTTAATATAAATGAAGTTAACTTTGTTATGGTTATAAGTAGCTTAAATGCTTATGACACTTTTGCTTTGTAGTTTAATTGAAAAAGTTAGGTTATTTTAATTTAAGTGTGCAGTGTATAGTTCTTAAATAAATTATACACACTGTAATTTGTTTGTGAAATTGTGAGTTATTCAAAGTAAAGTCATATGTACATTTTTAACTTGATATTTATTATTTAATTTAACACAATTTAAATATGTTACTTCAATCAAATGTACCACTGCTAACTTTTTAATTGTTATTCAGGTACCGCTGTGGTTCAGTGTAGAGAGGATGCGTCTTGCAGAGGTAATTCAGTGTGCAGTAGGAACCAATGCTTCTGCCCTGATCCTTACTTTGGAGAAGAATGTAAACGTAAGTTCAACTTTATCTTGACAGATGTTTACAGTTATTTATTGGTGTGGAAAATGCTACTAACGATTAATTGAAACATGGTTGCATCAAATTGGTTGAAATCCTAATCACAACTTCAAAACCTCATTTCAAAACTTATTTGGAACCCTCTATACATAATTTTTTTTAATCATTCCCCATTCTTTTAACTCTTCGAGGGATATACATATAAACCTGACATCTAACTGTCAGATTTTCCTGTAACACATAACTTTTTAAAATTCATAAATTTAATGATTTTATTAAACTTTAAAATTTAATGCATGGAGGAGCCATTTATTACCACCTACTTCAGAACTATATATATTTTTTAATTTAAAAAGTTAAATTCTTGTTTCAAACCTTAATTTAAATCACATGCTGTGAAATCAAGCTTACACTTCAGCCAATTTCGCTTATCCCTCAGAGGGTTAAAATAGTACAATCCCATAATCTCAATACAATCTATCCATTTTACCGTAAATTTTTCATTCTCATCTACAGACCCATGTGACGACATCTTCTGTGGTGATCACGCAACCTGCCAGCTGGACCCGAACAAAGAACCCATATGTGTATGCTCACCCGGATTCACGGGTCGAAGCAACAGTCTACCCGGGTGTGTCGATATCGACGAGTGTGGGAGCGGGGCCCGCGTATGTGGGATCGATGCAGTTTGTAGGAACAGTCCTGGGTCGTATGAGTGTGTCTGTCCACATGGGTATTCTGGAGATCCATACAGAGGTAAGTTGTATTTTGTTGGATTGATTGGTTTGGTGCATTTATCGTTATGAGAAGATAAGACCTTGAGTTGACGGTTTGCATACGAGTTGTCTTCATACTGAAACTAATAGTTAACTTTTGATGGAAACAAAAAATTTCGACTTAATGTTCAACCATTGTCCATCAGAATGTTTAGATATTAATTAGTACTATACTATTATTTATTAGCGATAGAACTACAATAATAACTTAAATTATTTTTTTCTTGATGACTGAAATAGCTAATACAATGCCAAGTTTTATCGTGAAAATTAATTTATTATTATTCTACTTTAAACATTTCCTAAAGCATTAACTGTTTACGTTATTCTCCATACAAAAGTCATTAGTTTAATATTTTTTTGTGTGGAGAAACAAAATATTATAAATTAACATTTTCTTGTATTAAAATTTTAAATAGCATTGCGTGTTTCAATCCAATCATAAAACTACGGTCTTTTATTTTTACTCTTCTAAGTATGCACTGTTAGCAACTCTGAACCTCTGTTCTCTCCTCACAGGCTGTATCAAGAGCGAGCCTTCTACCCTCATATGTTCCGAGACCCGGCCATGCGCTCCAAAAGAAGAATGTGTATCCTCTGGACCGCTACCTCAGTGTGTCTGCAAGCGTGGATACACAAGAGACCCAACATCTAAAAAGTGTAGAGATATCAATGAGTGTGCTGAGGTATTTTACCAGTTTTTTGTTTTGATGGTAATCAGGTTGTTCTAATGGTTAATTTTAATTATATTAGTAGACCCGATATTCTTTTTGAGAAAGTGTTTTAAAATAGGGTTTGGCAGAGAAAAGAAATATGCCTCTTTCTTCTATAGGATGAAATGTTCTAGTGCTAAATACTTAATTTTAGAGAATGTTGATCCTTTTTTGCTATTTTAGTATGGCTGAAATATTTTTCTGCCTAATATACATTGGTAATGGAAATATTTTGTTTTAGAAATTGTATGAAATGGTTTTACAATTATTGTACCTTATAGAATTATCAATCACCTTTGTGAAGTGTATTCCATTAATTTTCGAAGTACTTGACTTGACCTCTATGTCTTGCAAGCTGTCAAAAATTTTACTAGAAAGCCATTGGAACCCAATTTTAACTGGCTCTTATTGACTAAAACACTATTAATTCCCTGTGGCTAAAATTATAATTAATTTAAAACTTACAATTTTTATATTGTTTCCTTTCAAAACCGAGACCTCTGATTGATTTACATAATTGGTACATTAGAGAACCTATTATTCAGACATGATAGAGCTTGAGCATTTCCTGATTAATAGTTAATTTCTGGGCTTTCTTCATACTAATAACTTATTTTACATTAAGTATTTCATACTAAAATAATTCCGTATTTTATAGATTCGAGACAAATCACCTTGCGGTCACCAGGCCTTCTGCCTCAACATGGAGGGCAGCTACGTATGCCGATGCCCGCCCGCCCACGTTGGAAACCCGTACAGTGCATGCTACCCGGAAATCATGCCTTGCACGCGGGACAACGAATGTCCCGGAAACACAATTTGCCTGGAGGACGGAATTCACGGTAGCCATTGCGGGTGTCGAGCCCCGTTCGTCCAGGACGGAGAATACTGCATCCTTGTGTCCCGTAACTGCTCAACAACAAGCCCGTGCCCGGAAAACCAGGAATGTGTTTTTACCGGCAATGGATACGGGTTCTGTATCTGTCCACGGGGCTACACGATGGACGCGACGGGTTTCTGCCGGGATATTGACGAGTGTGTGGAGATTAAGGACTGGTCTCTGTGTGGTTCGTACGCGGAATGTGTCAACTTGCCCGGTGCTTATCAGTGTCTGTGTCTGCCGGGATATACGGGTAACCCGCGTCAAGCGTGCAGCCGGGTGGAGATCGAGTGTCGTGGTGCGAATACGTGTCCCGTCAATATGCAGTGCGTCAAGGGACAGTGTCAGTGTCTGGCGCCGTTTATACTGGAGGGACAGCAGTGCAAGCGTAAGTTTATACTTATGGTTCAAAGTAAAGCTGTGAATATTTCTGCATTTAATAGAATCTTTTATTAATCCATATTTTTGTTAGTAGTCTTTTTTTATGTTTATATTAAAAATTAAATTTCTTAGAGTTTATAATTTTTATTTGAGTTTCAAATTAGGACTTTCTTTTAAGTTGTATTCAAAGCAATTGCACATCTTTATTTCTTAACTGTACTATATATTTAATTGAAAAAATTAATTGTAATTTCATTGTTTGTTTTAGATCCATGTGAATGGTACTCTTGTGGGCAGTATGCAACCTGTGAACTCTCTGGCAAAGGACCCAAGTGTGTCTGTATTCCAGGATGTTCAGGAGATCCGAATAGTGCTTGCCATGGTAAGAAATCTAACACCTTTGAAATTAAATTCTTTAATTTAAAGACAATTTTACTTTCAAAATTTAATACACTCACACTTCTTGCATTTGTAATTTTTAAAAAATATAAATTTTGACTTTTTTAACTGTAACTAAACAAAAAAAAAGTAATAGGTTTGAATTAATTCAGTTCTGTTGGCTTTAACACGTTAAGGTTTAATTTTCAATTCAACATTTATTTTATTAATTTTTTCTCAGTATCTGGTTCTGAATATACAAAGTAATCTTTTTCAGAAAAGCAATGTAAGGTTTCATTGAGTTTGATAATGTTTTGAAACAATGAAAACAAAATTTTAAATTTTCTTACTGAAAATTTAATAGGTTATTTGCATCATGCTGTATCTAAATCATTTGTAATGCTTGCCTGTATCCCTGTGTCAAAGTTACATTTTTGCGAGATTCCTTCTACCCTAAACTTCATTTTAAAAATATTGTTTAGTGTTTGTAACTATTAATAACTTCATTTGTTTTCTGCAGATATCAATGAGTGTACAGCAGATTTGCCAATGGATCCAAATGGTCCTTGTTCTGTTGGTGCGACTTGCATCAACATTGTTGGAGGATATCAGTGTGAGTGTCCACCAGGAACAACTGGAGATGCATACAAAGGAGGATGTAAGTCAACTTTTTTGTATTTAGAAGTGATGGGTAATTTTTGTAGTAAAAATGTTTACTTCTCTTCTGTATTCAGCCCCAAGAAAGGTTTTCAAAAGCAGCTTAAACTGTTTTTTTTTAATATACATATGTAACAGTATTTATATTATCCCATACTAATGTCTACCACTTTGAAGAGTATGATATCTACCACAGAAATTGTTTGGTTATTCATGGCAGATAAAAAATGTGTATTTTTATCGCTCAAAACCTCAAATTTCACTAAATTGATGAAACCCTCAGCAAATGTTAAGATTCTTATTTTTTTCAAAATTACTTGAAAAGCATACTTCTAAATACATAATTGTTTGAAAAAAAATTTTATAAAGAATATATGCGTAGGATTTTTTTTCGTGAGTGAAAAGGTTAAAATTAATGTCTTTTTTGGTAGCCCTGTAATTTGGATGAATGCAGAAATTTTGTTGTGCTATTGGCTTAGATATCTATGAAAGATTTTTAACATATATTCTTACTAAGTTATAAATATATAATGCTCTTATAATTCAATTAAAAAGTTAAATTTTTGAAATATTTCTGTTGCAGGTCGCGGTGCTACTGGCTGCTCTTCAGACAGACAGTGCCCTCGCAATGCCGTATGTGATGCCAGAGGCGGTGCCTGTGTTGGTAAGAAACAATACTAAGACTTCATAGATTTACTTTAAAACTGAAATAAACCTGTTATTTAAAAATAATGTTCAATTAGAGTTCAATTATTACTAATTTGTCAGAATTTAGATTCAAATTTTACTATATTTGGAATTAGCATCTTCCCTTGTTATTTTCTAAAAACTTACGAACTTTATGAATTAAATAAACAAGTTTGTACCTAACCTGAAGGGAAAGTTAACTTATTCATTTTTTAATTTTTATAATTCATAATTTTAACTTATTGAGTGGTTTACAGATCATCCTGGCATGTTTTGCTGGTTCCATTAAGTTTACTGACACAATTTTTTAAAAAAACTTTTCAGTTGTATAGTGCCTATGCTTTGATCATGGCTTGGCCATAATTTATCCAATTTTCGCTAATTTATGCCTAGTTCTAAAGGATATTGAGTGATCCCTCTTGATCTTGACTCGATATTACTTTGTGTTGTGGTTCAGAAAACATGCAACCTCAAAAAACATCCAATAGTAGAGTTTTTATGTTTCCCAATCAATAATTTATATAATTCGAAACATGCAGTTGTAAATTTTTTTAACAAACAGAGGGAATCAAAGTTGTCTGAGTGATAATTCTCTTTTTGGTTTCTTGTGAAATTACAAATTGACTTTTATCGAACTTGTGAAAATTGGCTTATAAAATGCATATGGACATTTATTTAATTAATGTAATATTAGAGAATAAAAAATATACACGGTGTTCATTTTCATAGATTCTTTGTCAATGTATGGACTTATGAAGTGTATTTTTTCAGATCCTTGCTCCACAGCGTGGTGTGGACCAAATGCTGACTGCTTCGGAGATGACCACAAGGGTGTGTGCAAGTGTAGACCGGGCTTTACCGGAAACCCCAATGACTTGGAAAGAGGGTGCAAGTCTCGTAAGTTGATACATATTGATTATGCTTTGCTAATTAGTTTGTGGTCGAGTTACTATAATTTATATACTTTTTGATAACCTATGCCTAGTTGCACAGGATATCTTATGATCTCGACTCGATATTACTTTGTCTAGCAGTTTTGGTACACATGCAACCTCAAATAACATCCTATGCTGGATGGCCCTGTATTACTTAACAGTTATAAAGTTTATAATAAATATAATAATAATATCCTGTAATATATAAGCTTTAATAATGCTAGAAGTGTTCTATAATTGGCAGTTTAATTTTCAATAATATTTTTTTTTTACTTATCAAGTCTTTAGAACTTTGGCATCTTAATAATAAAAGAATTTCTTTCAATATACCTTTGAGTCAAAAAACTATTAATAATATAAAATCCCATTACAAAAAGAGGATAAATATTTGTTTAATAACTTATTTAACTGTGTATTTTACCTATTATTACCCCTTACCTAACTATTTTAACTTTTTTTCTTGTATTTCCAGCCTGTTACGGTGTTTGGTGCGGCATCAATGCCCACTGCATTGTGAACTCTAACAACCAAGGTGTGTGCCACTGCATACAAGGATTTACTGGCAACCCATGGGCTGGTGGAGGTTGCCATCCAGGTAAGCTCATCCTCCATTATTAATATTTCAATAATTTAGTTGCTAGAGGAAGGTATAAAAAAATACTGTAATGCCAAAAATTCATACAGCTTTTTTTTTAATTGACTTAAAGTTTCAGAATTATTTTTCTAATAAAATCCTTCCTGGATGCTAATTTCTTCTTGATTTCTCATTTTAAAAAATATATGTACTTCTCAAATATTGTTTTAGATAGTGTAAAAGTTTTAAGTATGATACATCTTCTGAAATCTTCTAAATTTTTCTTGATGCACTGTTTAATATTTGCTATCTAAAATACCAATGTGTAAAAAAAAGTTAAATATGAGCATCATAAAAACTTGTAATTTTCTTTTAAGTTTTAAACTTTAAAAAATAACATTGCAATCTTCCGTAATGATTGTATCTCATTTCTAAATGGGAATATTTGTTATGACGTCACACTCTCTATACTGTGATTTCATTGGTTGTTTTGTTTTCTTTGAAAAAGTGTTGAAACAGCTCATTGGTTTAAAAAAGGTCACACGCTCCAAACTGCGATTTCATTGGTTGTTTTGTTCTCTTTGACAAAGTGTTGAAACAAGCCCATTAAAATGTATTTTTACTTATCATTTCATCTTTATCATTTTAGATCAACGTGGATGTTCAGCTGCTAGGCCTTGTGGAACCTCTCAAGTGTGCACACAAGGAGCTTGTGTCGGTAAGAAGTGCAATAGTTTCTGCTTATCGTGAAATTATATACATTTAAAACTGCAATTTTTTATTTCAAAAAATATTTAAATTTAAAAAAAAATCATTTCAGAACGCTGCCAAGGTGTGAACTGTGGAGTTGGCTCCCGCTGTGATGAAAATACTGGAAACTGTGTCTGCTTGCCCTATTTTATTGGAAACCCATCTTTCCTCTGTGTGCCACGTAAGTAAAATTGACATCAATGACATGGATTAACTAAATACATCTTCCCATTATTGTCAATCACATAATTTTTTTTAAGTACATTCTAATCAATAATTTTTTGTGTAGGATACGGTAATCTATTGACAATACTAACAGCATTAGACAAATGTTATCTTCAAAACTTTTTAATAAAGCTGTAATTCAATACACGCAACATTAGTTATTGTTCTTTTATAAGACCCAGAACTGAATTCCATCAAAACGTATAGAAAAAAACAAAAATAAAAACAAAATTTGTGTTAACCAATGTTAATTGTGTTGATTGAAACATACCCCATACTTACGTTTGGTCATGAAATTTCTTATTTAAGCACAATTCTATGTCAGTTCATCGTATGTTCACTGAATAACTCTTGTGTTCAATTTCCAGCGATTCTTCCGCCTCTGTGTGTGCCTGGGTGTGGTGTCAATGCTCACTGCAACTACGGACTTCCCAACCAATGCCAGTGCAATCCTGGGTTCACTGGAAATCCATACTCAGTCTGTGGTAGGTGTTGTGTATATACTTTTCAAAATGTAATGTGTAATCAGTTCTTGATTAAATAATAAAGGCATGGACTCTTTACATTTTCCTATTATTTAATCAATATATTTTCCTAAATCTACTCTTCCTGATTAATGACTGATTTTTATTGGATATGTTACATTATTTTGAATCATGATGCATCAACTCCATAATTTAAAAAAAGGAATAGCTTATCCTTTAATAAAACTGTTACCCCATTTTAATCATTCTAATTCTATTTAATTTTAAAATTTGTTGAAATTGATTTATTGATTTGTTTTAAAATTTGTTTGCTTTTCCTTCATATAAAATTTCATAATAAGTGGAAATTTCAAAATTATTTTTTAAACATTTTATCATAGAATATGCCTGTCCAAAATGTTTTTTTATGTCTTATTATTATTTAACAAAAAAAAACTATATTTTAATCAGTATTGAAAACCTTTTCATTTATAACTTGATTTACAACTATACTAAACCTCTGTGCTTAATAGGACTAGAAGCTTATCCTTAATCCTATTTAATTCTTAATTTTTCTTTCAGGAACAAGCCAGAGGTGTGAAGAGACCCGTTGTGGCTCAAATGCAAACTGCATTGAAGGCCCCAACAGAGTGGAATGTGTTTGTCCAGCAGGATTGCAAGGCAATCCCTTCCTTGGATGTCAAGGTAACTTCTTAACCCTTATTGCTCATCTATATATTAAAGCAAAAAAAGTTCAAATATGGTTTTAACCATAGATATCATAGTTAAAATATTAGATTGGCAGATCACGTGACCTCCAATGCTAACGACGGGACGCGCATGGAGGCCAAAATGGCCAGTGTTGCTGCCACTTTAAGGAGAAAAATACCACGAAAAAAATACCATTTAATTCTAAAATTACAAAAAAATATCGTAAAAATACTAACTGCATTTTGGAATCTTTTTAGTGACTTTAAATCCTTTTCTAGTATTTTTTTTTTTTGTAATTTTAAAAATAAAGGTATTTTTTCGTAGTATTTTTCTCAAAGTGGCAGCAACACTGGCCATTTTGCCCTCTTATTTGGCCTCCATGCGCGTCCCGTTGTTAGCATTGGGGGTCACATGATCTGCCAAGCTAATACTTTAACTATGATATCTATGGTTTTAACCCACACAGATCTTCAGCACATTGATGTTTAAACAAATAAAGTACTTTTGAATGGGGTAACTTTGGCCCAATCACAAAACCTTAGCAATGATTTTTTGCTTGCATATTTCTTTACTCATAAGGCAAGGCAGAGTTTCCACTAATTGATAAAGGCAGGCACATTTTTAAAGTGTGTATTGAATGATAAGTTATTAGCTTGACAAACTTGGGCCAAAGTTACTCTCCAGGGCTAAAGTTGCCCCATTCGTTAGTACCCAAATACTACAGTTTAACTTTCTACCTTCTGTTAAAAACTTGTGTGGCCAAAAGACAGCTAGCTTAGTTCTTATAAATTCTCAGGAAACAGGAATTCTCAACCGCTTTACTCAGAAGTACTATAGTACTTTTTATACTGATATTTATATCCCAACATTCATAACAATAAAATTAAAAGACGGGGAATAATACATTTGCTGAGCATAATAGGCTGCTATTGACTTCACCAAATCTAAATTTCTGGTGCACAGTAGTTGAAGAAGCTGATTGGAATAAGATTTTGGCTTAATACATCACTACTCAGTTTCAATCAAAGTTATTGTTGTGTCTTAATATTCTTAATTCTTCTTTGTTGCAGATGTGAACGAGTGCCTGGGCAGCAACCCTTGCGGATCTGGAGCCAGTTGCATCAACAGTGTGGGAAGCTTCTTGTGCGCATGCCCATCGGGAATGACAGGAAACCCACTCTTCTCTTGCAGTGAGTACAGCTACCTATTCGAACAAACAAAATAGTTGAGATTGGATTTCGGCAGTTAAATTGTAAAATGAAGCAATCAGATTACTTAATATCTTCCAGCTCTTATTCATGCACTTACTTTGATCAATGCTCCAATTGGTGCTCTGTTTTCTCACGACATTGATTCGCCAATCAAGGCTGTGAAAGAGTTTATTTTCATTTTTGGCATTTATGTTACCACTCATAACCTGAAATATGCCTATTGGTGTTAAGTTTCATAGCTTTTGGTTAATTTGTTCAAAAGTAATAGCTTATAATGAAAAAGAAACATACCACATGTAATCTTATTTGTTGAATTAAGTATGCTAAAAGTCTTCAAGATTGGTTTAAAACTAGATTACTACAAAAACTGTATAGGAGAGAAAGATTTTTTTATATATACAAATCTATAATACTAGAGGTCTAGATAATCATAATAAAATATCATGTTCTTCTGAGATATTCATATTCTTAAGTTTATAATTTTTAGCTCATTTAAAACTTTCAAATAGTGAATAATCGACTCAATATTCACAAACCAACTTAAATCACTTGCTCTCTTTCCCATATAATTTTGATTTCACAACTAGAATATAAACTCTAGCCTATCTTTTCAACACCATTAATGTGCACCATTCCCCTCCACAGCTTCTGCCAACACACCATGTGAAGCTGGGCAGGGCTGTGCATGCTCTTCAGATGCTGCTTGCGCTGGAGGGGAGATTTGCGGTCCCGGAGCATCTTGCCAAGGTGGGTGAAACTTCTGTTGTTTGTGGATCTAAATCTCTCCCGTCGTCAATAGCCCTCATGTAGCTCTAGTGTGACATTAATTCAACTCCAAGTTCAACTTGGCCATTTGTTAGTGGAGGAATTGTATTCTTGTCTGGAAAACTATTGTTTAAAACATGGTTATTGTGCCTCCTGAAATTTAATGAAGACATTTTACAGACTGAACTTGCAGTGTTCCCAATATAAGTTATGCAGAATATTGGTTTATTTCTACAATCAAATACTTATAATAATGAAATTTTGTGATTATTTCACGTATTTAGAAATGAAACGCGTATATTAATTTTTGCTATCTCCTGAAAAATGTTAAATATCTCTTGAAAATTATAGTTTTATTTTATTATTATTATTTATGGAGCTGTAATAGAACTATTAGTGCAAAACTTTTGCATGCCTGTATTAATTTGTAAAATGTCAGTGGAATGTCTTTCTCGGTATTTCTCACAAAAGCTTTATCCAAGTTAGTGTCAATACGAGTCTTTCTGTTCTCTTACTGCATGACATTTCTTTATTAATTAACTGACAAATATTTTTTTATTTATCTTCATTTAACCCATTAAGGGGGAATGGGCGCGCTGGACCGGGAGTCTCCAAACTCAAGTGCCTCAGTGTTAATCCTATGGAGAAAAAAATATTTTCTCTGCCACATTTCTCCGGCTGTATTGAATATTTTTGCAAGAGGATTTTTTTGTGTGATAAATGTAGCTGACTTACAGGTCCCGACCTTCCCCTCGTGTAGCTCTAGTGCGACGATAATTCAAACTAAACTAAACTAACCCGACCTTCCCGCTTTTTGAAATTGGTTCGAATATTTTTTTTAAATTTTCAATAAATAATTTTACACAAAACATTCGAAGCAATTTCAAAAAGTGGGAAGATAGAGACCTGTAAGTTATCTACATTTATTATTTTAAACAAACCGTTTGTAAAAATATTCAATACAGCCGGAGAAATGTGGCAGAGAAAATAGTTTTTTCCCCATTGGATTAACACTGAGGCACTTGAGTTTGGAGACCCGCGGTCCAGCACACCCATTCCCTATTAACGACAATTTGCACAAAAATTTGCCAACGGAAAATGAGTTTTCTGCATAAGTTTTTTCTAAATGAACAAAATATGATACCAATGAAGACCATTATCCTGAACAGTTTATGTTAGACAAATTAATTAACATGAAACAAATTTTGAAAACTTAAAGTTAACGTTTTCATTCAGAAAGAAAGTATTCAATGGAATTCACAAAGTTATTGTAAATAAGTTTATCGTGACTGATGATCTGTCTGTATTGTAGATCCATGCCAAGATGTTGTGTGTGGGCCAAGTGCATATTGTGTGAGGGGAGCTTGCCTCTGCCCATCGGGAATGACTGGAGAACCTAACAATGTAGGAGTAGGATGCAGTGGTAAGTTTGCGGGATTTTTGTTTTGTAAAAATTACCTGTTTGGCTCTTAGCTTCTCAGAAATACACTTTAATTTGTATAAGTTCATTGTTTTAATTATTTTTTACATGATGATAAGAAAGAAATTTCTGTAAATAAAAAGAACATTAAAACTGTGCTCATGCTTTGTACAGTCCTTGAAAAGTCTTGAGTAAAAAAAAATAATGTTCTCAAGTTCTTAAAAGTGCTTGAAAATGATTACATGAATCTGAGTGTTGATTTTAAAAAA
The DNA here is from genome assembly GCA_019343175.1 of Oedothorax gibbosus. Classification (NCBI taxonomy): domain Eukaryota; kingdom Metazoa; phylum Arthropoda; class Arachnida; order Araneae; family Linyphiidae; genus Oedothorax; species Oedothorax gibbosus. Next base: position 8,926,100 of record CM033273.1, read on the forward strand.
ATCCGTACTATTTATAGCAAAATCGGATCATAAAAAAATTTAAAATACAATCAACCAAGCAATTGATGCTGGAGCACAGTCACACTATCATTTTGGTTATGTGATATCATGATATTTTTATTCATGACCTTGTGATCACAACACAAGAACAGCTTGTAAGATTAGATTAAGATTACTTATGAATGACTTCTTTGTTTGTGTTTGAAACTTTTGTTGTATACATTTTTCTACTTTGGCCTATACTGGGGTTTCAGATTATAGACAGGGTTCTTTTTTTAAATGGAGGGTTGGCTTATACTTGCTTTATATATTCAGATTTTATGTTGTAAGTAATTTCTAGTCCTTGAATTTTTCTGGGAAAAGTCCATGAATAGTGTTTGCAAAGAGCTTGATTTTTTTTTCCCAACAAGTATATGAATCATGATGCTGTTAAAATACATTTATAATAAAATTATCTTAAAAAGCTCTCTTTATATATATGTTCATTATTCTTATGATTTTGAATGAAAACCCTGTGTTGGCGCGATATTTTATCCGAGATATCTGTCGTACCTTACATATGAGTTGGGTGTATACCATTTACAGGCTCCATAAACAAACTTTACTAAGTCATACAAGGCTATCAAGAATTACTTTTAAAACTTGTACATCCATAATAGTCGGATTTTTAACCTCTTTTTTCAATATTACTCTTAATCACAAAGTATCAAAAATATTTTGTTGTTTTTTAAGCTAAACAGATTTGTTTCAGTAATTACATTTTAACTAAGAAATCATCATAAAAAAAAAATTATAAATCGCATTTTATTTCAGTTATTTTTGATCGGGAAACACTACGAAAAAAGTTTAATGGATGACAATTTGGGTAGTTTTTATTTCTGGATATATGAATAACAAACTAAACTGTACTGTGAAATGCAGTATGTCTGGTCACCCTAGTTGTTTTATTTAATTTTATTTCATTTATCACGTGCAAGTGTGCAATTATGTAATATCAAATACAATTTTAAAATAAAAGTGGTAAAAATGAATTATGATATCAACTAACTAAAGTAATATTGCATGTGTTTTCTTACAGTGTCCACAGAGGCACCTGTGTTGAGCCCCAACGAGTGTGATGACAATGCCAATTGCGGAAGCGGATCGTTCTGTGGTCCAAACTCCGACGGAATCAGACAGTGCATTGGTAGGATACATTTTAAATCTCTATGTTGTAAAAAACATAACTTATTAATACATAAGTGAATATAAATATCGTCAGAAATATATAATGAATGCTTAAATTAATTGTAATAAAATATGTTTAAATGTTTTGTGGTAGTTCATTTAACAAACATGATTGGGAAATACATTATAATTTCATTAATCCTCAACACCAAAATCAATTCATGATTCCAAACATAACTTTTGTTTTCTTTTAAATATTTTTATTTCATTACTAAAAAACTAATTATATGCAGGGAAATTTGAATCGTCACTTATTATTTCCCACATTTATTTAAGCCACCTTACTAATACATAATATACACCTTATATTAAGCCACCATAATATTAAGCCACCTTATTAATACATTTATTTAAGCCACCTTACTAATTACATGCAGGAAAATTTGAATTGTCACTTTTTATTTCCCACATTTATTTAAGCGACCTTATTAATAGTAATTTCGAGTTATTTGATTATTGATAATTTTTTTTAAATTCCCAAATTGGAATAAAAACTGTTGAAGTACTAATTTTTATAATATTATCTTTTTCGAAGCAATATTGTACATCCAATATGCAGAAATCAACAAAACGCCAGTTTTCATTCCCCATTTCTTATATTCATTTTATTTCTTGTTGAACTGTAATGGTTATTTGAGGTTTCCTTATTCATTATCTTTCTTATTGATCTGAAATGGTTATTTAATATTTCTGTTTTCTTAAACAGATGTGTGTGATCCCCAGTTTGTAGTGTGTGGTCGAAACGCCATTTGCAGCAGCCAGAACCACCAGGCTGTTTGCGAGTGCCCATCAGATATGGTCGGAGATCCAAATGATTTGATTCAAGGCTGCCAGAGTAAGCATCACCTTTGATTTATATTTTACTTAGTTAAGTAGTTGCAGGAAACGTTCATGCAGCATTCAATTAACTATAAAACATATTTCTCAGAGTAATTCAAAAGAAAATAAGCAACATTGTTGTAGAAATGAAAATTTAGTGCAAGGATGTTCCTGTTCATTCTTTAAAATTTCATACCCAGGGTTTTTGTTTGTGTATACATCATAATTATTTTTGTATTCTTTGATAATTTTATACTTTAGGCAAATTCCATGCAGAATTACCCGTTCTGTAGTGTAAGGCACTTGGGTTAAATAATGACTATAGCTACTACTTTTGACATTAAATGAAAAAAATTGGGGAATAGTTGATCTTCACTTATTGTAACTAAATAATGTAACTTGTTATGTTTAACTTTTTTCCTCAAATTTAAAAAGCTTTTTGAACTTGCAACTTATGCTACAAAAATCTTCAGTTAGATGTAATTTGCCTTTCTAAAAATTAATTGATGTACTTGATTTTTTTTAACAGTACATAAACCTTGATATAATATAAAATAACCACATTTAAAAAACTTTTTCAGCTTTAAGTCCTCACGAGTGTGAAGTCAGTGCCAACTGCCCAGACTCGCATATCTGTAAACTAGGAGGCGGAGGAGTCAGGATCTGTGAAAGTATGTATAGTAATATTTCATTCATCTTTAACAGCAGCTCTTTTTAAGTTTTATTTTCTGCTTAATTTTTGCAATTTAGTATAAGCGCCGTCATGGAACAGTGGATTAAAACATGTTGCCCCAGAAGACACATTGGCTGTTTCTGATTTTGTCTTATCAATCCTATAAACAGATCATGATGTTCGAAAATATTCGTTTTATTTTATGCTTACTTTTAATAATTAATATTAGTACTGGCATGGCATGTTGGATTAAGGTGTCATTCTGCAGAGCACACCTTGGCAAGTTCTGGTTTTGTCTTTTCCCATCCTATAAACTAATCATGTTGGACCCAAAAAAAAATCCCTCTATAAATGTGTTGTGTATGAGATTGGTGCACATTAAGTCTGTCATGATTCGAAGTCCTGAGATTGCCTATGAAGATGCTGTAAGGAGATATTAGGTATCTCCAACACCTATGGTATCTCCACCTCTATGCAAATCTAGTGGCAGCCTCTTTACTTGGTGGCGTTCCAAATTACAAGGCTCGCCACCAATAGCCCTTGTACAGCTCTAGTAACAAAATTCCCCAAATATAATGTGTTTATGTGATTGGTGCATTTTTAATCTGTCTTGGCTTTAAGTCACGAGATCGTCTATGATGTCGCTGTAATTAGAGTTTGGGCTAACAGCTCAGGTATCAGCCTCTCTACTTGAGTACGGTTTAAAGTTACTAGGTTCACTGCCAATAGCCCATGTACAGCTCTAGCTTGACATGCTCCGTTGAATATTGCTAGGTATATGAAATTGGTGCCATGTTAAATGTGTTGTGGTTCATAGTCCTGAGATTGTCTGTAATGCTGCTGTTAAGATACATTAGCTAACTGCTCATAGTTTGTTAGTATCAGCCTCTTTAATTGACCGGGGTTCAAAATTACAAGGCTTGCAGCCAATAACCGTTGTACAGCTCTAGCGTTATGTTAATTTAACCACAAAAAAATACAACTCATTTGAATTTTTTTGTAGATGTTTGCCAAGCAGATACATGTGGAGAAAATGCAGCCTGCGTTGGCCGTGGACACAGACCCGTTTGTGAGTGCCCACAAGGATTCAGTGGAGACCCGCTCGCTCAGTGTCATCGTGAGTAAACCTTTTTGAAAAATATACTTAAACCCTTTTAGCTATACTAAAATGAGATTTAAAGAGTACAGGGGAAAAAGAGCTTGATTACATAGGCATCTGTCTGTATCAGGTTTCTTTGGCAACAATAGCGAGTCATTGCCTAAACTGGTGTAAGGAAACCGGTGACTCACTTTGTATTTCTCTCGCGGCAACCCTGATTCACGCCAGAGATCAGTAGACACGAGTCATACGTTTGTACCGCGAAAGAAAAACCGGTTTCCTGTCGCCAATTTTCGCCAAGCACAAAAGAATACGGAAAGATCCCAACGCAATCAAGCTCTTTTTCCCCTGTACCCTTCATTTAGTATTGATATTTCACTTTCTAAAACTACCATTAAGGACATTAAGCTCTGTACAGCAAACTCTTTAAAAACTAAACTCTCGGCGCAACAGCCCATTAGTAGGCCAAGGCCTGCGGTGCCAATTTCATCGTACATGACCAAGGGCTCTGGGGTGCTAGGCATATGTCCCGGTTAGGTGGTCAACCTCACGTGGAACCCCTAGTGTTTAGTTCACAAGCATGCTTGGTCCTCTTTTTATGGACCCACTAAGGGATGAAAGGATGATTCAACCTCGCCCAATCCGGAATCCCAACCCCGGACCAGTGGCATGGCAATGCGAAGCACTACCACTAAGTCACTGGGCCTCACAGCAAACTTTTTAACAGCCTAAAATAAAGTAATAAATTGTACATTTTTAATTGATTGTTCAAATACATAGTCTTTTTCACTTTGATTTTAAAATGTTGGTACATTAGTTTTTTAAAAAAAACTACAATAATTAAGCTTTGTTTTATTAAAACTTTCAATTCATTTTTTACTAAAAAATATAAAAGTAATGTTAGTATTTACTATTTTTTTAAATAATGATAACTTTAATACCAAAGTTTGGAAACATTAGCTTTTTCTAAAACATTTTTAGTGTTAACTAAATATTTCAATCTAAAGGTAAAAAATTAAAAAGAATGTTTAAAAAAAAATACTTACACTGTCATAATTACATTTCAGCACACCCTAATGACAGATGTGCTAATGACGATGAATGCAGGGGTGATGAAATTTGCAAACTTCTCGACACAGGAATCAGAGATTGTGTTGGTAAGGAAGACTCTTGTTTAGGATTAAAATGTTTATTTTTTGTGATTAGACTGGCTTAGTAACTGATTAAACATTTAAACATATTTGCCTTGAATATTGAGCTTTCTATGTATTATCATTAGTTTATTAACTCTTTGTAATGCATACTTGAGTTTGCATGGCTTTTGTGATTTGGTCTTTTTATGAAGCGATTTTAAAAGCATTTTAATAATATTTTTTCAAATGAACTTAATATATTTTCTACTCCAAAATTCACTAACTTATTAGGATTTTTGTTAAATACTGTTTAATAATTACTTAGCCCTCTACGGCAGGGGTTCCCAACCTTTTTGCACCTGCGTACCACTTGACTTTTTGAGAAATTTTGGCGTACCACCAGACCGATTTATATATATATATATATATATATATATATATATATATATATATATATATATATATATATATATATATATATATATATATATATATATATATATATATATATATATATTATATATATATATATATATATATATATATATATATATATATATATATATATATATATATATATATATATATATATATATATAATTAATAAACAAATAATATTTACTCTTCTAAAAGTGTTCAAAGGCTTTTTGAATTAAATTCATGAGAAAAACGTCATATTTCATGGATAGATATTTTTAACATGCTTATAATAAAGGAGAAATAAAATACTAAAATGGTATAAATTTACAGTTCCATTTGTTACTCATCGGTCTTAAAACATACAAATAAAAAATTAGTACAAACTCAGCAAAATTAATCATCATACAAAATGTATAGTCTTTAGTGCGAAACTTGTTGTTGTTTGCATTTGAGTAAAATATCAATATTAGGAGCAATTGAACTTATCTTTACTCTTAAGTCTTCTTCAACACTTATTCTACTTCTATATTTTATTTTTATGTACAAAAGTTCAGAAAATCCACTCTCACACAAGTAACTCGTTACAAATGGCATCAAAAATAGCAGAGCTTGCCGGAAAATCAAAGGGTACTCGGTTTTACATCCGATCCAGAAGTTAATTAAACTTTTTTCTTTAAAATAATCTTTCATGGAACTATCTTCTGTAAGATCGATAAAACTTTCTTTTAGTTCCAATTCATTGGGGGAGGTTCCCGAAAAAGGATTCCTAATCCAGTCCACTTTTGAATAATCTTCAAAGAAATACTTCTTAAAGCTTTTTTGAAGGCCTTCCAAGTGAACAATGATATCTGCAACCACATCTGGCATTGTAGATATTCCATTTTCTTCAAAAAATGATGATAGAGTAGGAAATGCAGCTAAATTCTCCTCCTGTATTTGTGAACGAAACAGGACTAACTTTCTCTTGAAGGAGTTTATTTTGTCACTGGCTGTGAAGGCTGTTGTGTTTGGACCCTGAAGTGCCAAGTTTAATGTGTTGAGTTTGTCAAAAATGTCGGCTAGATAAGCCAGTCTTGACAACCATTCTTCATCAGCAAACATTTCCTTCATATCATGATTTTTTTCACTTAAAAACATATAAACTTCTGATCTCAGTTCAAAGAGACGATTCAAAATTTTTCCCCGAGATAACCACCTCACTTCTGTATGTAGGAGTAAAGTCTTAAACGTGGCACCCATTTCTTCACACATCAAGAAGAATAATCTTGTGTTTAGAGCCCTAGCCTTTATGAAGTTAATAACTTTCACAGCATCTGATAGAACGGAGTTAAGATTTTCTGGCATACCTTTAGCAGCCAATGCTTCTCGATGGATGACACAATGCGTACTTTTGCATTCAGGAGCAACTTCCTTTATTTTTGCTGCTAGCCCTGTCAATCTTCCTGACATAGCTTTTGCCCCATCTGTACACAAGCCAATACACTTGGGCCAGGGAATGCCTACTTTGAGCATATATTCATCAATTACCTTAAAAATGAGTTCCGCTGTGGTATTTGATTCAAGTGGTTTGCAGAACAAAAACTCTTCTATCACCTCTTCATTATAATCAAATCGCACGAAAACAAGTAGCTGTGCCATGTTTGTAACGTCGGTGCTTTCGTCAACTTGAAGTGCAAAATAAGTGCATTCTTTGAGTTTTAAAACCAGTTGTTCTTCAATATTATCAGACATATCAACAATTCGTCTCTTTACTGTGTTATTTGACATTGGTATTTTTTTAATTTCTTTGGCTGCCTTTTCTCCTAACACGGCTTGGACCATATCTACAGCGGCCGGCAGTAAAAGCGTCTCACCGATTGTGTGAGGCTTTCCATCTTTTGCAATTCTTAAACTAGCAAGGTATGACGCCTTTATCAAGTTAGTATCAGTATTGACAAACTTCGACAAACATTGGGTTTCTTTTTTTAAGAAATTCGATTTTCTTTTAAAAAATTCAATGGGCTTACCAATCAAATCTGGGTGCTTAGTATTTTGGTGTCGCATCAGTAAAGAAGGCTTCATGCTTTGGTTCGAAAGTGTTTCAAGACATACAACACATTGAGGAATGTCACTGGTTTCATTCCCTGGCTTCACTATAAAACCATACTGTAAGTAGCTTTCATCGTATTTACGATTGGCCGGTGATTTAGGTTTTTTAGCACAATCCTTTGAAGAAGAAGACGTCAGAAATCGTTTCATAGTTCAGTTTTCTTATACGAAATCAAAATTATTACAACACCCACGATAAACCATAACAACAACATATAAACATCGCAAAATCACTGGCAATATTGTGATTCGGAAAAACGTAGGCGCCATAGAGTCCTCTCTGGTAGGCGCAGGGGAAGTTATAAATAGCTTGGGCCGTGGGGAAGAGAGATGAAACATTGGCAACCTAGCAGTACGGTGACATAATCGAGCGCCGGCAAGATACTAGACGCTGAAAACCCTGTCGCCATCACTTCCACTCCTACAGAGACAAGCAGTCTAGTAATGTGTGCGTGTTTACTGTTCATTCATACAGAAGCTATAAATAGCGTCACGTTCATGTTGCTCACATTAAAGCCCTTTATCCACCCAGGGTAGGATCCAGGGCTTTAGCTCACATCACTCACGCGTACCACCTGAAATTTCCCCGCGTACCACCAGTGGTACGCGTACCACCGGTTGGGAACCCTGCTCTACGGTATAAGCAAACTAACTAAAATGTAAATTTGTTTTCACACTGCATGATATACATTTTATAGCTGTTCTTGTTTTTGTAGCAGATGATTACAATGACTTCTCCATTCTTCAAATTTTAAAATGTCGTAAAATTATATATATTTAAAAATTATGTATTGCTGGAAAACCTGACAATCTGGTGATAGGTATTTACCTCTGTATCCCTCAAGGGATTAAATTTTCTTAAAACCTTTCTCATTTTCTTCTAGTGGTGTGTGAAGGAGTTCAGTGTGGACCAAATGCAGTGTGTGAAGGAAAACGCCATGTAGCAATCTGTGATTGTCGCCAAGGATTTACTGGGGATGCCTATGACATCCAAAGAGGATGCCAACGTAAGATTTTTATTTATTTAACTTACAGTCCCTGGACAAATTATAAGACGCACTGTATTTTTTTTAGTAATGATGAAAACATACCAAAGAATCCCATATCATTGAAGAAGATGTTGATATATGTATTAAGTATAGAAGATAGTATTTTCTATTCAGTAGCTTAAGTTTAGGAACACAAATGTCCTTCTAAAGGTATTTTGTTCATCATTGATTGATACATGAAATCTTGCAGTGCGTCTAATAATTTGTCCAGGGACTGTAGTGTGATATTAAAATAAATTGATTATCTTAACCCCTTCACTATACCATATATATGAGAGGGCATATGCTATGTATGCCCTCTCAATTTGATTACAACGACCAGGACGTACACTGCATATGCTATCCACGCGACAGAACATCTTCCGCAACAGCTTTTCTAGCTTGGTCTTCAGACTTGACTCCAGAAATTAAGCCTGGGAGTGAAGGGGTTAATATATAGCTAGTTAAGAATAATAATTTTAAATTGCTTTGTTAACATTATAAATTTGGACAAATAAACACACAAAAAAAATTATTTTAATAGTAATGAAATACCCAAACGTCTTTATCTTGACTTACATCACACCTTAACTTTTATCTTTTAAGGTTATAGATAATTATGTATTTTAACACTTAATTGCTGATCTTTTTTAAAATGAGTCAATTTTCGATTAAAAAAATAAAAAATTTCTGAAATAAACATAATGTAATTAAATGATTTCTACACACTCACTAATATACTTATCTTACTGTTTACTATTTTTCACCTCATCAATCTTCTTTTATTACCTTACCCAGCACCTCCACTTGACCTGTGTCAAGATAGCTCCTCGTGTGCTGATCACCAAGTATGCAGGGTTGGCGACAAAGGTTACAGAGAATGCTTTGGTACGTCAACTATTATATCTATTATTTAGATATGTATTAAGCTAATAACAATATTATATCATCTATATCCATAGAATAATCCATCTATGAATGATATCCATGGAAAGCTCCATTCACGAATGATATCCATCGAAAGATTCATCCACAAATGATATCCAACAAAATGTCCATTCATGAATGATATTCATAGAAAGATCCATCCACAAATGATATCTGTAGAATGATCCATCCATGAATGATATCCATAAAAAGATCTCTCCGTGAATGATATCCATCAAAATATCCAGCCATGAAGGGTATCTGTAGAATGATCCATCCATGGAAAGATCCATCGATGAATGATATCCATAGAAAGACCCATCCATGAATGATATCCGTAGAATGATCCTTCCATGCATGATATCCATAGAAAGATCCATTGACGAATGACCTCATGTGTATCATTCATAGACAGGTTCATCCATGAATGTTATCTGTAGAATCCATCCATGCATGATACCCATGAATAAATTATTGGTCTTTGCTAATATTAGTGAAATTTTCAGATGTATGCGAAACCACTCATTGTGGTCTCAATGCACTATGTCGAGGAAAAAATCACCAGTCTACATGCGAGTGCCGACCTGGATTTTCTGGCAACCCTACTGATTTTGGCATTGGTTGTCAGCCAGTCCCCAAAGACAAATGCAAGACCAACAGCAACTGCCCTGATGACAAAATATGTAGGCAGATACCCGCAGGAATAAAGGATTGTATAGGTAGGAGCTGCTATGTTTATCTTTTTACGGTTATTAAAAATAAGTTATAAGGGATTTTTTTATATTTAAGACTTTTATCAGGTAAATGTTTAATAGCATACTTCTTGCTGATTGAAATTGAAAAAAAAATCATCACCTTTTTAGTGTAATAAAAAATAAGTTTTACTTTTTTTATATTAAGACTTTGGTTGTTTATCAAAATAATAAATAATAGACCTCCATTTATTGAAATAAAAAATTTCAGGTGATTGTATTCATGTCTTAAATTGATTAAAATTCTCTTAAAAATATAGTTGCATTGTCAGGATTATTATATGGTATTTCCTCCTTATAGATGATAAAAATCAGAATGTAAAGGTTATTTCCCTTCAATTGACTACCCTTATTTGTAATAGTACTAGCAATATGATTATTTTTTTTTTTAAATCGAAAAGAACCAATGAGTATGATTCCGACTTCGTTGAATGATTTTTCAATCACATAACAGTGATGGGGTTTTTTTTTCAAATAAATGAATACAAAAATTGGTTTCTCGTTATTAAATTTTTTTTTATTACAGATGTGTGCTCTACCAAACGTTGCGGTACTAACGCTCTATGTGTCGGTACCAATCACAAGGCCCAGTGTCACTGCCCAGATGGTTTCTCAGGAGATCCCAACCGTGGATGCCAAGGTTTGTCACACTTTCAAGTTTAAAAAGCCATAAGCAAGTCTGTTTTTATGGTCAAAAGATAAATTCCTTAAAACTATTTTTTCATTCTGATTTTCAACTTTTAGCTGATCACTGCAGTAAGAACAGAGATTGCCCAGACAGTCGAATCTGTTCCCTGACCAGAGATGGAATCAGAGACTGCCTCAGTAAGTTTCTACCCTGCTACTTTTGCTATATGTACCATTCGTCTATTACGAAATTATCTTCGTAAAGTAGTTTTTCTTGCACAAAATTTTGTGGTTTAAAAACAAATAGCAAATATAATTTTTTTTAAATTATAACTTGTTATTTAAGTTTTAAATTACTATTTTTAGTAAAATTTTAATTATTTAATTTTAATCAAAATTACTATTTTATTCAACAATGGGTCGTTTCATTGGCTAAGAATGGAATCACTTGATGTTTAATTGTGCAACAAACTTGTGCGGAATGTACAGAAAAATTCTAGCTGCTTAAAATTTTAGAGTTTGCAAACATTTTTCTTCACCACAATAGACAATTTAGTGCCTTCAAGGCTAATACGGAAACAGTGGGATTACTTTATTCAAATTTGGGCAAGGCTGTCACTACTATGTCTACATTAACTGAGGAGTCGCAATTTAAGGACTTTAGCTAAGAAGAGGGCAGAATAAATCATGCAATATTACTTACATAACATTTTGAGGATAATAATTTTTTAAAAAATCGATAATATTAAAAATAAACGTTCAGTATCTGTTTTTCTATAACTTATTTTTATTCTGAGCCCTTTTAACTTCCAGAAACCAAATTAATTTTTCCGTAAATAATTGAAAATTGGTAAATGAACTTCTGTTGGCAATACAAATGCACTTAATGAGCTGAATGTGTTTTTATTTGGTTTTTATGTTGGCAACTTACACACTCTTATGATTATTCAGTCCATACAAAATACGGGTTTCATTTGCTAGTAGTGAATAGTTTTTAATCTCTTTGCACTATTACAGATCCTTGTGAAGGCCACAGGTGCGGTCCCAACGCCCAGTGTGTTGCCACCGGACACTCAGCTTTCTGTGAATGTCGAGACGGATTCACTGGAAACGGAAACGATATGCAGCGGGGATGTAGACGTAAGTTTGCAATCAGTTTTAGTTTCCTCATTAACTTTGTATCTATATTTAACACCCTCATTTTAAAAAAAAGTTAATTTTAAGTTTTTTAAAATGTGTTTTTTGTAAAAAAAAAAATTTGTCCTACATGAATTGTTCAGGATTGTGATTCTAATTTGTCTTAATATTGTATTTGTTTGGAAAAACTTAGGCAGAAAGCTCATTTTCACGTTGTGAATTTTCTTGCCAATTGTCGTTAATGAGTTAAAAGTTATTCGTATTCCATTTAAATACAAAATTATCTTATTTAAATATATTATTATCCTATTTAAATGTAACATTAAAAATGTATAAGGTTAAAATTGTTAAGAATTAAAAAATGTGAACAAATGTTTTTTTTTTTTTTAATTTTAGCTCGAGACAAGTGTAAAACAGACAGTGATTGTAGTGATCGAGAAATTTGCCGATTGAATGTAGAAGGTGTTAAAGATTGTGTTGGTAAGTAAAGAACACAAGATAAAATTCTCTAAAAAGCCTAAGAAATGGATTTTTAGTTATTTAAATGAATTTTAAAGGTTTAATGAAACTTCCTAAAATGTTTAAAAAATGATAACTGTATATTTTAAACTATGTACACATGTTACTGCTAATGCTATTTGAGTAGTGTGGATAAAAAAATTGCATTGATCCTAGGAAACAAGAGATAGTAATTAAACCTTTCAGAATTTCATCTTTCTTTTTATTTCTAAAAAACATGTGGAGTCTTTGTTTCATACCACAACTCTAAACATTTAAAAATACATCTTTTTAAAAAAAAATACCAAACATATTACATCTATAAAATTAGTAAGGAAACACTATTAAAAGATAGCAACATTAAAAGTACCAACCTTATTTTTTACAGATGGTTGTTCAGATGCTCTGTGTGGCCGAAATGCTCTCTGCTCTGTCTCGTCCCACATTGTGGTATGCAACTGTCCATCAGACTTTATTGGTGATCCCTACGACAGAACCGTTGGTTGTGAGCCAAGACGTAAGTTACTTTAATGTATATTTATGTATCCTCACTTTTTTTACACCTAGATTTTCAAAAACTTCTGTAACTCTTAATAATTTCATTTATGTTAACAAATTGGGTTAAAGAAATTATTGTTGGAAGTCAAATTTAAAGTAGTTTTGAAATTTTTTGTATACATTGCCAAAACAGAAAATAAATAATAATAATGAATAACAGAACTAGAATAATTAAATTCTAGAGAAAAAAATTTTTAGACATTTTTAAAATTCCATTTAATCCGTAATTTCCAGGAAACTATATTTAAAGAGAAATTTATAATTTAGTTTATACACAAGTTTTAAATACAGTAATTGACATTAATTATATAATTTTCAGAGCCTGACCTATGTAACAGTGACTCCCAATGCCCGTCGAATGCTGTTTGCAGGCCAGATATCACTGGACTGAGAAATTGTTTTGGTAATTTATTAATTCATTCAAATATTTATCATTAATTCATTCAATTATGAACCATTAGACTATTTTTAATTTTAGATTGATTTATAGTTGTTGAAACCAATTGTAAATTTTTAATTCCCATACACAGATGCATGCCAGGACATTCGCTGTGGGCCCCACGCAACTTGCATTTCCAAGAGTCATGTTGCACAATGCCAGTGCTTGCCAAACTATGAAGGAAATCCATATGATGAAATTAAGGGATGTCAATGTAAGTATTGATTATGAAGCTTTAAATAACATTACATTTATTTAACTGCTTGAAATCCATTTTTTATACTTAGTCGGGTTTGATTTTGCTTGTTGTCCACAAACATAATAATCTTAAATTTATTTCTTGAGTGAGTGGAGATTTCTTTAAAGCCTGGGTTTCCTTACAAAATTGTGCTCGCTATAAACCATTTATGACGTCACACAGGAAACTGAAAACCGGCTTCACCAGAACGTTGGCAAGAATCTAGAAACCTAGCGAACTCACTGTATTCCACTCATGTTATATAGCTTTTCATGATTTCTTACAAAATCAATTAACATTCCTCTTCTAATACCGTAAAATCGCCATTTCATTCCAGAATTTGATTTGTTTTTCTCTGCCAAAATCTTTAATGTTCTCCTAACAGGAAAGCAAATGCCTGTAGTGGACGTACAGAGTTGTCATACAATGCTTTCTAGGAAACCACACTAACTTGGTTAATGAGAGTAATTTATATGACATCACTTACGGTACATGTCTGGTCGCTAGATTCTGTCACTGCTTCCCTAGGAAACTAAGGCTTAAGCCATCATTAATTTGAAAGGAATTAATTTATTTACGTAAATCAAATATATTTTTTTTCTTTTACAGTACCACATGACTGTAACACGGATCAGGACTGCAACACTGACGAAGTTTGCCGCAAACACACTGACTCTGTTCGAAAATGTGTCCGTAAGTACATTTGGTGTATTTAAAATGAAATCTTTTTTAAATGCTACTGTGACCTAAAGTTTTATTTTTTTTAACATTACATAACATAAAAGGTGTGCCCTGAAAGAGTGTAGGCTGTGTAGCCCATTACTCTATATGCTTAATGTGACAAAAATATGTAAATGGTCCATTTACTTGACTTAGAAAGCGGGAAAAGGTGATAATATAGGAGAGTATTATGCCTATTTTGTATGCCACCCCCCCCCCCATACTTGAGAAAACAGTATAGTAGACAGGTGAGCTACCATCCATCACACTCTTCTGAAATTACACTGGGCAGGTCACCATCCTTCTGACACAGTGGAAGTTAGGGTTACGCTTCGTTGTCGAATAGTTCTAGTTCAGCTTCCACACTATGTTTATGACGTAAAAAGTGGAAGGTATTATAATCCTTCAGTCCGTCTGTCTGTCACCCACTTTCATAGCCCAAAATACAAATGCTACAGGCAAGTGTGATACGTCAAAAAAATTCAAAGTACATTAATTATTTAAAAAACTGCAAAATTCAATGCTCATTTAAAAAGCATAAGAATCAGTTTTTATTAGAATTAAATCACCATTGCCAATCGCAACAATCACTTGAGAAACTTCAATTCTTTTTAATTATAAATTAAAATAAATTTATTTTTGCGACATCAATCAGTTTGAAATGACGTCAAATATATTTCACTGAGAGATTCTTTGTTTGTATGCTGATATGAAATGTTTTGGCTCTATTTAAAAGAGAGGAATGTTACATATTTATTCTTTGAAATATAAATTAATTTTTGCAAACAATAATAATTATTGAATTTTTAAAATAAAATAAATGAAACTAGCCAAATTTAGCATGTAAATGTTTATAATAGAATTAATATTGTGTTTGGCTACTTTTTTCCTGTTGAACACAAATGTTGTGTGGAAGCGGGCTGAGGGACAGATTCTGTTACAAACCTACTTGTTTATGTTTGCTAATCTTGTTAACTTTTTCCAGATGTCTGTTTGTTCGACCGTTGTGGACCAAATGCGGAATGCTTCGGGGAACATCACTTAGCTGTCTGTCGATGCCCAGCTGGTTTCGAGGGTAATCCAATTGACCCAACTGTCGGATGCATACGTAAGAAGAGTTTATTGACATTTGTATCTACACAGAAAAAAAAATATAACAAAAATTAACCCAAAATCAATTACTAAAAAATACACTTCATGGAATTGAAAGTATTTAAAGAGCAATAAAAGTAGGGCTAGAGTGTTTCATCAAATAACGAAATAAACTTATTTTTATACCTAATTAATTTTGCTCTTTTGCAATTAGACAAACTACTTTTAAAATCTGGAAAACTTTTATATAACGAAAAAATTAAGCTACTCTACATTATAGATTAAAATAATGT
Organism: Oedothorax gibbosus; assembly: GCA_019343175.1. Lineage (NCBI taxonomy): Eukaryota > Metazoa > Arthropoda > Arachnida > Araneae > Linyphiidae > Oedothorax > Oedothorax gibbosus. The sequence goes on from CM033273.1 coordinate 8,941,868, forward strand.
ACTTCTTATAAATACTGATTTGTTACTATAGATAAATGACTATAGCAGTTTCATTATTATTAAGTAGATTTTTGTTGAATAGGTAGAATGTGTTATATTCAACATAAATGTAAATTAAAAATGCTAAATCTAAACTAACTTTTTTGTCTTGCATTTCTAGCTCGAAGTCCAAATCTGTGTGAAGAGGATCGCGATTGTGGATCTCAACAGATATGTCAGACAGTGAATGATGGATATTTGGATTGCCGAGGTAAAATATTTTTTCATCTTTTACTTCTTGTTCAGTGATAAATAAAATTTATTTTTAAATTTTTACTAATTCTGAGAATACAAATAAAAGGATAATTACTTTATAAGCAACCAAAACTTTGATCAAAACTTATGTTTGCAGATATGCAAACTGGTTAATATTTTTTAGAGTGAATTTAAAAGCCTTTTAACCCTCCATCCAAGGGATACGCAATTTCGTTGAAGTATAGTCTTATTTTCTCTGCATGAATTTCAAATTAAAAGTTTTACCCAAAACTTTTTTTAATTGTTTCATTTTATTTCTGTAACAGATGATCATAAGTAACTGCTCCACAGTTGTAATTTTTAAAATTACAAAAAAATTAATATTAATTTGTAAAAATAATTAGTTTTTTTTTTTTTTAACTATGCATGTTTCTGGGAAAACCAGAGAGACAGACGACACGTTTATACATCTATACCTCTCATAGAATTGAATTTGTATAAGTAGAAAATTGAATTTGAAAAGAAACAAGACTCTAAACGAGATTTCTATTTGCAGATGCATGTGAATATGTTCAGTGTGGTCCTAATGCTATCTGTTCAGCCAGAAACCACCAGACTAGGTGTGAATGTCTCCCAGATCACACGGGAGACCCGTACAATCTTCTCAATGGCTGCAAACGTAAGTTGAAAATGGTTTAAAAGTTGTGTTTTTCGGTTTAGTCCTGTATTTTAAGTAAAAGTGTAGTAAGGTGTATATGTAGAATTCTCTAAAGACAGTTTGCATTGACAGCAGAAATTGTCATAGAAGAATAATATTTCATTGAATAATAGACCTGATAGTCCTAAAATGGGTTGAGACAATTGAATATGATAAAAATTTGGAAATGTTACGAAAGTTGAAAAAGATTTTTAAAAAATTGCTTTTCAGCTCATTCTGTATTTTAAATAAGTTCTGTACCTAGAATTCTCTAAAGACTGTATGCAGAAATTATTAGAGAAGATCAATATTGAAATGAATAATAGGCCTGATAATTCTTAAATGGGTTGAGACAGTTGAATAAATTTACTTAGAGACTTTAATTTTGTTATTAAATATGTTCTGAATTAATTAGTATTTATCAATAGTGCTTCTGAGTTTACTTATATGTTTTTCCTATAAAAAAATTCCTAAATTTACAATTTAAATGAACTTAAAATCATCTTATATTTATGAATTTAACCATTTTTAGCACCTATTCGAGATGAATGTCAACAAGATTATGACTGCAGAAGAAACACAGACGTCTGCAAACCTGACAACGTTGGAGTAAAGCGTTGCATAGGTAAACGTATTTTAAAAACTAGAAAGTTATATATTTAAAAAAAATAAACAGTGTAGTGTTTATCCCCTTAATGTTATATACTCGACTCAAGGTAAACAGAATGCACAATATGGATTTTTAAAAGAAAATTAACCAAAAATCACCATTACTACAAATAAGTTTTTATTTGTCAATATACAATAAAACTTTGAGATATCAAGGTTTGACTAGTGTAGTTGAAAAATATTAAAATAACCAGATCTTGAAAATGCTTGTTATTTATTGAAAGGAAGATTCATGTTTAATTAATTATGAGAAATTTTAGGTTAAAATATATCTTTTGCTTTAGATCCTTGCACTTTCAACCCTTGTGGTGCAAACGCAGAATGCATTGCAGTCAACCACCAATATGAATGCAGGTGCAAAGAAGGATTTGTGCGTGATACCAACAGCAAGAGCCCAGCCTGCATACGTAAGCTTGCTTTTGCTATCAATATTATTTCCCTATATATTAGCAGGTGGTCCTTAAATTGGAAATGGAAATGTGAATTGCCCAAAAAAGTGCTACTGTGTTGTTCAACCCACACACTTCATAAACACTGTATGTGATACAGAGTTTATGCCTCACACTTCATAAACATTTCATGTACTTTATAACTACAGTAGAATCCCGCTTATCCGAGAGGTACGGGACTGGAGCACTTTCGGTTAATCGAGATTCCATAGGAATTTCGGATAACCGGGAATCATCCACTTCACACCTAGAAAGACGCTGGCGAAAAGAAAATTTGACGTCAAAGAGTGTTCGCCTCGTTACAAAAATCTTAGATCAGGTCCTTAGATACATAGAAGTGCAAAATGAAGCCAGTACTTCAGACGTTCTCTTGTTTAAAAGAAGGTGGGACAGGGCTGCTTTAAAACAAAGTAAAATTGAGCAGTAAAAAAAAAAGATTATTGCATATTTTGGGAAATAAATCCAACTTTGTAAGTACATATTTATTTTTTGTGTATTTCTTTATTAATGTGTACACTTCATATTTTAGCACAAAAAAATATTCCGAGAGCCTTTCGGTTAAGCCGAATTTCAGATAACCGGGACTCTACTGTACTTCTTAAATTGCAAATGACAACCATGCAGTGTGCCATAAAAGTTGCTACTGTGTTGTTCAATCCTCAACTTTATAAACGCTGTTTGTAATACAACTTTTATTACTCGCACTTAATTAATGTTTCATATACTTTGTGACTTCAAACGCTGTAATGTATTTGGTTATATGTCATGTTTTTGTTCAGTAATGGTTACGAGCTTGATGTTTCGATGGTGGCCGATGACGCATAGCTTGGTGTTTTCAATTTAAAAAATCAACCAGTTTTCATTTAAACTTCTCTTTACATTTCTTCCTGTGAAATGTGTATTGCAATAGTTATGTACAAAAGAAAGACCATTGTTGTCATCATTTTAATTTATGTGTCTTCTTTTTGTAGCTCGAGAACCTGATGAGTGCAAAGAGGATATTCAGTGTCCATCTTTTGGCCAGTGCAAGCCCAATGACATTGGCATCTTAAAATGTGCAGGTGAGACTTAATTTCAATTATTTTTTTAATTTCAATGTTTTTTAATGCAATACTAAAAAACTTCTTGCATTGAGTAATTGTTGGATTTGCACATTTTTAAAGATTACTATTCAGTGGAAATTTTTTTTCCTATCAGTTATAAAACTCATATTTTACTTAAAATGTTTATTTTGCAACTGCAACATTAAAACAAAAAATCTGATCCATGCAGAAATTAAAGAAATATTCATGTGTCTTTTTTCAGTGTGAAGTATGAATAGTATTTATTTTTTTGCTTTAAATTAGTTGAATATAAAATAAACCTTGGAAAATCTTCAGTTAATGCAACATTAAAATCATCATAATTATCTTTTCTCACAGAAGATCTATTAACATGTTTTCATTAATTCACAGAATTTTTTTATTCAATTTTTTTTTTATTCTGTTGTATTTTTTAACAAATGAAATATGCTTATTTATGATAATCACAAGTCTATTTTATATAATGATAATATTTTTTCCTTCTGCAGAGATCTGCTTAGATTTCTCGTGTTCTCCAAACGCTGACTGTGTTGCCATCAACCACCGAGGACAATGCACATGCGAGGAAGGATTTACTGGAGATCCCAACAAGAGAGGAGGATGCATTCGTAAGTTCAACTTAGAAATTTAAATATATGTGATATATCGTACAAATCTCTATAAAGTTATAATATGAACCACACAAAAATCTCTATAATATTCTGTTCTTCTTTAATAACTCTCGATTAATGTCTTGCCGATCCATCGAACAGTTCCCATGTTTTAATAGGCGTCAATACATTCCTTTCCCAGAGAAAATGCAGACGCAGCAAACTTTGTTTTGACTTCTGATCCACTCTTCTCACAACAATTAAAAATAGTCACTTTTTAATTAGACAAGGTGTAAGGTTGTGTGCTCTTTTTGGCCGTCCGAGCTTCGGCTCCGGACTCCGTCCCGTTAAATACTTTAAATGGTTTCTTTATAATAAATGATCTTGGATGTCCAAACTATCTTCATTTCTGTAGTTAACTAAATAATAAGTATGCTCTACTGTGAAGTATATATATATAACTAAGCTATTAACCCCTTGCTTCTCACTCTCGAGAAAATAACAGGGTGAGCTTTCTATTTCTCGCTCCTGTCATATTCCCGGCATGGAGTGTCGGCATTCAGTAGACATGTGCCAATACGACCAAAACTAACTAATCCACCAACTAAAATGCCAATAAGATTAACTAACTTTATTTTTAATTTCAAGCTAAACAATTTAAAAATGAATGTATATATATTATTCATACACATTTCTATGTATAATCTTCTGTAATAAAAAATAGGCACTTTTATGACCGTTTTCTTGTAACTTATATATTCGATCAATAAGTGTTTAAATAACTACATTTAACTTTCAAAATAGTTATCAAATAATCTAATTCTATGACTTTTTTTATCACAGCCATCAACCGAAACGAATGCGAACAGAACACTCATTGTTCTTCCGCTTCAGAATGTCGGAGATCGGAAGGAGACGGAATTCTTAAATGTGTTGGTAAGTCATTCTAAATTTTATTCACTAATGAAAGAAAAAATGCAAAATGTATTTGTGAGCGTTCTATTTTATAATAACTTTTTTGTAACAAATTTCGATTTTCTTGTAGATGTCTGCGCCGATGTTCACTGTGGACCCAATGCAGTTTGCATTGCAGTTGGCCATATTGCCCAGTGCCAGTGTCCACATGGACTTTACATTGGAGATCCTTATGACTTAGTCCGGGGATGCCAGCAAGGTAAACAAACAGAATCTCAGTTATGTTCATTTTATATTTTTGAATTATAATTCGAGTTTTTAGACGTATTTTTTACATTAAATACATTTTAAAAAATTGCTTATAATCTTTATTTTTTTGTGTTTTTTTACAGTTGAGTGCTTGGGTGATGAAGATTGTTCATATGATAAAAGCTGTGCCCCAGAAAATTATTGCCAAAGTAAGTGCTATTTATTATAATTACACATCATGGTACTCACACAAAAGTAGAATAAAATAATTAGTATAAAGTAGTCCTTCCCATACTTTGCATCATACATTTCAAGAAAGCCTTCATTCCCTCTTAGAAACACCTGAAGATTTCCATTTTCAGAAAGGAATTTAATTTTCAATATTTATATCATGTTACTGATATCACGTTATTAAACAATTAAAATTTTATTCTAACGTTATTATGGACTAATTTTTGGCTAATAGTAATACTGAAAATTTCAGAATATTTAAAAAGATTTCTTCTTCTTTTTTTATGATTTTTCACCTAAAAATTAAATTTTTTTTTGCAGATCCATGTGCAAACGGTTGCGGAAAGAATGCCATTTGTGTAGCCGAGAACCATCGCCGTACATGCAACTGCCCTGCAGGCATGACAGGTGACCCATATGGCCCACGGGGATGCAAGGCCATACGATTCTGTGAAAGCAACCCATGCCATCCCACTGCTAAATGCGTTGATACAAAAGGTAACTGATTTTTAACGAGTAAAAACTTTTCACTTTTGTGAAAATAATTGTTGTATAAGTTAAGTGAGTTAAAAACTTACAAATTTCATACATTCCCTTTAAATAAGAAAATTCTCTTAAGTTGCAGTCATTGTAGTAAAGCTCTTACAAATAAGTCAGTCCAATTACCCAAAGTCTTTTCAGAAAGATTTTTTATTTATCCGACGGACACAGTAGGACAATTGATATCAGCGCCTGATCTTAGATGACATGGATTTTAACTTTGATTTTTCTATCTGGCTTCGTAATAACTAATATGATCTATCAGGCCAGTCATGTTAGGTCCTTGTTTAACTCATAAAATAAATCTAAAATATTTGAGTTCCAAAACTACAAAATACAGTTTTGGGGGCTCAAAAAAAGTTATGCATAAAATCCAATGAAATTTAGATACCCTAAACCAGGGCCTTATTGAAGATTGATCCCTGATTAAGATGAAGATAGTTGGTGAAACCCTTATTAAAAAAAGTCCTTCACTCTACAGACCTGCCATCTCTCCGGATTTAACCCGGTAATATCTGATCTTTAATCATGTTCCGGGGGAGGAAATAGAAATTAGAAAATGATTATTTTATTTTCATAATTAAATATTTTGCCTGCGTGAATGATAAGCTAAACATTAAAATAATTTTTAATACAAAATATTTAAATATCAATTGGATGCAGATAGATTGAACTTTGTATTCTGCCATTGAAATCTGCCTCTTCTCCAAAACAACGTCACCTAGTGTTTCACAAAGATACAATTTTGCCTTCTTTTATATATGTAATATATCGCACAAATCACTATAATATTATATTATTAAGTTCTTTCTTAATAACTCTTAGTCAATGTCTTGCCGATCCATCGAACAGTTCCCACGTTCTAATGGCGCCTTGCCGTCGCGTCAATAAATTCTTTCCCAGAGAAATTGCAAACGCATCATAATTTGTTTTGACTCCACTCTTCTCGCAACACAACCATTCAAAATAGTCACTTCTTAATTGGATCTGGAGATGTGAGGTTTGCGAGCTTTGGCAGCCTTTTTTGGCCCTCTTTAATAGCCGCAAAGGCTTTTAATACTTGAAATATTTAATATGAACTAATAAAATTCTTGAACGTCCAATCTCTCTCTTATTTAAGAATATTAAAGAATAATTTACTTATTAAAGAATAAGTATGATTTTCTATGTCGTAGTTGTTTTGCTACTAGATATATAGTATCAAATATTAGTATGTCGTGTCGTATATAAAATTATTGCAGGATTTTGGAAATTTTGAAGTTGGCAGGTCTAAATCTATATTTTTTTCTGTAGGAAGCTACACATGCCAGTGCCCAAGCGACTACATCGGCGACCCATACAGGGAAGGCTGCAGACACCCCAACTCCTGCCCAGGCGGCGATCGCGACTGCAGGCCAGACGCAGCCTGCCTGCCGGACCACGGAAGCGGACTGGACATGTGCAAGAACCCATGCGAGAACGTCAATTGCGGATCCAACGCCCACTGCCAGGTTGTAAACCACCGCGCGAGGTGTTCCTGTCCGTCCGGTTTCCGTGGAGATCCCGATCCGGACAGTGCCTGCCTGCGTGTCTCGGTGTTTTGTGAAGACGCTAAAGATTGCAGAGACAACCAGGCCTGTGTTGATGGCCAGTGTCGTCTGTTCTGTGGCTATGACAATGAGTGTGCGGTTGGGGAGAAGTGTATTGGTCAGAGGTGTGTGTTGCCGTGCTTTGCTCATTCGGGATGTCCGGCGAAGGAGGCATGTGTACCAGCTGGATACTGCCAGGTATGTTGGCCTTTCCTACTTACATCTGATTTTAAGAACTTTATAAATTTTTTCATCCTGGTGATTCCTAGACAAAAAAAAATTCCATTACCAAAAGTGGGGTTAGACCTTAGGGTTCGCAATTGTGTTCGTAATTCAAAGTTTCCCTTAGTTTCCTTGAGTCGTTCCCTTAGTTTTTGAGTTCATTCAGAGAAAATCTCTACTTTTTTTTTTACTTCGCCTCAAAAAGAGGAATCTACTTAGTTTTTTAGTGAAAAAACACTTTCGAAAAATGATCTGTTTATTTTAAGTCGTATTTTCATTTTTTTAAAAATACCATGTTATAAATAAAATTATGCTACCTAACAGGTTGGTTGCCGAGACAATGGTGACTGCCCCTACAGAGAGGCCTGTATACAAAACCGTTGCCAGAACCCATGTGAGATCAAGGGTGTGTGTGGACCAAATGCCATCTGTAGTGTTGTAGATCATAAAGCAACTTGTGAGTGCCCACCTGGGTTCGAGGGTTCACCATCCCCAGTGCTAGGATGCAAGAGGGTTTACCAGAAATGCTCATCTAACGTGTTCTGCCCGCCTGGACTAAACTGTATTGGGGACAGGTTAGTAGCTGATTGCACTTTGTTTTCTTAAATCAATTAAAGCTTTAAGTACTTACAGAAAGGTATCCTCTCCCTAAATTTCTTAACTGAAAAGAACCAGTTTTATAACAAAAAAAAAAAATTCACTCCAAAATTATGATAAATCTGTGGATCGGATCAATACTAAAGAAAATTAGTTAGACATTTATCGGTTTTATTTTAAACTTCCAAGACACAGAAATTTAAAATTCTTAGAAATTCTTTGCTTTCCTTGAGTTTTTAATGTAAAAATTAATTTTCTTGTATATTTTTATTTTTCAAAATATGTTGTTCTCTTATTTGACCGTTTCTTCTACTCTTACATAGATGCCGAGCTCCGTGCAGCAGTTGTGTTGACGGAGAAGTGTGCGTTAACGGTGTGTGCCTGGTCATCTGTTCCACTGACAACAACTGTCCAGTGAGCGAGATCTGCATCAACCAATACTGCCAAGTTGGCTGCAGAGCTGACGGAGACTGCCGACTGAACGAGGTGTGTGGAGCCAACCGATGCACATGCAGGCCGGGCTTCAATCCGACTCCATCCGGATGCGAGGACAACAATGAATGCTTGTCAAACCCATGCCATCCAACCGCCCTGTGTATCAATTCTGCCGGCAGCTACTACTGCCAGTGCAGGGAAGGAGACATTGGAGACGGATACACTGGGTGTCGGCCTCAAGGGGAATGTCCAAACGGAGACAGAGATTGTCCAACCACAGCTGCTTGCGGGCTTGACGACCAAGGCATTCCGAAATGCATAAATCCATGCGACAGCAAGCCATGCGGACCCAACGCCGAATGCAGTGTGACCAACCATCTGCCTCAGTGCTTCTGCCCCAAGATCGGACTGTTTACAGGGGACCCTTACGAAGCTTCCAGAGGATGTGTGAAAGTGGACTGTCTGCAGGACAATGACTGCAACTTCGATCGTCAGTGCATCAACTTCGTTTGTGAAAGTCCCTGCGTCAATGTCAACTGCGGACCGTACGGAACTTGCATCGTAAGGAACAGACAAGCGTCTTGCAGATGCGAACCGGGATATGAAAACAACGGACGGCTCACTTGTACTGATGTGGATGAGTGTCGACAGAACCCATGTCATACGTCTGCCCTGTGCGAGAACAGCCCTGGAAGCTACTCCTGCCGATGTCCAACTGGCCTGACCGGCAATCCATTGATTAATCCTGGATGCCACGATCCGAACATGTGCTTCAACGGTGATTCCGACTGTGCTGACTCGGCTGCTTGCGTGCGAGTCAAGGGAGATCCTTACTGTAGAGGTATGTACTAATTGTCTTTTTGCTTACGCTTAACCCTAAGTTAAATTAATCAACATTTATTTTTATTATTCCACTATTTTTTCTGACATTAATATTGGTTAATATCTTAGATCCTTGCGAATCCCCGACTGCATGTGGAGTGAACGCCTTCTGTCGAACCATTCAACACATTGCTCAATGCTCTTGCCCACCTGGATACACAGGCGATCCATCATTCAGGTGTACGAAGGTTGAATGCACTATCAATGACGAATGTAAGGACAATCAAGTATGCGAAAAGAACAACTGTATCGATGCTTGCTCGAGTCAAGCAAATTGTGGCCAGAACACGGTGTGCCAGGCTAGGAATCACGGAGCCATCTGCCGATGCAGAGACGGGTTTTACGGAGATCCAATTGCTGGGTGCAGGAAGATTATTCAATGCGATACTGATATCAATTGTCCTGCTGGAGAATTGTGTCAGAAAGGTGTATGCAATGTTCCATGCAACAGAGATCGGGATTGTGGTTCCAAAGAGCGCTGCGAGTTGGGTCGTTGCATTTCAATCTGTTTGTCTGAAAGCGATTGTCCTGAGCACCAAGTCTGCAATGCTGGTAAATGCATCACCGACCACCGTTGCAACAGGGACAGCGAATGCCACGAAAACGAGGTTTGCCGTGCCAGTACCAAAGGCTACAACGACTGTGTTGATCCGTGCGACTTGGCCTTATGCGCACCCCATGCCTACTGCCATTCAAGAGGCCACTCTGCCGTGTGCAGATGCGAAGAAGGCTACATCGGAGACCCCGTAGACAGGGGATGCGAACCAGTTGACTGCATGCGAAATGAAGACTGTCCAAGCACCGAAGTGTGCGAGAAACACGAGTGCGTAGATCCATGCCGCCTGCAGCACATCTGTGGGGCTAATGCCTTCTGCGAGTCCCGCAACCATGCGCCAATCTGCCGATGCTATGAGGGTTACGAAGGAGACGCACTGGTAGGATGCAGGTCCACAGACTACTGCGCCAGTAGGCCTTGCCACCACTCGGCCGTGTGCAAGAACAAGTTCGGAGGGTATGAGTGCTTCTGCCCGCCAGAGAGGAACATCGGAAATCCATATCTCGATCCTGGCTGCCGAGGAGAGAACGAGTGTCCTCAGGGAGACAGCGATTGCCCCTTCACCGCTTTCTGCGATCGCTCCACCATCCCGCCCATGTGCAAGAATCCCTGCCAGGCTCCGGACGTGTGCGGAACGAATGCCCTCTGCCGTGTAGAGAACCATCGCGCCGCCTGCTACTGTCTTCCAGGCTTCTCCGGAAACCCGAAAGATTCGCTCAGAGGCTGCATTAGAGTCACTGTTGACTGTTCATCCGACAACGAATGCGTTTCTGGATATATGTGCGTGAACAAGAGATGCAAGCTGCGGTGTCGATCGGATGATGACTGCGCTTCCAGAGAAATGTGCCATCTCGGCCAATGCGTGCTGGGTTGCAGAGAGGACACAGAATGTCTGTCGAGGGAGATTTGTGCTGCCAACAGGTGTATCGTCGGTTGCAGGATCGACAGCGACTGCTCTGGTTCAGAAGCCTGCATCCTCAACATCTGCACGAACCCGTGCGAAGCCTCTACTGCCTGCGGCACAAACACCTTGTGCAAGATTCAATTACACCGAACGCAGTGCACTTGTGCCCCCGGGTTCACTGGTAATCCTAACATCGCCTGCCAGAGAATATTGCCGTCATGCGTGTCTGAAGCTGACTGCCCACTGAACCATTACTGTCTGGATGGGAAGTGCCGAGTTGAATGCAGTTCTGATCCTGACTGTAGCTCTGGAGAGAAGTGCATCAATAACCACTGTCTTGTCCTGTGCCGCCGCGATCCTGATTGCCAGAACGGAGAGATTTGCATCCGCAACCACTGCCAGGTATGATTGCTTTGGTCATTCAGAATTTTTTTTCTTTAGGCTTTCAGTTTTTTAATATCTTAGATTGTATTTGCCTAACTTTTTTTAAGGAATTAAAATTTAATATCTAAGGGAAATCTGCAATCGGTAATGACTTAACAAATGATTCCTTAAAAATAAAGGAATTGGAATTTAATTTTTTCTGTACTCTGAGAAAAATTGCTTTAACGACGCAAAAATAATTTTTGCTACATATAAAGGATTAAATATTTGAAACAAGGAACAAATAAGTCTGTGAAACAGCATTTTCGCTCTTGCGGCTTCGAGTATAAAGGGTTAAAAACATACTTATTTGACTTCCAGGTCGGCTGCCGAACCAACGACCAGTGCCCCGACCACCTAGCATGCGTTAGTAACCAGTGCAGAGATCCTTGCGAAGGCAGCGCCACCTGCGGACCTAACGCCGAGTGTCGCGTCAGCGACCACCGATCCGTTTGCAGCTGCAGAGAGGGCTTCGTTGGACGGCCCAACGCGAATGTTGGATGCATTCGTCCGCAGATCGTCTGCGCGGTCGAGCCATGTCCACCTGGACTTACCTGTCATAACGGACAATGCAGAATGCCCTGCGGAAGCGTCAGGGATTGTGCGGCTAATGAGAAGTGTATCGATGGACGGTGTCACGTTCAGTGTGTCAGGGACAGGTAAGTTTGTTTTGAGGTCTTTGTAATGATGATTTGGTCAATGCATTGATTTGTGAACTCTGTTCGATTAATTGAATATGGTTCCTTTCCGGATTTGTGCGGGGGAAAAATGGATTCGAATTATGGGATGAAGCTAAATATTTAATTTTAAATAATCTATTAAAATGTAGGCAATTTCATGTATTTTATTTTTCAATTGAATGGACTGCCAGGCCCCTTCTGGGAGAAAATAGTGTTCTGCTCAGTTCTGACTCTTTCCAAAACATATCTTGACACCTTAAAATTATTTTTTTAATTATCTTAATTTCAAATTCTAGGATATCTAGAAAACTTTATTCATGGCTTTCCCAATAAAAGCTTGAAAAATATCGGCTTTTTAGCCCCAGTATTTTCTGATAACCAAATTTCAAATTATTTCTGCCATAAAAAAATTAGATGCCATTCTAAGTTTCCAATACTTTTCCAATAAATTGACATTCTCTTTGGAAAAACTCGTTTTTCATAAACCTCTACCAACCAAACAACAAAAATCAACGTTTTCTTTCCACACAGGGACTGCTACTCCGGCGAGATCTGCGAGCAGAACTTCTGCCGCGTTGGTTGCCGTGCCGATACGGACTGTGCATTCCACGAAGCTTGTATCAACAACCAGTGCATCAACCCATGCGACAGCCCCACAGCATGTGGCACCAACGCCAACTGCGATGTTATTAACCACTCCATACACTGTACGTGCCCTGCAGGCCTTGATGGAGACGCCTACGGCAAATGCGACAGAGAGATACAGAGATGCGAAGCCGATGACAGGTGAGGATCTTATTATAGATTTCTTTGGTTCTTTCAGTGGTTTGTTTTTTTATATAGTGTTTTAAGCTGTAACTTTAATTGTGGCTCACCCTGTATAGTAAGTTTACTGTATATGGATACCGATAGTTTATTTACCAATTGTTAATAATTCACTGATGAATAATCTGGTATCTATAGTGAACTTTCTACCTTTAATAACTTTTCTACCTGTAATCATTATTCGTTATATTCACACTGTCAAGTGTGTGGAGTTAAACAGTGTTGACCAATTAAGTAACAAAAAGGGTGGAGTCATGAACTGTAATCCAATTAGCTGGCCACTAGGCGGAGTAAAAAGTTTTCCAATCGAGTTGCAACTAGGCGGAGTCAGAAATAGCTAGCCAATCAATTGAATAAATAGGCGGAGTCATAAGGTGTTATCCAATCAACTGACAAATAGGCGGAGTCAGAAATCATTAGCCAATCAACTGGAAAAATATGCGCAATCAGAAGGTGTCATTCAATAAACTGTCTCGAATTCAATATCTTATGAAAAATTTTATTTTAGTTAATGCCAATAAAAAAAGCAGCCGATTCAATATATGTTGGGGGGGTGGGAATTTTTACCTAGGTAATCAATAACTGATGTCTTCAGAAAAATATCTTCATAAGTCTCAACTAAAACAAAACTATTGATACCTAGATGCGGTCTCGGGCGCTACTGCGAAGATACCATCTGCCGCGTCACTTGCTCGAGTGACAACGAGTGCCTGGACAACGAGAAATGCGTGGAGCGTCGCTGCTCCGTGTTCTGCACCAACGACAAGAGCTGCCCCAACGGATTCATCTGCGAGTACGGACAATGCGTCACTGGATGCAGGCGCGACTCGGAGTGCCCACTCACAGAGGCCTGCATCAATTCACAGTGCATCGATCCATGTGCCAGCCCAACTGCTTGTGGTACAAAGGCTAGGTGTACGCCTGTTGACCACAGGCCGCTGTGCTCGTGTCTGCCGGAACACACAGGCGACCCGCGTGTGGAGTGTTCGAGAGTGGAATGTATCATCGATGCTGATTGCGGGACAGCTAAGATCTGCCAGAATTACAGGTGTCATGGTAAGTTTATTTGTTTAGAATTTTCTTTCCTTTAAAAAAAGTTTAAAAACCCTCTGGTTTTCCAATGGTACTCGGACCTTACCTGTTTGTGCCAAGTACAGTGTTGAAGAAGCCACTTTTCATCTATTTATTAAATGCATTTACTTGGAGTGAAATGTCTATTTAAAAGACCCTATTTTGTTCGTGAGATAGTGTTAGGAGCGAACAAAATCATCGATCTCATCTGATTCAGATCAGAGAGGAGAGATTAAAAAGAAGAAACATTTTTTTTTATAGAAACCACATTTTTTTATCGAAAGAATAAAATGAGCATTTCTTCAGTCAAGTAATTAACATATCTTTTTCGGGATTACTGATCTACAGCAACCTTTACTTCTATTGCCCCAAGTAGGCAGACTGATTTTTGACTAATTGAAAACCTATTCAAATATCATCGTTTACGTTGTATCATTGCTGTTCTTAAATAATGCCCTTAGTAAGTTATTCAAATAGATATAGGATTGTAATAATCCCTTTTATAAAGTAACCAGACAAGGAGCTCACCAACTTGTGTTCAATGCATATTAATTTGTTCTTGTAACTAACCATATTCTTTTACGATGTGTGTTTCCAGTGGGATGTCGATCGGACCAAGGCTGCCTCAGTGACGAAGTGTGCATCAGCCGCCAGTGCCAGAAGCTGTGCATGTTCAGCAACACATGTGGCCTCAAGTCCATCTGTGGTGCCAGTGCTCATCGTGCGCAGTGTTCTTGTTCGCCAGGATACACTGGCAACCCCATCATCGAGTGCAGGAAAAGTAAGTTATCTTTAACAACGGTCTTACACGAAAAACAAATTTAAAAGTTAACGTTTTGATACGGAAATGAAGGTGTTTCTGGCGTTTACAAAGTCGTCGGGGGTTATTAGAAGTACCATAAAGTTAACAGATAATGCGGATTTAGTAGCAGACAGTTGACGGAAGATCAGGAATCCGCATTGTGAATTGTTTCGCAGAAATCGTAATGCCGTTTTTCGTCTCTAATATTGTCAGATCGTATTTTTGTTGTTCTGCGATTTTTGTATCGCCAATGTTTCGCGGTTTGTTTATCCAATGTTTAACAATTTTCGTTTTATTTTTGTAGTTGAAGGATTGTGTGACACCAATGCTGATTGTCTTCCTGGCAAAGTGTGCATCAACAAACGATGTGAAGGTAAGTAATATATATATATTTGAGTACCCGATATATTGTATTGTTTGAAATCTCAAAATACCCTTTTCACAATAATTTTTATGTCATTGTAAATTTTTAATATGTTTTATTAGATGATGTTGAGTGCAGACAAGACAGAGACTGTCTCCTTGGACATATTTGCCAGCGTAACAAATGTTTTGGTGAGTTACTTTCGTACATTAGTTTGTTTACTATCAAACAAAAGAGTTAATAAATAATTTTTAAGTCTTATTATTAATTTTAAACTGGACATCGGACAAAGATAACAATTTTAATATTAATATGAAATATCATTCTTAAAATTTTAATGCTCCTAATTCTAGCATCATAGTGCTCCAGTTGTGTTAGTTTTCCTATAAAATGTGTTTAAGGCCTGATCTAGGAAATTTCAGACTATAGACACTCTAATTTTAAAATTTACTGAAATTGTCGGGGTCTACAACGTTTTGCGTAATAGAAATTTAATCTTGGGGCCCTATACCCGAGCGCGAGCCTTGTGGAAAATCAGGCACTGGCTGTGTTGCGTTCAATAAGAGTCTTGACTCCCCTTTACAGTTTCTAAAATCCATTATTACAATATAATTCTCTATTTGCGTTACTAAATACCTAATTCTGTGTTTCAGAGGGTTGCCGTAGCGACGAGAACTGTGCTCTGGATGAGGGTTGCTACAACTCCCAGTGCCAGCGCGTCTGTTCGCTGCCGCGTGCTTGCGGGCCAAACGCACGATGCGAACCACTCAGTCACCGACCGCAGTGTTCTTGCTTGCCAGGATACACAGGAAACCCTCAGATCGAGTGCAGGACAAGTAAGTTATATTTGAAATAAGACGATAATAGCAGCTTAAAGTAGATTAATAAATAGATTAGTGTAGTAGCTAAAGCTTCCTCACTACGTTTATAACGTAAAAAGTGGAAGCTTTTATAAAAGGCTATGTTTGTCCGTCACCCACTTTAAATATCCCGAACTGCAAATATCACAGACAAGTGTGATACGTCAAACAGTTCAGCACATCGAAATTAAAAAACAGTGAAAATCTCAGAAAAAATTCAAAGTACTTTAAATAGTAAAAAACTGCAAAAGATGGTCTTTGCTTGCTGCTTTTAGACACATGTATTTCGTGTGGAAGCAGTTCTAACTGACAGTTTCTGCTATAAACGTGCTTGTTTATGTTCACGTTCTCGATTGGCTGTAAAATTGCTAGGCATATCAAATCAATAAAAGTGTATTAAATAATTTAAACTACGTATTTTATGTAAACAGTCTCGATTCTGAAAGTCTAAGTTTTAATCACAAACATAATTCGTCTTGTTTCCTTTAAATAGTTGGACCAGAATGCCGAAGAGATGCTGACTGCAACCGTGGACAGGTTTGCCTTGGTGGAAAATGCTCAGGTAAAAATATTCAAGAAAATAGAATATACAAATATTTTAAATTATTTTATGGTTTTCAAAATTTAGTTATAATTTATCAAGATGAACAACAGAAGCAAAACTTACTGACGTTTTCCTTTTATTTTTAGTTGTACCAGGCTGTACATCAGATAACGATTGTAATGCTGGCCAAATTTGTGACAATACGAAATGCATATGTAAGTATTATTTTTATATATTTGATTCTATAGATGTATCTATATCTTTAAGAAGTCACTAACTTTTTCTGAAAGTTTTGGAAGCAAAGCCTACATAATATTTTTTTTTCAGACGGTTGTCGCAGCCATAGTGATTGCGGTTTCACCCAGGAGTGCTTTGAGCATCAATGCCAGAACCCATGCAGGCCAGGAAAGTGTGGCATCAATGCTGAGTGCAGAGCCATCAACCATGCTGCCCTGTGCAGGTGCCCACCAGACCATACAGGAGACGCCAAAGTTCTCTGCAGAGCCAGTTAGTATAGTTTTAGCCTTAAATCAACAGTCATAATCATGTAATCATCATTCGTTATACTCACACTGTCAAATAGGAGGAGTCAACTATTAAGTAACAAAAAAGGTGGAGTCATGAACTGTAATCCTATTAGCTGGCAAATAGGCGGAGTCAAAAGTTATCCAACCAAGTGGCGAGTAGGCGGAGTCACATAGTGTTATCCAACCAATTGAATAAATAGGCGGAGTCAAAAAGGTGTTAGCCAATCAACTGGCAAATAGGCGGAGTAAAAAGGTGTTATCTAATTAACTAGCAAGTGGGAGGAGTCAAAAAGTCTAATCAAATAAACTTAGCAAAGGTCAAAAAGTGTTATTTAATGAGATGGTAAATTATTTAAACCCAAAATGGATTAGCAAATCATTTTGACAGGGTAGGGATTACATATTAAAAAATAGATGTACAAAAGATTATTCAATCACCATTGACATAGATGGCACTATGAACTGGGAAAACTGGAGCAAACATTGCCTTTTAATTGAGAATTATTAAATATGTTAGCATTTAAAGAATAGTAACTAAAGAACTTATTGAATGCATTACCTTTTTATTCTAAATTTGTTTAATCATTGTAAACAAGTTGTGTGTCTGATTGAAATTGTCTATATTTTCAGCACATCTAAGCCCAAACCTTTCTCTTTTAGTTCAAGTTGAATGCCATGTTGATCCAGACTGTGGACTCGGAAAAATTTGCATCAGTACCCGTTGCATGGGTGGGTGTATTTTTATAATATTAACCTTTTTAAAAGTTAGATTTTATCCAGTTTTTAATGACTACCATTTTTTATTATACTTAAGTAAAATGCACCATACCTAAATTGCCCATTTTCTTTTTGCAGAGGGTTGTCGATCGAACGAACACTGCCCCGATGACAAAGCATGCATCCAAGGCCGCTGTGACAGTCCTTGCAGACCTGGGGCCTGTGCCCTTAAGGCCCTGTGCAGGGCCCATAACCACCAAGCTGAATGTGTGTGCCCCAACGAATTCAAGGGCAATGCTCGAGTTCAGTGCATTCCCGAACCAAGGGGCGAGTGTTCACTCAACTCGGATTGTGCACCCAATGAAATTTGTGAGAACTCGCACTGCATGGGTGAGTGACATCTATTGATTATTTTCAAAACTAATTGAAGAACTTAGTGAAAGAATATGCTGGGTGACATTTTTTAAAAAAAATTTAGTTTTTGTGTCAATAAACATATTATTACCTGCTTGAAAGATAACAAGTTTCCCCTTTTTCATATATTTGAAATTCGGTATATTTTTACCGTTTGTAAGGGATCTAAGTGCAAACTACAAACTTTAAATCAAATTTTCTTTTCATCTTTTTGTCACATAGCATGTTCTTCCACGAAGCTGTTCAATTGCAGGTTTGTACTGATATTTTGGAATGTTATTTAGTAGATAATTCATTATTTTTTTTAATAGCTCTAGAGAATAAAATAAACATTTTTTTTTTAATAAGACTGCTGATTTAAGCTTTATGAGAATTATTTTATGGATAATAATTTGTTTCTGTTTCTTAAGAACATTACAGATTTATTGCTTGTACAAATATAACTATATTATTCTTCATTTTAGTTGTCACTGGTTGTCGCTCCGATTCCTTCTGCCATACTGGAGAGATTTGTGAGAAAACACAATGCATTTGTAAGTATCCATATTTTCGTATATGCATCTAATTAGGTTCCTTTTTCTTTATAATTTTTCCTATACCAATGCCGTTGTTTTTTTCAGTGGGATGTCGAACTGATTCCGATTGCACCTTTGACAAGGCTTGTGTCAACAGCCGCTGTGTCAATCCTTGCACAGTGCAGGATCCTTGCGGCCACAATGCCGATTGCAGGCCAATTGTGCACAGACCTTATTGCACTTGCAAGGCTGGATATGAGGGCAACCCTAATGATCACTGCAAAGAAAGTAAGTTTTTATTTATTTATATAAGATTGATTACTCAATATAAAGTAAAAAACTTTGCTACTTTTAAATTCTTGTAATCATAAAATTTGAAATATGATTGAATTTTTAGTGATTAACTTTTTGTGTTCTTAGTATTAATTTTTAATTTTTGCAATATGTTAAAACTGTTAGCACTTTTCAACTTGCTAAGTTAAATGTACTGTGTTATGCATGACATATGTTTAACGACAACATCTGGATACTTATTCTCTGTATATTTTTACTTCTTTTGATTTTTTTTACCTTTAAAACTAAGACCGTTTGTAACGAAAATCTTTTGTATTTTTTTCAGTTCCAAGCAACCTTTTTGCAGAATGTTCGAAGGACTCTGATTGTCTATCCACAAAAATATGCGAGTCCAGAAGCTGCTTACGTAAGATATTTTAATTGCTATTTTTGTCTACATTCAATTTTTTTTTAATTCACTTTCCAGCCTTTATATTCTAGAATTTCTAAGAAATAAAAAATATTCAATTATTTACACACACAAAAATTCAAACAAAGATTATTTTAGACATGATTATATTTCAAAAATATGAAATTTTCAAGCATTCCTTTTTTTTTGTTTTGTAGTATTGAACTAGTCCTCAACCCTTTAACAACAACTGTTTGAAACCATTAACACCTTCATTTCCAAATGAAAACTTCAGCTTTAAGTTTTTTCAAATTCACTTTTCGTCTAACTTAACTTGTTCTACATAAATTGTTCAGGGCTAAAATCCTCCTTTGTCTTATATTTTGTTTATTTGGATGAACATAAGCAGAAAGCTCTTTTTTGCGTAGCAAAATTTCTTGCCAGTTGGCATTAACCCTTTCAGTCCCAGTGATGCCATTTGGCATCATGTTTCTCATCATAATTTAAAAAAAAAAAAAAAATAGGGCAGACATCTATTGGGATTAATGAAAAATATTTTCTAATAGAAAAAAGTTTGAAGAATCGAATGATGTGCTTTTTGATATCATAAATGGCCCTAGACGATCCGAAAAAAAATTCTTAAATGATGATGCCAAATTGTCATTGGGACTGAAAGGGTTAAAGGGTTAGGAAGACTTATCTAGGAAGACTGGAAGAGGAGACTTATCTAGGAAGATCTTAGGAAGACTGAAGTCTTTGTGAAGTGAAACATGTACACACTCGCAAACCGTTTATTTAACCAAACTGTTCTATACTTACACCAATCTCTTCCTTTATGCAGATGGTTGCAGGCGTAATGAGGACTGCCAATACAACGAGGCCTGCGTCAATCGCCAGTGTAGCAATCCGTGCTCATACCCAAATGTGTGTGGTGTGGCAGCCAGGTGTCTGGTAGACAACCACCATCCTATCTGTACTTGTCCATCCTCACTCACCGGAGATCCAAACATACAGTGCTATCCAGGTAACATCACAAGCCTGCACGTCTTGCAATAGTGTCTGGTGTATATGTTGACATATCTATTTCTAAAAGGATACATATTATTCTTTGTTCAAAAGCTCTTGCCTTAGAAGGCTTTATAAAGCTGTTGTTGTTGTAAGGTAGATTTTAATATTTCGTTAATGCCTTTAAATTTTCATTGAAATTTTTTTAAGAGGCTGATGTGGCGTTAAAAAGGAAAGTGTAGTTTTTGCAACATGTGTAAATTAATTTTTGTAAATGTACATTATTTAAAAATTAATCGAAGTAATTATAACGATAATTTAAACGATTAAAAAAGTGTCTTGTTTGAACAAATCCTCCAAAATCGGTAGACGATGGATACAACTTTGTACCATAGAAAAGCTGTTACATTATTCTAAAAATCGGTAGCACACTTTCAATTAAGAAGTATACCTATAATTACATCTATCAAACACATTAATATTCATAGAAACTAAAACAAAATAAAGAATTAAGCCTATCACAACACTAAAATCCAACAACCTTCATTTCTTCCAGTTCCCCCTGACCACTGCTACACAGATGACAACTGCGGTGCTGGCCACATATGCGAGAACAATCGTTGCGTTGATGCTTGTCGTACCTACCACTCATGTCCATACGATCAGGACTGCATACACAGGCGATGCCAAGACCCATGCAGTTTCTTCGGGGCTTGTGGCATCAACGCGTTGTGTCATACTAACGACCACAAGGCGATCTGTACATGCGAGCCTGGATATACGGGTGACCCGCGTAGAAGTTGTGTATTGGGTAAGTGGGAATTAGTAACTTTTTTTATTCTAGTTATCAAGTAGGAAAAAGATAGCAATAGAGATTGGTCTGTCTGTTGTTATCTCAATTGGTATTTGAATATTAGGGATATTGAATAATGCAGGGATGAATTTTGAACATGCAAACTCAGGCTGGCATCTTTTTGCAATAACAAGAATTTGATATTTTGCAATTTTATCAAAGTTTTTTTAAATGCGCTTTCTTAAAAGTTTTCAGAGCATTAAATTTTTTTGATTCAGTGCAAAAACATAAAACGATCATTAATTGCTGCCATGGGCAGGTAAACTACAATATCGAAACTGATGACTTAAACCATTGTTGTTGGCACTCAGTAACTCTAACGTGTAAGAAAGTATCCTGAAAGACTGGTTATTTCAGAGCAAGAATGGCCCAATTTATTGTTGTGGTTACTGCAGTTTACCCGCCTATGGTAGATTGATCTGTCTGTTGTTATCTCAATTGATATTTGAATGTTAGTGATGTTGGATAAACTATCGTTGTGGAAGTGGTGGATTACTTTAAAAAGTTTGTGTGCTATGTAGAGTGATAATTCTATGTGAAGGGTCTAGTAGCAAAACCAATGTTCTCCAAAGTATAACTAAGGTACATAGACCCTTCATACAAGCGTTAGACAAAATTATTGACACAATTCGCAATTTTTTTTAAAAAATCCTGTTTTTCATACTAGGAAATACGTTAAATGCTTTTGACGACTTCTAACACATGTTAGACGCCAAAATATGGTCTCTAATGAAATTATATAGTATGCAAAATGGATTCAAGGATAAAAACGTTTTAGAACACCATGGGCTAAAAATTCATGAAAATACTAGTCCTTTTAAAGAAAAGTTATAAAAGCATAAAAACTTTTCAGAAAGGAAACTTAAACTATCAGTAACTATCATTAATTGGTTAAATTAAGATTTCCTGAAATGAAACTCCTAATAAAATAAGTTATCCTGCCGTTTCAGAAAACCAACCAACAATTGGATGTTTGGACGATGTTGAATGCGGCTCTGGATTCATTTGCGACTCAGGCGAATGCTTCGAGGGTTGCCGTAGCGACTATCAGTGCTCGGCAGACTCTGCTTGCATAAGACGCCAGTGTGAAAAAGTTTGTAACCAGCCAGGAGTTTGTGGCATCAATGCACAGTGCCAGGCAGATAACCATAGGCCTATATGTACTTGCAATCCAGGGTAGGTTCATGTTTATCTTAACCAGGAGATGTATGCAATATTCCTTAATGAATAATTTGCTTGCATATTTGAGGAGCTTAATGGAAAAATGTGCTAAGTGACATTTTTGGAAAAAATTTAGATTTTTGTGTTAATGAACATGTTATTCCCTCCTTTAAAGATAACAAGATTCCCCCCTTTCATAAACCCTAAGTTTAGTATATTTTTTACGTTTTGTAAGTGCTGTTTTTAACATATCTAAGTGCAAACAAAGAACTTTAAAGCTCGTTTTCACCTTGTTTTGTCACCTTGGATGTTCTTCCACTGAGCTCTTCATTTGTTCTCTAATTGATTGTGTGGTGCTTGCATCTTTGTCAACCAATATTTAACTATAAAATAAATAATAAATTATTTTTCTTCTTTATAACAAAACTAGCATGTACTTAGAAAAATAATTTAGTCCCTCAACCAGAACTCTGGCTCATTTCTTCCTTCTTTGTGCCAACAGTTACTTGGGTGATGCTCGAGTGGAATGCCGAGTTGTCGAAGAACCAGAATGCAGGACCAACGAACAATGTCCCTTCCGCCACATCTGCGAGTATGAGAAGTGCGTCATTGGTTGCCACTCGGACGAAAACTGCGGTGCGGACGAGGCGTGCATCAATCGGGTTTGTCAAAACCCCTGCTCGATTTACGGTGCTTGTGGACGGAATGCCAACTGCAGACCCATCAACCACAAACCGGAGTGCACGTGCCCGAACGGTTTCCGAGGAAACCCGAATGTGGTTTGCGAGCAGTTGAGTGTGCCGCCAGAGTGCACGATTGATCAGGAGTGCAACGTTGGATATATTTGTGAGAACACCAGGTGAGTGAAAAAATAACTTCTCTTTTTTTGATTTTTGTGACATTCTAAATATTAAATAATAATATTATTCTTTTCTGTTTGTTTTATTCCTGAAAGCCTATTGCAATTGTTATAGATTTTCGTTTTTCACAATCGCAAACATTTTTGGTTTATGAGAGGTTCATTTGGTATCCGTTAAAAACATGTTTATTTTATTGTATTTAATTGGTGATCATCTTATCTATTGCTTCTCAAAATTCCTCAACCTTTTATGCCTTCGTTATATTGATAATTTTCTAAAATACTTTGATTTTTTTCCATCCATCGTTAAAACTGGATATACAAGGTCCATAGGGGTCTGTTAAACTGAAAATGAAGTGGACATATCTTGCTGGTATTTTGCCTGTTGTTGGACAATAACATTTATATTAACATTAACAACCTTCAAAAGTATTTCTGCAATCAAATCAACACCTTATTAAAATTTTAAAAAAACTAACCAAAACCCATTAATCCCCACCAGGTGTGTTGCTGGTTGCCGCCACGACAACAACTGCCCTCGCCACCTAGCGTGCGTCAGTCGGCAATGCCAAGACCCTTGTCTCCTGCCCAACAGCTGCGGAGTCAATGCCGAGTGCCATGCAGACAACCACCGACCGGTTTGTACTTGTCCAAGCAATTTCCGAGGGGATGCTTACATCGAGTGTCGTGTGGCACAACCGGATGTGGAATGTGAACACGATTTGGAATGCTCTGTAGACAAGATCTGTGAGAGGACAAGATGTGTGAAGGGATGTAGGACAGACGCCAATTGCCGATTTGAAGAGACTTGTATCAACAAGGTTTGCCAGAACCCGTGTTCTGTGTATGGGGCGTGTGGACGTAATGCCATTTGCCGGTAAGGGATTTGCTTTTGTTGTTGTAAGATATATGCTTTTTATATGAAAAATTTTATTTTCTTTCTTGAATTTTGAGAACACCAGATGTTTATGTTGAGTATTGTGCAATTAAGAGAAAGTATTTTTTTATGCATTTATGACTAAGGTTTTATTTTTTTTTGAATTCATTTTTCAAAACATCAAACATTAAAAGTGTATTATACAAAACTGAACACACACTTCTACATATTAATTTAGCATAAAATGACTAAGCAAAGAAATTTAAAAGACTGTACTCCTCTTTATTCCAAAGTAATCGGTGCAAAAACAAAACTTAGACGTAAAGTGAATCATTCCCACCTAAGGAGCATAGGTATTTATTGTTTGCATCATGCTCCAAGTTCATAGGGAGCCTTTAAATTAGCTAAGTTCATACAAGTTTTCCCATTTCCAAAAGATCACAGTCAGCCTTCAGGATTGACTAGTTAAGGGCCAACCTCTTGCACTATTGGCGACCGAGTTTGCCACAGGTTATTGATTGTGGAAATATTGTCAAGCAATTACGCCCTTTTGGAAATAAACAATGTGACCATTTACTTGTAAATAAAGACATCACATAATAAAGACATCACATCTTGGGTAGCGTTAAATATAAGATATTAATGTTATTTAATTATATTTATAAAATGTGTTCCGAATACAATGTTGACTATTTTGCACATTTCTTTTCTAAGACATTTTTTCGCTGTTGCTACTCGCAGTGTAGTATCATCTTCAGGCATATTTTTAAATCTTCACAACCAATTGTATCTAATTTCAATATCTTTCCTTTACAGAGCCATCAACCACGACCGCGTCTGCTCCTGCGCTCCAGGCTACAGCGGCAACCCCCACACCCTCTGCAGCCGCACACCGGTACTACCAGAGTGCACCCAGGACCGCACCTGCTCCCTGGGCCAGATCTGTACCGGTCAGCGCTGCGTGCTGGGCTGCCGGTCGGACGCAAACTGTCCGTATGACGAGACATGTCTACACCAGCGTTGCCAGCGGGTCTGTGACCTCAGTGGTGCTTGTGGACAAGGTGCTCACTGTACGGCTGTACAGCACAGGCCTCATTGTAGTTGTCCCGCTGGGCTTACTGGTGACCCGCTGGTTGCGTGCATGGCAATACCCGAGCCAGGGTGTAGGAGGGACACGGATTGTGCTGTTAGTGAAATATGTGTCAAGTCGGAGTGTGTTCGTGAGTATTGGTTGTGTTATTGTTTGTTTGAAGTATTTATTTGGAGCTTTCATGAAAGTTGGATTGTAAGAAAATAGTTTTGTTTAAGGTACAGATTGGAGTTGGGTATTTTAGGCTTGATATGTAAATTAATTGCATGGAATACTAGTTATGAATAGTTTTAGAACAATTTATTTAAGTTATTAGAAATTTTTTAATCTGTCTGTCTTTCCTGAACCATTCGGTTTTTTTTCCTTGTGAAGCCTCTTGGGAATATGTAACATTTAAGAGAAAAAAAGTCTTACTACAAACCAAGCACTAAAAAAACAATTTAAGTTCTTTATTTATTGTACTGCCATTAACTGTGCAAATATACTCTATTATACAATGCCAACATCTCAAAGTTTCAGTCTACAACTGAAACAGACATAATCTATTTGAATTTGATCCATATTACCAACAATTCTATTTCAACTCTTTACATATCATGGTCATTTTTCTCACCCTGACATTTCTCTTTGTAGCTGGATGTCGCTCGCACAGCAACTGCCCCTTCGACAAGGCTTGTGTCAACCGCATCTGTCAAGATCCTTGCACCATTGGAGGCATCTGTGGCGTCAATACCCAGTGTCATGCCGCGGACCACAAGGCAATCTGCTCTTGTATTCCCACATACACTGGAGATGCTCTCAGGCAGTGTTCGAGAAGTAAGTGTACTTACTCACTGGCCTTAAAAAACCTAGTCTGCACTTTTATTTAGGTTAATTTGACATGAGGTTGTTAATTATTGCGATGAATACAAATGTTCCAGAAACAACACATTGTTGAGTTTAAAAAAATGAATTGACTTGTAAACACAGCCATCTAATCCTGTAGATAAATTAGGTTTTAAATTGAAATTTTTCAATTTGTGGATGTAATTTTTTCTTTTTACCTGCTTTATTTTTTTTCAAAACATGTGTATCTTTGAAATTTCTCATCAAGGCCTGATCTACCATTGAGGCTCACTATGCACGAAACTGACACATTTTAGAGGCTCCTAAATTATAGTTCATATCATGCTAAATGCTCTAGACCCCAAAAATTGCAGTAAATTTTAACATATTCTAAAAAATCACTGTTTTTAGCTTGAATTTGACTCGGACATTGACCTGATGTGATTGGTTTAATTAATTTTATATATGGATACCAATTAAATGGTAGCAAAAAATATGATACATCGGCCAACTAGCACCATCATTACAGACAATAATGCACAACATATTCCAAAAAAGCCCCCCCCCCCCCCAAAAAAAAATTGCTGTTCCTATAGTCTGAGTTCCCCTAGATCAAGCCCATTTTGATTAAATAAAAATTGCTCATACTAACTTAACATATTATTTGCTTGTTTTCAGTTGAATATGAATGTGAGACAGACAGCCATTGTGGCAGGAATTACGTATGTGTCAACCATGAGTGCAAAGACATCAATGAGTGCTTGCAAGGCCGAGGACCTTGCGCTCTCGGAGCGATCTGCAACAACTTGCCAGGAGGATACAAGTGCAGCTGTCCTGTTGGTTTGGACGGAGATCCATACAGACAAGGATGTAAGTACACTTTGGGTTGTAACATGGTCTTATATTACTTCCTTGAGACTCCTTGTGTTTAACGCAGTAACTCTGAGCTTAGTTTCTGAAGTAAGAGCCTATAGAGCAGGCTGTTGTTGCAGCTATTTACTGTAGAGTGGGATAATTCCCTTAAGACTCCTTAAG
Source organism: Oedothorax gibbosus (assembly GCA_019343175.1). Taxonomy (NCBI): domain Eukaryota; kingdom Metazoa; phylum Arthropoda; class Arachnida; order Araneae; family Linyphiidae; genus Oedothorax; species Oedothorax gibbosus. The sequence continues at coordinate 8,968,817 of CM033273.1, forward strand.
TTTGAAATAGGTTTCTAAGGATGTTAGATTTATTCGTATTTATAAATTGTTTTAAAAATCCTAACCCTGTATGTCTATTTAAAAATCATTGTTGGACATTAAAATAAGTTACAAATTCTTTGTTCATGTAATTTTATCTAAAAAATACCTTTTAAAGCTATTTTTTTCATTTATAATTTGTGTCTATGTAGTTATTTGTAGATCGATATCTACTCCTTTTTAGATATATAATGACACACACACAAAAAAAATCCTTATGATTCCTTTTTATGGTATATTTTTTTAATTAACTTTTTTTTTAAAAATTCTATTTTTCTATTTTATGTTAAAGGAAATATGTTAGCACCATCTCCTAATTTGCTCATCTAACTTGCACTTAAACTGTAAACCCTGATCATCAAATCATTTAATAAACGTTACTCATTTCAGGTCGCCAAATGCCAAAGATGTGCCGACGTGATGAGGATTGTAAGTCCACAGAGGCTTGCAACAGATTGACCGGAGAGTGTTACGGTACGTACCAAAATCTTTTTTTAATTTTTTCTCAGTATAATTTGATCTAAATAGGCAAAATTGACACAGTGTTTGATGGCATACTTGGAGAGTGGACAAGTTTCCTCCGGTTTTGAAACCCAGCTCTTCCTTACCTTTAATTTGTTGTTCCTTTACACACTATTATATATATATATATATAATATATATATATATATATATATATATATATATATATATATATATATATATATATATATATATATATATATATATATATATATATATATATATATATATATATATATATATATAATATATTTATAACTTTATATTAACAAATATTATTTCTCTAATCTTTCTTAATATCTTGAGTTTCCATGATTCCTCGCACAGTATATAATCAGGTTGCTTATTCCAAGTTAGGTTGTAAATGCACGGCACAACAATAAAGCTTAAATTGCTGCAATATCTTGTGTGCTTCTTAAGACTACGTGAAAATATTGTTTATAAAATATTGTTTAAAATACTGTTTGCGGTATTGTTTATAAAATATTGTATTTTGTTTAATGTAGAAAGATATTTTACCAATGACCAAAACAAACCTTTTTATGAATTTTCCAAAATGATGCAAACATGTGGCTGAGTGTCTTTATTTCCCTCTCTTTGCAGAAGTGTGTGACCGCCCTGGCATATGTGGTAGAAGTGCCTTGTGCCATGCTTCTAACCACCATCATGAATGCTACTGTCCACCAGGCTTGACTGGAAATCCTTACGTCGAGTGCAGCATTCGTAAGTCCTTCATTTTATGTACTTACTAGTAACTCATTTTAAGTGTTTTTAAAATTGATAAAAACTTATAATAGTTTATTGTGTACCATAATTTTCCGCCATAATAATACATTACTTGCATTCAGATATCATGTCTAAATAACTTTTTAAGAACCTTTTAGAAGACCTTTTAAGTTTTTAAAATTGATAAAAACTAATAAAATGTTTGTTTATTGTATCTCATAATTTACAGCCAAAATCATCTTGTTACTTGCATTTAAATAGTATGTCTAAATAACTTATTGTTTAGAATACTTACCCCCATAATCGCAATCCAAGTTAAACATATAGTGTATCAAGAAATTAAAATGCAAAAACTAATTTTCAACTTCCCAATATTGTTTTTTAAAAAAGACTAAAATATTATAAATTGATAATTCACAAATTCTAAGTGTACTTTCATGACAGCCTTTAATATTTCATCTCGGAATAAAATTTGTGCATGAAAGAATCTCTTCAATTATTTTCATATTTTTAGTTTCAATTATAATGCTATTTTATTAATGTAAATTAAATTATCCTTTGTAGTGGAGACTTGTGGTCCTCACAATCCATGCTCTGGTAACTTGGTGTGCTTGGATGGAACACGCTGCGGCTGTCCAGCCCCATTCGAACAGAGGGGATTCTTCTGCATCAGTAAGTGTTCTTTTTAGACAATTTACGCTGCTCTTTAGAGTGTTGGTTTTCTCTTTGAAAACTGCACCAAATTATCTTGCTATAGGACATAAAATTTGCCTCAATCGACATAAATCATGTAAATTTGCATAGAGTTAGGAAGGAGAGGTAGAGGGGTCTATGAGTTCAAATGGTTTGAAGCAGGGCTGTCAGGTTTTTCGAGCTACTGCGCATAACATACTGACCCTGAGGTATCCCAAAATGCACCGCTCTAGCAGTTTTTTTAGCTACTGCGCATAACATAGTAACCGAAACTGACACCGAGGTATCCCAAGATGCACCGCTCTAGCCTGCTTCATTGTGGGCTATTGCGCATATACATGGACCTCTCTATTTTCTTTCCTACCTCTATGTAAATTTGTATTACGATGAAAACATTTTGATACACTTCTGTTTATTGTTTCATTGTGAACACATATTTGTTAGCAATGTAATTTATATATAATTTTTTTAACAATGCATAGTGTTGGATTGAAATATGATGGTTTTGTTAACTTAAAATTAGTTTTTATTGGATTTTGCTCTAATGTTTAAAAAAAAGATTAACAAAATGTGTGAAATTAAGGTAGTGCATGTGATGAATTTCCATGTTCATAGCCTTCTCACATGAGTGAAACCATAGACTCAAACCAGAATTTGGCACTCACAATAATAATGATAACTTTTATTGACTTTAAAGAAAACATACAGAGGACTAAGAGAAAAAAAAAATTATAATTCTAAGGGGTAAACCATATCCCGTCCTGGCAAAAATGCTAAAGCAATTAGTTAAATAAATGATCAAAAAAGTAAATAAAAACACTATAGAACAAAATCTAACAAAAGTGTACTGGCAAAGCTGGACAAGTAAAAGAAAAAAAGCTGGAAAACAAAAAAAGTGAAACTTAAAATCTAGATAACCGAATTATAAAAAGTAAATATTGGTATTGATAATTATTTGTTAATTTAAATGATTAATGTGTGCAACAACAAGGTCACCTTAATAATGGTTCTTATGTTTTCAGTTTCGGAGACCAGCAGAAATTGCAGCACTTCCAACCCTTGCCCAGACAACGAAGAATGTCTTTCAGCAGAATATCCAGCTGGAGTTTGTGTGTGCCCGAAAGGATTTGTTCTTATGTCCAATGGAATATGCAGAGGTGAATACACATTAAAATTATAGTTGTTTTTAAACCTAATTTTTTATCTATTTTTATTTTATGTTATAAACAATACTTTGGGTTTATTATGACAAAACATATTTGACATAAAATATTCTGAGGATTTTGTGATAAAATAAACTGTTCTTTGATTATAAGAATTTGGGTTTCATTATCATTTTTATTTACTAAATATTCATTAAATGGAGTTAATTCATCTTAAACATTACATTACTTTAGATTCATTCAACACTCAAACTATTTTTATTAAAATTTTTAAACAGTTGTTCTTTCTATACAATTTGCATTCTCATTAGCTTCTTACTATAAGCTTAGGAGGTAGTTCTTTTTTTTTCTAACACAACATAACATAAAATGTTGTGCGCTAGAGGGCAAAAGTATAGGTTGTGTACCCCATTACTCCTATACGCTTATTAAGATAAAAATATGTGAATTGTCCATTTACTCAATTTAGAAAGCTGGGAAAGGTAATTATTATATAGGAGGGTATCGTACTAATTTTGCATGCCACCCCCTATAAATGAAACAGTAGTATAGTAGACAGATGAAAAGTACAGGGGAAAAACCGCTTAATTTCGTCGAAAACTTTCCTCATCTTCTTCCTTTCTTTGGCGATGAAAGCGAGTCATCGCCTAAACTGGTGCGAGGAAATCGGCTACTCACTTTGTTTTTCTCTTGCGGCAACCCTGATTTACGCCAGAGATCAGCGGACACGAGTCCCACGTTTGTACCGCCAAAGAAGAACCGAAAGCAAAACCGGTTTTCTGTCGCCAATGTCCGCCAAGCAGATACAATTACGGAACTACTCCTAAAAAATAAAGCGGTTCTTCCCCTGTACTCTTCAGATAGGTTCTTTTTTTCTAAGTCAAAACTCTTTCTCCAGATGTCAATGAATGCGACCAGAGTCCGTTCCCTTGTGGCACAGGAGCGCAATGCTTCAATACTATCGGTAGCTACCAGTGTCGATGCCCAACAGGAACTAGTGGAGATCCTTTCTACTCTGGATGTAAGTATCACAATTTATCATCAAACTGTTAACGTTTTAGTACTATCTATTTAATCAGAAAAGTTGTATTACTATGTATTATCTAGTGATTGGTTAAAAGTTATACCAGTTAGGTTACTTTTATGTTAACTTTAAATCCTAGATGTGTTGAAAAGATTGTTTAAAGGTGTGCTTTAAAATTAAGTTACTTTTTGTACATTTGAACTGTTTTCGCGTTTTCGCGTTTAAAACTTTTGCATAATTCCTGTTAAACAGTTATTTGTTTACACTTAATCCTCAATAATTTTAGTATGAAATAGGTATATTTTGAAACAGAAAAATATGTATGAAACACAATTTTGATGTTATTTATATAAAATTATTTTTTTTTAATTAATTCTGATATAAAATTTTTCAAAATTTCAACTATGTATGTACTAATCACATTAACATATAAGTTATATAGTAACGCCAAAGTTAGCTTTTTCAGAGAAATGTAGCTATAATTAATTTTTTAATTCAAATATATATTTCATTCAAATAAACTTTTCACCTCTTAGGTAAGAGTAAAGAGGGTTACTGCCAATCTGATGCAGGATGTCCAAACCATCTTGCATGCGACATTCAAGCAGAACAGTGTTACGGTGAGTCCACATATCTTTACTGATTGATTATTAAAATACCAAATAGAACGAAGAACCATTTCTCCAAACTGTGTAGTTACTAGAATTTATTGAATTGCGGTTCCTTTGGTAGGCTCAGTATCATAGATTTTGAAGAACTATATTCTAGATTTTAGTTAATGCATAAACAATAACATGAATCAATGAATATAATTTCTTTATTTTAAATCACACTTGTATGTACTAAATCTTATATTATTTGTTTCAGATCCTTGCATCGTGAGCAACCCTTGTGGTCGAAACTCCAAATGCAGTGTGGTCGATCACAGCCCACAGTGTGAATGTATTCCTGGATTCAGAGGAAATCCACTTGAGTACTGTTATCCAAGTAAGTTTTGGCTCTTTTGTATGCAAGTGACATTTTTCAATGTGCTTTTTAATTCCTTTTCTAAATGTGCAAACACGCCAAACTGAACTATAACCTCTTTTTGTATAGTCAAAATATTTTTTAAAGCTTTCTAGTATTTATATTTATCTTATTTCTAAAAATGATTATGTTATGCATATTACCATCATATTTATATAAGATGGTAATGTTCATAAATTAATGCATCTTCTATGCTTTACCATATCACTTTTTTCAATTCATTTAAATCTCCAATTAGTTCTAATTCATCTTTTTCAAAACAAACACATCCCTTCATTCACTTATTTTAAGAAATTATTTACATAATAATGTTAAATTTTGATATTCTTATACTATCTTCCATTAAAATAACCTTTAATACTAACCACAAATATATTATTTAAAAGCATCTTTATCATAAATAAACCATACATTTTGTCATAAATATCAAACACACATATGTTCCGCCATTTCAGTTGGGCCTGGTTGCCATAACGACCTGGGCTGTCCAGGAAACCTGTTTTGTCTGGGAGATGGAACTTGCGGATGTCCAGGGGACTTCAAACGTGTTTCCGATTTCTGCATATGTAAGTACTTCTTTCAATTTCTACCATCTATTATGATAATAATTGCTATACTAACTTGGGGTGTGTAACACTATAGGACTTTCTATTACTGGTCAATAAGTCAATACACACTTTTAAAGGTGTTTATATACCATAAGGCAATTGCAATACTGTTAAAACCAGAATATTTCAAGGCAGCTACCCCTACTTATCATTACTTATTGCACTTACTTATTTTTTTTAGCAAAGTGCTCATACTTATAACTTGTCAAACACATTATTTTCCTTTTTGTGTCTATTTGTGGACATTAAAATGTTCTATGGCAGGTACCCTTTGCTCGTGCAAGATTTTCTTGAAAATCTTATTATGGTGTCCGACAGGTACCAGGAACTTGTGTACCAAATTTGAAGTCTATATCTTTTCTCTCTTCAGTAATACCTTTAAAACTAAAAAGGTTCTATGGTAGATACCCCATGTGCCTGCATAATGTTCCCAAAAACTTTATTATGATGTCTGGCAGGTTTCTAGGAACTCTTGTACCAAATTTGAAGCCTGTATGTCTTTCAGTTTAAACTGTAGAGTGGCTTCAGACAGACAAAATAGAAAGTGACAAGTATGATGATAGCAAATAATCATCCTACAGTTATATAAACAAGTAGGAATTTTAATGAAATAAAAAACATAAAATCATAATGACAACAGCGCTGAAAGCAGCTTGATTGTACCATATAATTTGAATAGAAATACAAAAAGAAAGTAAAAGATACCAAAGAGGAATATGTTCCCCTTTGTATGGTTTCGGAGGCGTCGTGTGGACTGCCGTTTCTGCTTACACAGGCAGTCCATTTCAGAAACGCCTCTGGAGATATTGGATGGCTAGACCCCCTGATGAGAAGGGCAGTCGGGATCTCCGTTCTTAATATTTTTATTTTCTTTTTGTATTTCAATCCTACAGTTAATTTGACTCTGAGTTAATTTTAACAAGAAAAATAATTTTGTCAAATTTCTTACTAAATTAACCCCAGATAACTAAAAATCTTTATTTTTCCAGTGACCAGTATCAATTGCACAACTACCAATCCTTGCCCTGATAACCAGCGTTGTGTGTACACCGGTCGAGAAGCTGGCTATTGTATCTGCCCAAGAGGCTTCAAACTGCTTGTTAGTGGAGTTTGTATTGGTAAGTTGTTTTGGAATGAGTTGAAAGGGAACATGGGAAAAGAAACTGTAAGCTTTTAAACTCATATAGAAGCATTATTTGAATTTTTATTTAAACCATAAGTATATTGTTAGTTTACAAAGAAATATAATGTTTCACTGCATTATAACTTCCTATTTTAACCCCTAATTTTAGGTTAATTTTTGGTCCCTTTTATAATACTTTGAATATTAACCACTACCAACAAATTAAATTTTCAATTTTCCAAACTATTCCTTAACACTTTGTTACGCATCAGAATATACATTATAATCAGATGGCAATTTAGAAACCTGTGAATCATTTTAAATGGCATGTCTGTTATTTGCTACTAAGAATTTAGTTTCCTTAGCAGTTCTACATGAACTCTAAGCATCTCCGTTTGGCCTCTTATTTCGAAGTCCAATATTATTTTAAAGATATAGACATATTATTATACGAAGATATGTTACATTTTTCCTTGCATACTATATTTACAATTACAAAAAAAATCATTTTATTTATTTTTTAACACATAAACATCCATAAGCATTGATTAATACTAAATCCCTAATAATCAACACTTGTACTTCTCATTTCAGACGTGAACGAATGCGAAGAACACGGTCACTCACTGTGTGGTGAATCAGCTGACTGCGTGAACACACCCGGTTCATACGAATGCCGGTGTCCGGTTGGTTTCCGAGGCGAGCCGTACGGTGGAGTTTGCGAGCGAGAGGAACCACCGGGCTGCAAGAGCGACCGGGACTGTCTGTATAATGAGGCATGCGACGCTTTCACTGGAGATTGCTATGGTAAGATGTTTTTATGGTTTCCGGTAGGTTTAAAATGCTATTATATTACTTGTTTAACCACTTCCTTCTCGCTCCCGTGAAAATAACAGGGTGAATTTGTTGGCTTTTCCTAGATAATGTCATGTTTTCCTAAATAGAAGCTGTTAATATTTAATAAAAAATACTTGAAAACTTAATGAGAGCTTTAATTTACATTTTCAATAAAAACCCAACTCCTTCTCTTGACTTTTCAGAAAATATCTTTTCAAACTGGGTTGCAATACAGTATTGAAACATTCCACACAAATTACAATCTTTATCAAATAATTCTTTTTTTATCTTGTATGTGAATTGAGTATGGTAACCTATAACATGCCAAGCCCTACAACCACTGGTCTATGGTACTAAGAATTGATCTATTGTTCCACAATAATTTCTTTTCTTAACCATAACATTACTATTCAATTTGATAACCTTATCATTGAATTAAATATGTGCACCAGAATAAGAATGATTCGATAATTAAAGAAAGAGAATAATTCTTTATCTTAACCTTAAAACCATCATTCCATTAGATGTGTGCACCAGAATAAGAATAAGTAGAAAATTAAAGAGATAATAATTAGAAAATTAAAGAGAATAATTGTGGAAAATCAAAGTGAATAATTATAGGAAATTAAAGAAAGAGAATAACTGGGAAATTAAATAAGGAGAATAGTTCCTTAACCACAACATTACCATTCCACTAGATGTGTGCACAAGAGGCCATCCCTGCGGCATCAACGCCATCTGCAGAGGCGAGAACCACAAGCCCACTTGCACTTGTCCACCCCGTTACCGTGGCAACCCTGCGATCAACTGCTTCTATGTGCAAGAATGCGGCGTTGACTTCACTTGTCCAGGAAATCTGATCTGCCTCAACAGCAAGGAGTGCGGATGTCCACCTAACTATGACAGGACAGGGGACTACTGCTTAAGTAAGTGGATACGTCATTTACGATCTTTTTTTCTAAATAAAACCAAATGGTTTAGTTTCTATCTAGCTGGTATCTAATGTTTTTGTTGCTGTTTTATATGTACAATTTTGTTGCTGTTTTATATGTACAATATTTTAAGTTTCTGCTGATCCCCTTAGGGGAATTAAGGGGGCATGCATTTCCAAAAAGAAAAATAACTCCCCTAAAGTGGCTACTATGGCGAAATCGGATAGTTTTCCATGAAAAGCATGCTCATTTTTTTACCGATTATTTCTTAACTTGTTGGTATGCTTAGGTATTGATTTGCGCCATGTTTATGCTTTTTTTATTGTCTTTAATGATGAATTTTTTGTAAAAGCAATGTTTACTAGTGATTAAAAGAATTTTCAAAACATATCAGGTATTTTGCTTCACATAACGTTGTGCCTATCAATACCTAAGCATTCTAACATGTTTGGAAACAATAGGTAAAAATTGGTGGCAAGTCTTGGAAAACTATCCAATTTCTCCATAGAAGCATTGGGAGAGTTACTTTCGTTTACAGAAATCCATGCCCCTTTAATTGGAATTTTGTGTCATTTCTGCATGGTGCTTTTAACTACCAAACAATATTATTTAGACTTTAGTTTTTATTTCAATGTAGCATTGTCATTTAAAAGCTGTGCAAGATAAAAAAAAAAAATAAGTAATATAGTACAGCATTACACTGGAGATATTAACCTTAAATAAATTCATCACATTTTTTCTCTGAAATTTTTTTAACTTCTGTATAATATATACTTTGTAATTTCTTATAGTTTTGCACATGGGTTTTTCTATACCCCTAAATCTAGTTCATGAATCCATCTAATAGTACTGATATATTTTTAGGAACCAGCAGAAACTGTACCACCACCAACCCATGCCCCACCAACGAGGAATGCCTCTACACCGGAATCCAGGACGGTTTCTGCGTCTGCCCGAGAGGGTTCGAACTCATGTCCAACGGTTTCTGCCGCGACATCGACGAATGCTTGGAAAACCCGTGTGCCCAGAACGCCGTTTGCACCAACTTCCAAGGGGGTTACCGGTGCGACTGTAAACCGGATACTATTGGTGACCCGGTTATCAGAGGTTGCGTTCCCATCGACGATAAATGCCAGTCCAACGCAAACTGTCCGTCCGACAAGGAATGTGATTTGAACACCGGTCAGTGCATCAGTCCGTGCTATATCTGTGGAGAGAAGGCTGTTTGTACGGCGAGAGATCATGAGGCTATTTGTAGTTGTCCGCCCGTGTATCTGGGGGATCCCTATGATCCTGTTACGGGATGTTATGAGCCAAGTGAGTTTGGTTTTCGTACCTACTCTTCTATCTATATTGTATTTTAGGTTTGCTTTTTTTTATTTTTAACTATTTTATTTTTTAAAAAGTTATCATTTGTTTAATTTTTGGTTTTCTTTATTCAAAGTCTTGGTATTAGAACAAATTAATTCTTTTAAGCACTGATAAATATACTTACATATGAGACAATGATTTTGGTTTTCATTCCTAAACTGTTATTTATATAGTATTTTGAGGTTGTTTTTCTTCCTCTTAACTATTTTTATCAATAAAAATATCATTTTGTTAAGTTTTTAGTTTAAATTGTCTTTATCGATGCTTAGTTATTAGGAAAATTTTGTTCTTTTAAGCAGTGATAAATTTACTAACATCACATTTTTACCTTTTCATTTTTAACAAATTGGATCATCCTTTACATAAAATTTAAAAAATACCCTTGTAAGCATCTTGATTGTTAGAATTTATAAATTCTTATGGTTTATGTTACTTTTTAGGGGAAGATGTACCAAGAACAGTGCCACCTCTAACAGAACTATCAGGTAACATATTCTTTGCTATCGCAAATAATGCTTTATTATATTTAGCCAAAAGAAATATCAAGGTTCATATCATTACTCTAATAATATCTATTTCAATAATTTAATAACTAAATCTTTCTTTTTAGTGGTGTGCCTTGCTGATGGTATCCAAGTCTCGGTTGACCTTGAGCCTTTTGACGGTGTCCTCTATGTGAAGGGCCACAGCCAAGACCATGAATGTCGAAGGGTTGTTCGTAACCGAGAGAGGGACATCATCGATTTCAAGGTAAGGACCAAAAACCGGAAGCAATTGAACTGAAAACCGATTTGGGGCTTCGGTTTAACCAGGTTCGGTTTAACTGATGAAAACCATGTTTTTTTATGGAAGAACTTTAAAACAGTTATTTAACTCTTGAGAAAGAAATTATATTTATTATTAAAACATGTATTTAATATTTTTTAAAAAATAACCAGTGAAAATGGGAACAAACCAGAAGTTTGATCAAATAATATGGAACACTTTTTAAAAATTAGAATTATTTGAATCTTTCGGTGCCAGTGAATTTTGATAGCAAACTTTCTCATATAAAGTAAAAATGGACTAACAGAAGATTGATCAAACAACATGCAGCATTTTTAGAAAATTAGAATTATTCGGATATTTGGCCGAAAGTGAATTTTGATAGTAAGCTTTCTCCACATTGTTTCGTAAAGTTAATTTTTCCTCCACTTTAAATTTTACTTCAATTTTACACAATCATCTAACTTCATTGAATATATGTATACTTAAATTCAATTCATTCTACTAAAAGTTCCTTTCTTTTTGTTTCAACAAAGGTCATCTTCAACACATGCGGACTCATACACACCAACGGTGACGCCTCATTTATCCTGGTCATCCAGAAACATCCCAAGTTGATGACGTACCGAGCCAAGGCGTACCACATCAAGTGTGTATACAACACAGGCGAGAAGACAATCACACTGGGTTTCAATGTGAGCATGATTACCACCAGTGGAACCATTGCAAATACTGGTCCACCACCAACTTGCATCATGACCATCTCAAATGCTGATGGACGTGAAGTGAACAGCGCTGAGATTGGAGATGATTTGCTGCTGAGGGTTGATGTGCAACCAGACTGTAAGTACCTTATCTTTTAATTAAGACTTTCAATAAGTGCCAAAATAGCCAAATGCTCCAAAGTCATAGCCAAAATGCTCCAACAACTGGAATTTTGTTTAACCACTTGAGGGATACACACATATAAACCCGTTAATTACCAATTTTGTATTTGTTAATTTCTAATTTTACAAATGGTGTGACTGAAAACGAGTTTGACTCATAAGTTTTCCAGCAGCACAAATATTTTTTTTAATTCATAAATATATAATTTTATTAAAATTAAACATTTTAAGTACTTGGTAGCCTTTTAAAAGCATTTTCTTAAAATATATTATTTCAAAAAATTTTATTGAACAAGACAAGACATTAAAAAAATACAGTTTTAGAATTAATTCATTGCTTTGTTCTATATTTATGTGGATCTCAAACCCAAAACTAAACCTCGGCTTGTATCAGGAACGAAAAAGGAAATTTATATATATTTTTTGTCATTAAGTATTGCTCATTCGTGATTAGTATTGTTAAATGAGTACTGTTAAATTTAAAATGTTATCATTACATTGGAAGGCTTCCCAAATTTTGTTAAGTTTAACACCAACTTTTTAAAATTAATAACTTGTAATTTTCTTTTGCAGTTATCTATGGTGGTTTTGCGAGATCTTGTGTTGCAAAGACCATTGAGGACAACGAAGAAATACAGTATGAAGTGACGGACGAAAATGGCTGTGCCACAGACCCAAGCATTTTTGGAAACTGGCAGCTTGACCCAGACCGCAAAGTTCTGGTTGCCCGTTTCAATGCCTTTAAGTTCCCAACATCCAACAATCTGCGATTCCAGTGTAACATCCGAGTTTGCTTTGGTTCTTGCCCACCTGTAAGTGTTTCTTATCATTTGTATTTGGTTTAGCATTATGTTAAAGTGTTCTTGAGGTATTTAAATGCTAAAAGAATTACATTAGTTGTTGGGAATAGTTGTGCATACTACTGGAAACAGAATTGCTTCTAATACTTAAAATTGGATAATATTTTCTATGGATATCTGGAAAAATTATGTTTAAAAAAGCAGAGTTTGAAGCATTTTGGAAATCCCCATTATATTAGTTAACAGTTTTGTACAATTTATACAAATTTGCTTATTTGAATCGTGTTTTATAAATTTTTAACAAAGTATTTTATTGAAAGTTATAGTTACATCCACCTAATTATGCAGATAATATGGAGGGAAAAAATTCAAACCATAACATAATTATATTCTTCTCTGCTTACAGGTCAACTGTGATGGTGTGGATGCATTCGGCAAGCGTCGAAAACGTCAGGCTTCGACAGACCTTGCTTTGGAAGGCTTCCAAGAAGGGGCCCTGCGAGAAGAAATCATGGTTCAGTCCAATGCCATCCTCACCTTTGAAAGGAAGGACAACCAGGTGGCATTGCCAACAGAAGGTAAGCACACTCTTCCTTCGTGTTAATTACCAATTTCGGAAATGGTGTGGCTGAAAATGGATTTGGTTAACTCGCAGAAACAAAGGTATCTAAAGTTGCCATTTATTTGGTTCCCCCATGCAATATTTTGCTTCATTTATGTTAAATATGTGTTTTTTAACTAGGTAATATAAATCATAATTTCCAAAAATCATCATAATGCAGATTGAGATATATTCAGAATTTTTTTAAAAAAACAGTTAAAACTCTTTAAAAAATGAACTTTTTGCAAAGGAAAGGTATCTTTTGTTAACTTTAACTCAATAAACTGTTGAAACCAACAGTTTTAACTGTTAGTGAAATTCAGGCATAGATTTCTGTCTCAAAACTCTTACTAAATCTGCCACAATTCAATTCCACATTATAATACATAACCTAGTTCCACAGTCTCCCTACACTTCCAAAAACAAATTAATTTTTTAAATATTCCATTTCTCTGACACTATCCCTTCCATGCAGGTCCATCTATCGAAGAGATCGACAACGTGTGCCTGCCCAAACTAGGCCTCATCATCTCGCTGATCATCACAACTCTACTGGCCCTAGTAGCAGTTGCAGTGGCCATCTCATGTTGGCTGATGGCCTATCGCAGGAGGCCTAAGGCAGCAGGCCCACTGCCCCACCCACCGGACTTCCCCAACCCACTCTATACAACACCTGAGCCAGTGGCAGAACCATCGCCTGACTACTATCCATCTTCTTCGCATAACAGCATGCGATGATCGGTTGTAGGAGAATGAGGGACGATGATTTGATGGTTTTTGCGCAATTAAGGTTCAATGTTTAGGGTGCTGTGTTACTTGAGTACCTCAGTAGTCATGTAGTAAAATTTAAGCAGTTAAGTTTAGGTAGTAAAAGTTAAGTAGTAAAATTTAATATCAATGAGTTAATAATATTAGCCATAAGTATTTTTTCTTTTGGCCATGTTCTTATAGAAAAATTAAAAACTTGCTTGTGGATTAAATGATTCAGCAGCTTTTAAAAGTTTAATTCTCATAACAGAATTTATGTCTATCTAGATTTCTTTCTTTAATTCAAATACAGTTTTTGTTGTTCTGTTTATTTTAAATGTATTAGTATGCACTGCAGACATATGAACCTTGGTTGCGCCAAAGTGTCCAGAAACTGCAGAATCAGAGGCTCTGTGTTCCCATTCTCTTATGGCATGTTTGTCCAGATAACATGGAAAATGTTACAAGAAGATAGTCTCTCCCTCTAACGACGTGTCGTGTTGTCTTAACCCCGTTATTTATTTTGAAAAGGACTGTAAGAAGTAGAAGAAGTCTGGATGAACCAACAAGAAAAGTTCCTTCCTCTTCCGGGCTTCTTCAAGTGGACGAGAACTTTTGTGGTGTGTGAACCGTTTGCATGTGCACTAAACGCAGAAATAGCTCGCTTTCCAGTCGGTCTTGTCGCAGCACACAGAGAAATTATTGAGATTTTTTTTATATATATATTCCGACTAGCTGGTATAGTGTCCATGTGCCAAACTGTTCTTCAGCGGATCTTTGCTGGACAAGAAATATCCGGTTGCTTGTTCTTCCTTCTTATGCCTGACGAGTTCTGATGCCACTGTTGTACTGGAAACTGCTCTTAATGAACTGACATTGTGGAATATCCCTTTTTTGGAACAACTTGTTTAGAATATTTAGGTGATTCTATGTAATATTCTGGTAATTTTTTATAATATTCTGGTTTCTGGTGATTTTCTTAAAAATTTTAAATGCAGAAGAAAAAAAATGCTCCGTAATCATGAAACCAGATTTATAAGTTATGTATTCTACCGTGGCATCAGTCCTCCTTGGTGTATTCCAGAAAAAGGCATTGCAGGCAAGGGAAATTTCTGTCCCGCCATATTTGGGTATGCATTGGAAAATGAGCTATTACTGTTACTCAGAATTACAAAAGAAATAAGGAGGGCTGTGTTTGTGTGTATCTTGTGTAGCGGAAACAGGGAAATTAACGTAGCAAGAGGTTTTGGTGCCTGGGATCTTTTAGTGTTGATAATTTATATTCAAATGTGGTTTGAGAGTATTGGGAATGAAAGGGTATGATGGGGCATTCAAATAAAAAAAATCCAGAGTTTCACTGAGCCTTAAACTTACCTTATATTATTGAAATTTTCGTAGTTCTTTAAAGCTTATATAATTTTATACTTTATCATTTATAAAGACAAAATTATCCAATTTTATTAAAAACTAATTGTTTGCAAATTAAACTTTAAAATCATCAATTATAAAAATAGTTGGATTAAAATAAAATCTAGAAAATATGTAAGGTCACATTTAAATGGGAATTCTGGATTGTGATCACATAAAGGATTTCTTTATGCTTCCTTTTATTTGTAAACTTATTAACTTATTGAAACATTTAACTGTAACTTTGGAGGTATGTAAAGTGATCCTTCTGTAATCGTTCCTTGTGTTAGCAGGCCGCTATTTACTGTCTGTGTCTACCAGAAGAATTTCTCCTGGCAAAATATCTATTGCTACGGTAACTGGATATTTTGTCAAGAGCTGTTCTTCTGTTAGGCAAACAGATTTAGCGTTTTGTGAATGTCTTATCCTGGCCCTTTCGGAATAGTTTTTCTCCTGTGTAGTCATAACCGAGGCATAAAGTTTGAATGTGATATTTTATATAGTTACTCAGTAATATTTATTATTGAAAAAAAGGAAAGTGTATATTAGCGTGACAATCTCGCTCGCGTTGTCTTCTCCAGAAAAACTATTCCCTAATCCCCTACGATTGCATCGACTTCCAAACTACATTTGATGCCATAAAAGATCAATGTCCCTAATTTATGTTTTATTTATAACCTTTATTTGTTATTGTATGCTGATAACACGCTTACGCATTTGTATATTTTTCTTCAGTCGATTTTTTATATCTATGTATAACAATGTGCATTGTCTTAACGGCAGTTCTCAGGCAGCTATTTATGTTAAGACGAGGTCTGCCTCGTGGTCCCGGGACCGGGTCCCCCTACCTATTTTGTGAGGCAGCTAACCTGGGGGTCCCGGACCGAGTCCTAGGGGACCGCGGTCCACAGTCCCTGGTGAGACATGAGGGAGCGCGGTCCGTGAGCTTAAGACCAGAATTCCGGTGCATTTCAAAGTGATACTTACGTTCATTAAAACAAAGAAAAAAATGTATAGTTTTGCTACTACCATTATTCAATAAAAAGGTTTTTTTGTCATACATTGTCTCTTGTCTATTTAAAATGTCCAACTACACCAGATTGTTAACTAATTTAATTAACGAAAAACTGATTTGTCACGCACCAGCTAATTACGTGAAAAATTATTAATTTAAAATATGCTGAATATTATTTAAAATTTTAGTTATACCATTAACAGACAGCTTGGGAGCTTTGGAAATTCCTAAACAGCTGGCTGTATTTTTTGAAGATCTGTTTCGCTCAAACGACCCTTCAAGTTGAATTAACAACTCGTTAAATTGAAACAGCATAGATGAACTCAAAAGTAAATAACTGGATAAATATCCGAAGTACTTCACAAACGAAGGTAAAAAAAATGCAACTGGTTGCGATTTAAAGTACGAGGAAAATATATCTTTGTCATAGAATAGTAATAAGAAATATTCCCATTGTCATACAAAAAATTATTTACGTTCTACATTTCTTTTAAGGGTCTTGTATGGTAACAGATCTCTATACAATTCCAATGGGGAAACTTTTGACCCTGTTCTTAAATAAAGTATACGACATGTAATCACGAAAACTACAGTACCACAAACCAAAAAATACAGAAGAAAGTTATTTTGCCATTAAAATAATAAGTATATAATTTTAAAGATATTAATTAGTTATAATTAAAACGAAAAAATTTAGTAATTCACAAACTACAGGTGGCAGCAGGAATGGCGTGTAAATATTTAAACAAAAAATGTTTTAATTATAACTAATTAATATCTTTAAAATTATACTTATTAATTATTTTAATGACAAAATAACTTTCTTCTGTATTTTTTGGTAAGTTTTCGTGAGTACATGTCGTATACTTTATTTAAAAACAGGGTCAAAAGTTTCCCCAGTTGGAATTGTATAGAGATCTGTTACCATACAAGACCCTTAAACCAGAGAAAACCAACAAGAAAATAGACAAAAATATCGCTGATTCAGTTTTAGTTTAGTTTAGTTTGAATTATCGTCGCACTCTGATTCAGTTATAAGCTAAACATAATTCATAATTTTGAAGACGTAGTAAAGCCAAGTGATGTGTCATATTTTCTTCCTGATATAACGAATATATTCCAAGACGCAAGACGAATTGAGAATGAATTAGTTATTGGCCCTTGAAAGTTGGGAAAAGTCAATTTCCACCATTTTAGCTTTCACAATACGTTTATAACATAAAAAGTGGTCTCCTTAAAAAAAAAAATACCTCTGTCCATCTGCACGTCACCCACTGCCATCATGGTCCAATTTAAAAATGCTACAGGCAAGTGTTATATGTCCAAAAAATTTAACACATCGAAACTGTCAGAAAAAAAATTCGAATATGACGTAATTCAATGGCATATTTCAGTAGGTTTTGAGTGTGACAACAGAAATACTGAATAAAAACAAATGATTTCTCATGTCTGAATAGGAATGTTTCAGATGATGTATTGCGCTCTTATTTTCATTTGTATCCGTACTGGATTTCATTGGTTGCTTCGGTTTCAAGTACTGTGATTTCATTGGTTGCTTCGGTTTCGTTCTCAAAATGACCGATATAGATGAAAAACAATTATTTCTATGCAAAAGCTTTCTTTAACAAATGCTTTTAACAACCAACAGAACAGCAAGAGGTTGGTATTTAAAAAATTTAATAAGTAAAATATTCTTTGAAAACTCATTTTCGAATACCGAAACAAAGGTAATTCCAGTAAACATATGACAACAAACAGTTGGAGCTGTTGCCATCCACTACGTGAAAGAACCCCATTGGCGAATCAATGTCAAGTGGGAACATAGTACCAACCGGAGCACCGAACAAAGTAAAAAAGCTGGAAAGAACTACGTCACCTAAAATGAGCAAATTATTTTTAAAAAATGAATTTTCACTTTTTTTATGATAATTTTTAGGATCTAAAAAAACATTAATTGCTGGCTGAAAACTTGTGTTAGTTGCATTTAGAATGAAAAACTCGAAAACACGAAATTTCGCTCTCTTTTCGATATTGTTCAAAGATCTAGTACAAATAAACCATAATGTAGAGATTTGCTGAGAAAAATTGCTTGCCACAATTTAAATTTCATAAAATGCAAAGTTAACGGGAAAATTCATTTTAAAATATTAGAGGTCAAAAATTAATTTAAAAAAGAGCTTAGTTTTTTTAAATGGTGGTTTAAAAAGCTATAAAACGAGGATAATGAAAAATTATAGTTTTTACAAGCCTTGTGGTCATAAAAAAATATAAGAAAATTAGGAATACCGAACCTTTTTTTAAAAGGTGAACCCCATTTGACTTTTAATTACCTAAGTTGAATTATGAGGTAATGAAAGTATTATAATGGGGCTGGAATTCCGAAATGGAGATTTCGTGTTTTCGACATGTTATTTGTTACACTTGATCCCAGTAGCTGTCGGACGCCATAAAATGGTTTAAGAAAATTTGAGAAAATTGCGTATGCGTAAAAAATTGCTGCAATAAAACTTTTTTGAGCTTAAAGGTATTTCCGATAACTGAAAAAAAGCGACAGACTTCAACTTTCGTATACACGAGTTCCCGTCACTGTCGGACGTCATAATAAAGTTTTCTATAAAATTGCTCATACATTAGCTTTCATAGAACGTTTTGGGTTTTAAAGTTATCGAAATTATATTATAAGTTATATATTAGCTTTTAATGTGAGCATTGGTTTATCGAGCTCGGGTAATGTAATTGAAAGTCGTGTAGCGTTACACACCACTAGTTTAAACTCTGTTCATTAGACTACTTTGAATCTCAGCTTTTGCGCAGAAATGTTGCTAAACTAGTTGTTTAGTTACATTAAACATGCGGGTTATTCAATATGTCTTTGAATCCTAATTTTACATTCGAAGAAAATTTTGTTTTCAAAAGTAGCTTTGACTTTGGTTTAACAGCGTGTTAATTCTGGGGTAAGCTTTTAGTTTTTTGGTATGATCATAGGTGACAACACTATCGCTAGTGTGTGTGTCAAAAATAGGATTACACAACACATTGAGGTTATGGTACATGCTTAGTCACATGAGATAAAAAAAAATCTTAGTTAATCCATGATAAAGTTTTATTCAATATTTTGTACTTGGTAAGGACATTTAATGAGATCAGACTTTAAAACTATATTGATTACATTTTTTTAAAAATATTTTTTCATTGCATGTGTGAGTGAAGCTTTTCTAAAAGAATAAAAAGTTCCCAATGTGATTTTCTACGCAAGTGCTTGTTTTTGCTTAGAAATATATTAACACATTTTTGATAAGTTTTGAGTTTCAGAATTATGCAATTTTAAAAATTTAGTGTAACGTTATTATAAATAGCAAAATAATTGAACCAGTCTGTCTCGTTTCTAGGCATGAATAAATCAATGCTATTATTATAGCCTCTTGAGACCCTGTCAGAATTCTACAAATATAATTCTTTATAAAAACATATTTTCCAAACAATTATTTATTTAAAAGACTAGCTTTATAAACCCGGCGTTGCACGGGTGTACCCTTAATAACCCAAATTAGTATTTTTTTATGTAAACTTTTATTTTATACCAATTGATCAACTCTCCACTGGTCCACTCCACCAGGATATTATAGGGTAATTCCATGAAATATTATCCTGTCTGTAGTGTAAGTCACGTTTGTAAAAAGTAATTATCACTACAACTTTTAACATTAAATTAAAAAATATTTGTGGAATAGTTGATCTACACTTATTATAACTAAATAATGTAATGTACTTTATTAAATTTGATTTATTTTTTTAATTAAAAAAAGCTTTTAATATCCTCTTAAATCGTGACTTACACTACAGTTACATGGAATTAGCCTATAATCTTCTCCCATTCTGATATGAGGGGTTGATTTTATCCAGGCCCTTCCAGGAGTTTGAGGGCTTTCCCATAGGCCCCTGTTAAAATAGCCAAAACAGCTATATGATATATAATGGCCTGTTTCTATTTCGCGATTAGCGCAAAACGAAACTGCCCAAATGTGGTAAACCCATTCCACTTCATATTTCATACAACTCGATAGGGCTGGGGGACACAGTTGGTAAAGAATTTCGTCTTGCAAGCGGTAGGTTCCAGGTTCAGGTCCGGGCATCGCCATATAACTGCCAACCTATAAACGGCTCGAGCAGCCAAAAAAATGTCCAACGAATAATACCCCGTATAGAGGAAGGGCACTTTAAATATCCTCCAAATTCCCAACGCTGCGTACGATGGCGCCCTTAAAAAGTTGCTTGGGTACCTATACTCACGTGTCGGCTCGTAACTTGACCGTGGTTCTAAATTACGACTCCCGTTTCCAATAGCCCTCGTGTGTAGCTTTAATGCGGCGATAATTCAAACTAACCCGAACCCATACAACTGGGATGGGAATAACTACCATACGTTAATTTTCAACTTCGCCAAAAGCCGCCAATGCCAAAATTCAAGGTCATTACTATCTATCAACATCAGAAAACAAAACAGACATTTATCAGCTCTTGTATATGGTTGGAAAAGTTTTATAAAGTACAAATTCTTTATTTATGCCGAATATATTCCGGTTAACCTAAAGAATCGTGGCCGGCAATTTTACGCCAAATCTGGTAACCCCGAGGGCAACCAACCCCGATGGCATTGACAATTTCTAAATATTAATGTATTTAAATCTTATACGCATATAATTTATTCTGAAGTTTTCTTATACTAATATTTTATTAATTAGATGCTTAATGATTTTAAATAAGTATTTACTTTTTAAAAATCAATTCTTCAGCATTTTAAAGTTCCACCTTTAAATTTTGTTAATAAGCAATCCTTTTTATAGTCTTGCTAATTTAATACTATTTTACCGTTTTTGTTTTATTGAAGTCAAATCAAAAAATTTTATGAAAATTCAGATAAGTTAATTTTTTAGATGCGCCAAACCATATCTCGGCAAGTGCCGGGGTTTGTTATCATTTCGACTTGGCGATATTTTTGAAAATTCGCCAAATCCGGCCACGATTCTTTAGCTTAACCTATATTCCTACATATCTTCATTTCTTACCATTTTTATATTGGAAACGGGAGTCGTAATTTAGAACCACAGTCAAGTTACGAGCCGACACGTGAGTAGGTATCCAATGCAACTTTTAAGGGCGACATCGTACGCAGCGTTGGGAATTTGGAGTATATTTAATATGCCCTTCCTCTACACGGGGTATTATTCGTCGGACATTTTTTGGCTGCACGAGCCGTTTATAGGTCGGCAGTTATTTTCGCGATGCCCGGACCTGAACCTGGAACCTACCGCATGCAAGACGTAAGTCTTTACCGACGGAGTCCCCCAACCCTATCGAGTTGTATGAAATATGAAGTGGAATGGCTTATCACATTTGGGGAGTTTCGTTTTGCGCCAATCGAGAAATAGAAACAGGCCGCTATATCATGTAGCTGTTCTGGCAATTTGAACAGGGGCCTGTGGGAAAGCCCTAAAACTTCTGGAAGGGCCTGGATAAAATCAACCCCTCATATCAGAATGGGAGGAGATTATAATATCCTGATGGAGTGGATCAGTGGAGGGATCAATTGGTATAAAATAAAAGTTTACATAAAAAAAACCTACTAATTAGGGTTATTATGGGTACACCCGTGCAACGCCGGGTTTATAAAGCTAGTTTGAAATAAAAAGTACAAATTCTAATCTTACAATGCTATTCCTATGGGGAAATCGGCTCACATTTTTCACTCTTACACCCATTTTGGGTTCGAATAAAAAGTATCCTATAGCCTATTCCTGGTTCTAAGCTACCTCCCCACCAATTCTCAGCCAAATCAGTTAAGCCGTTCTTGAGTTATAAATAGTGTAACTAAGAACGACTTTCTTTTATATATATATAGATTGATTAAAGTCTATATTCTAACATTTTTAAAGGCAAAATGTCTTTAAAATTTACTGATTACCCAGGTAGCACAGCAGTATTGGCCGACGTCGGAAACAGTAACAGGAGCTCAGGAATATTGGCCAATCTCGGCTCATACCCATCGCCCAATGCATAATGGACTACGTTTTACCGACGCTGGGCAATATCGGAGTGCAATATTGGGCGATCTCGGCAACAAGAGCTCAGGAATATCGGCCGACGTCGGTTCATACCCATCGGCCAATGCATAATGGACTACATTTTACCGACGCTGGGCAATATCGGGGTGCAATATTGGGCGATGTCGAGCAGATAACCTTTTATCGATATTGGGCAAGATTTTATTGCTGATTTGACAGGTATTAAGGGGGAATGGGCTCGCTAGACCACGGGTCTCCAAATCAAGTGAATCAGTGTTAATCCAATGGAAAAAAAATTCTCTGCCACATTTCTCCGGCTGTATTGAATATTTTTACAAACGGATTTTTTTATGCGATAAATGTAGCTGACTTACAGGTTTCGAAAATCCCACTTTTTAAAATTTGTTCGAATATTTATTTTTTTTAATTTTCAATAAATAATTTTACACAAAATATTCGAAGCAATTTCAAAGAGTGGGAAGATAGACTTGTAAGTTATCTACATTTATCATTTAAAAAAAACTGTTCGTAAAAATATTCAAAACAGCCGGAGAAATGTGGCAGAAAAATTAGTTTTTTTCCCATTGGTTTAACACTAAGGCACTTGAATTTGGAGACCCGCGATCCAGCGCTCTCATTTCCCCCTTAACGTGCTTTTTTTTATCAATTATATCGCAATATAAAGTTTTAATTTTTACCCACTTTCTTTGCAGCATTTCCCCCCAAAAAAACTTGCTATTTCGACGTGTATAATTATGGTGATTAAGAATAAAATAGAACGAAATATCTACTTTAAACCTATAGCAATATATTGCATTTCTAGTGTATATTTAAATATTAAAAACTCAAATTACATGTAGCAAGGTTCAGAGAAAGAAAAAATACAGAAAAGTTAATAAAATTAGAAACTATTATATATGCAATTAAATTGCTCAAAACAGCATGACAATACTGGCAAAAATTGCACGACAAAATGGAAAATTTCCACTACATGTATTAAATAAAACAATGTAGTTATATTCCATACTTACCAATCAACTCATTGTGAAATTCTGTTTCAATGTTAATTCATAAAAAGATAATACAATAGAATAACAAGCTTTATTGTACAAAAATAGCTAGATAATAAATTTTATAGTACTGGGCCTTCACCCGTTTACAATGGTTAGCAAAGTATACATAACTCTTACAATTATACATTATAAAAACAATAAATCAAATATATACAAATACTTAAATACATAAAGCGAAACACAAGAAAGTAAACTAATTAACAAATCCAACGATGCTGAACATATGTCTAAATTTTAAAAATTAATTTCTCTGAAGTCGTTTGTCATCCCAATCCGATCACCCAGCCAGGACCTTTTCAATTCTCTTGGCAATAGATGTTGTGTCGGCATCTTCGTGCTTCATTTTAAACTTGCTAAAAAAAATAAGAGTGAAATGTGTGAATACTGTGAATTCACAGAAAAAAGTAGATTAAGCTGGATTCGTATATTGAAACATATGCTGCTTTCGGGTTCCGGACACAATCCCGAAAGCCGAAATCCCGACAAGCCAGAATCCCGAATGCCGAAATCCCTAAAGGCCATAATCCCGACAAGGACGAAATCCCGAAAATAGATTTTTGTCCATTTCTCGATTTTTAAAAAAAAGTATTAGAGATTATTTAGATAGTTAATTAGTCAGTCAGTCGCCCAGCCAGTCAGTTAATTAGTCAGTTAGTTAGTCAGTTACTGACTAACTAGTTAGTCACTCAGTTTACTAACTGACTAATTAACTGACTTACTGACATACTAACTGACTGACTAACTAATTGACTAACTGACTGACTAACTAACTGGATAATTTACTGACCAACTGACTGACTAATTGACTAACTAACTGACTAAATAACTAACTGAATAAATAAATAACTAACTGAATAAATAAATAACTAACTGAATAAATAACTAACTGAATAAATAACTAACTGACTAAATAACTAACTAAATAAATAATCTCTAATATATTTTTTTAAAAATCGAGAAATGGACAAAAATCCATTTTCGGGATTTTGACCCATAAAGGGATTTTGACCCATAAAGGGATTTTAACCCATAAAGGGATTTTGGCTGTCGGGTTTTCGGCTGTCGGTATTGTCCCAGACCCGCTGCTTTCGGAAATGACAAACAAAAAAAAAAAATTATTGGAAGTAATAGTTATGAGCTTTAACGATATAGTTCTACGATATAGTTAAATATACGATAATCATTAATCTACGATTCTACGATATAGTTGTGATAGGGGTCGATTTGGGGAAAGTAAGACATTTTTTAACTTAACAAGAAAGTTTTAAAAATGAAAGCAGCTAAATCCATCCAAAGATCCAAAATTACGCACATCAGCCAAATGTAAACAAAGCAAAGGATTGCCAATCCAAGTTAATCGTACAGGTGTAAAAAATATAACAACTAGACGGGTTTTTTTTCGATATTTTGTTACTACAATCTAAAATATTAACATTATATTAGTTTATTCACACATTACAGTACTCACCAATTTTTAGACAAAGAACGAAATGCACTGCTGATTGCTGATTCGAAATGGTTATGGCGGAGGCAGCAAGATTGCGCACTAAGCTGCGCAGATGGCAGATCTGGAAATTATACTTTCAATACTGACCGATTTCAACCGAGTCTTGGGGAAAATCGATTCACGACCTTTCCCTATTTTGAAAGTAAATATTATTTGAAAAAACAAATACAATCCGAAATTCTTGATTGAAAAATATTGCGAAACATAATATTTGCCTTTTACACTTGCAAAATACTATAATATTGCAGTAAAATTAAATATTGCACTTTTTGTAATTTCCTGAATGAAACCTCAAAGAATGGGGAAATCTGGTTAAAATCGGTAGAAAATGATCGCTTTCATCCGATACGCTCCAAGTTTGACCGATACTCATGCGACATTGGCCAAAATTGTTGTGCTACCTGGGTAGATAGAAACGGAAATTCTCTTCGGGGTCAGATTCAAAAATACCTTAACTTTACTTACTGATTAAGAATCGCCTATTAGCTTTTTAAAAACTTAACCAAAAACATTTAGGTTTTTTTGCATCAAAAAGTTTTTCAAGCACAATTTTAGTTCGATGAGCGTGAACATTTTTAGAACTTGAGAAATAAGAAAATGTTTTTATAGTGTGTGTGGTGATATTCGTGTTTAACATCTTAAATTCATTCCTAATTTGGAATTTTTCGCTCTATAGGCCCCATTCTTTTTCTTATGAATATTTGTTTCCCAGTGATAGTTTAGAGAATAATAATGTAACAAAATAATCTGACTGAAGTGTCACTAAACACATGGTGTCCTTGAATATCCAGCTAGCATGATTCCATATAATGTTATTTCTATGAGACGAAATTCGAAAATTAAGAAGTTGTAACGAAATGATTTAGGTCATTATATGTGTAATGGCATCAACGTGATATTTGTATGTATCCCACAGTTTGTAGAGGTGACAAATTAATGTAGCTGCTCAAATGTCAATTTAATCAAGCAGCTATGGCCATGGTGATTTCGACCCTCGCTTGAGAATTCGAGTGGGCCCGGGTTCGTATCTCACATAAGGCATTAATACTTGTGTTGTCCCGAGTACCTGCGGAGATAACGTGCTCGTTAAATCCTGTGGGACCAAAAGTCCTAGTTACCACCATCATGGGTGCTCAAAGCTTTGTGCCAACAGTAGCTACTATACACTCTTACTGCTTTCCAGGCTATGCCCTGGAGGCACACATCAATAACAATTACGGCCAGCTAGAACTCAGGGTGATCATATAAAAGTGCTTAAAATTTATAATCATTTTTTATAATATAAACTGATGGTAAAACATACTTTCCTGAAAATCTTTTAAATGAAAATACTATACTTATTCAGGCCATAAACATTAAAACTAAGCAAAAGATGTATTCTTTTGCTAACTCTTAAAAAAATGAATTCATTTGTTTCAAAGAAAAGGTCAAGATACTTAGATTAGCTGAAGATTAAAATGCATTTATCAATGCAAAATTATCCAGCGAGTGACAAGTAAGATATTTTTACAGCATGTTTCGTCTTCGTCAAAATCTCATGATAATAGTATATCTGTGAAACTTTTGTCGAGATAAGATAATGGTATCATGTGAGATAAAAGTTCTAAATTCAAGAAGTTTTTATGGTTCAACGAAAAGCACATTTTTAAATAGTTATTTTTACATTAATAGTAATGCATCACTCTAGATTACAAGTGATTTTATAAAAATATGGGTTTATGAAAACTTGGAAAAATTTATTTGTATAGAAAAAATATGCTGTTTTATTCCATGTCAAGAGTTCTTCAGAAGTAAGATACTGTAATTGGATCTATTTTTTTAATAAAAAGTTGTCTATTATATTTTTAATTATAATATCATAAAATAGCAGCTACAACTCTTATATATGGTATTCATAAAAAACACGCTAGTTTATTTATTTAAGCTGGGTTGTTGCTGCTTATCTTCAATGAAGTGAGCAAAGATCCACAAGCTAGTTGACTGGGGAAATTTATTTTGCAATTGTTGTGGTTTGAAAACTTTGGAAACTTATAAATTAACATTATCAATGATGTTCGCAGTATAGTAAAAAATCAAACTTGATTTATAATTAAATTTCTTTAATTAATACATGTAGAATAAGTCGACAGGGAAACTTTGATGTGGTTAAGTCTCTTTTATTTAACAGCTATAGACATTGGGAGATGATAGATTTGTGGTCTGATGACAACGAAAGAAAGCGTCGGAGTCACATACTTGCCATACAATATAAAATCGTACAACAACAAAATCGAATTGAAAAACACAATAAAAATATTAAAACATGAAAAAGTTTCAGATTTGAAACAATAAACGCGCATTATTAAAAAGAAATTTTAAAAGTTCAATGAAAATCTTTTTTTTTTAAATAAACTTGTCAGTTTTGTTGACGAAGTTTGTTAAAAGTCACAAGCAATGCTAATTGCCAACTAGGATAGCTAGTCAAATGTCGACATGTTTGTTCCCGACCAAAAATGTGGACATTTAGAAAAATCTTGTAGGTACACACCTAGTCGAAAAGTCTCTCAACTATTTGTGTTAGAGAAAAAGGAGGTAAGGACATCAACCAAAGGTGTATATATCAATCGTTCCCACAGAACTTTACTGAGTCATCCGCCCTCACGTTGACCTTTTAAACCTTTCTCATAATCAATCTTTAAATTCTGATTGGTCAGTGGAAGAGTTCTCGGCATTCCTCGCCATATTTGTGGATCACTCTGACGCTTACTTTCGTTGTCATCAGACAACGAATCTATCATCGCCCAATGTCTAGCAGTTAAAAGAGACTTAACCACATCAAAGTTTCCCTGTCGACTTATTCTACATATGGCCTCGACAGGGTGTGGTTGGGATGTTAAAGATATTAATAAGTGATATTAAGGATATGTTAAAAAGGTAATTTAAGTTATTAAGTTTAATTGAGGTTAAAATATAAGATTCTGGAGGGGGTTAAGTTATAATATGTCATACATTAGTTAATCTATAATAATAAAAGAAAGAGTCTGTCTGTCTGTTATCGGATCGTAAAAGACCTACTTATACTGCCCTCAGAAATTCGAAATTTTTAAGATAGATTCCCTTTAATACTAACGTGTGCACCTGAGGCTTAGTTTTTTCATATTTGTTCCATTTTTGAAGAAAATTCGAATTTTCTGAAAAAAATACACCACTTTCGCTCAAATCCGATCATTTTTTTCTCTTTCCTGATGCCATCAGCTGAAAAAATTAAATAAAACTTTTAACGAAAACATTTAAAATTCAAAATGTTTATTTTATTCTTTTGCCATTACTTTCAGAAACTAAATTCATTATTTGAAAAATAATTGACACGTTTCAAGTGACGTAATTCCGCCAGTCTTCATTCCTGGATTTTATTGTGGGTTTATTTGAGGATTTTTTTATTGATTTTCTGTTGACTGCATGTATGCATATTTAAGCAATAAATGTATAGTTAAGCTATTACTGAACTATGATGGTTAATAAAGGCCATCGCACTAGAGCTGCATATTAGTGTTTTATGTATTTATTTTTTCGCCAAAGACGTTGCCAAACTCGCCAATTTATTAACTAATATTCGTTAAATAGGCGATTTCTTTTATAAATAATTTATAAGCTGGTCGGTTGTTCGAAGGTCATTGTGTTAGAGCTGTATAATGGGTGTGGGTAGCTATATCTATTTTCTCGCCAAATTATTTCCCAAAACGCGCCAAATGAGCTAAGGTTTTATGTATTTATGAGGGAATTGTGATGACATTTATGAGTGCATTTTATAGCGTATTTTTAATTTTAGAATTTTAAGGCAATGAAACGGGATTTTATAATTTATAACAAGTGGAAACAATAATAAGTTTATGATCCTATAACAGGGTATATGGTACACACATTTGGAATCTATTTGAATTTTTTTTTTATTCCGTGCGAAGAACGGGTATAAATTTGCTAGTCTATAATAATAAAACAAAGAGTCTGTCTGTGTGTCTGTGTTCGGATCGTAAAAGACCTACTTATACTGCCCTCAGAAATTCGAAATTTTTAAGATAGATTCCCTTTAATACCGACGTGTGCACCTGAGGCTTTGTTTTTTCATATTTGTTCAATTTTTAGAGAAAATTCGAATTTTCTGAAAAAAAATACACCACTTTCGCTCAAATCCGATCATTTTTTTTCTCTTTCCTGATGCCATCGGCTGAAAAAAATAAATAAAACTTTCAACGAAAACATTTAAAATTCAAAATGGTTATTTTATTCTTTTGCCATTACTTTCAGAAACTAAATTCATTATTTGAAAAATAGTTGACATGTTTCAAGTGACGTAATTCCGCCATTCTTCATTCCCGGATTTTATTGTGGGTTTATTTGATGATTTTTTCATTGATTTTTCTGTTGACTGCATGTATGCATATTTAAGCTATTACTGAACTATGATGGTTAATAAAGGCCATCGCATTAGAGCTTTTAGTGTTTTATGTCTTTTTTTTTCGCCAAATACGTTGCCAAACTCGCCAAATTATTAACTAAAATTCGCCAAATAGGCAATTTCTTTTATAAATAATTTATAAGCTGGTCGGTTGTTCGAAGGTCATTGCGGTAGAGCCGTATAATGGGTGTGTTTGTATCTATATCTATTTTCTCGCCAAATTATTTCCCAAAAAGCGCCAAATCAGCTGAAAGGTTTTATGTATTTATGAGGGGATTGTGATGACATTTATATGATTGCATTATATAGCTTATTTTTCATTTCGGAATTTTAAAGCAATGAAACGGGATTTTATAGTTTATAACGAGCGGGAACAATAACATAAGTTTATGAAGGTTATATGGTACACATATTTGGAACGATTTGATATTTTTTTAATCCGTGCGAAGAACGGGTATAAATTTGCTAGTTTAGTTATATAATATTGTTTTAAAATTATCATAACATCCAAATAAACTTTTAAGCTACAAAAAAACTTTTCTTGGTATTTTTTAAAACTTTTCTATGCACGGTAATAGTTGCTTAAATAAATACAAAAGAAAACTACAAAAATATTTTTATGGACAGTTTTAGGCAGGAGTAAAAAAGATTATTGCTATAAAAATATTTGAAGTCGTAGACAGATTTGTTACACACACAGTACATCATTTTGTAAAACATATTATTGGAATTCAGTAACATAAATGATACTAATTATAGTTCTTATTACTTAATCTAAACATTAACAAAGTTGAGTATCAAAACATAACAATTGGCAATTTATATAAAAATAAATAAGCTCATTTTTCCCAAATATCGGGTGTTATTTTTAAAGTTCACTTGATTGGCAATTATACAAGGTGAACCATAAAATAGTGGTACAAACTCAAAAGGGGAAATTCAGCATATACCTATATAACTTCGAAAATAACATAAAGAATGATGAGTTGGAGATGTATTCCGCATGATGTAAAAGAAACATGGTAAAGTTGGTAAAATAATAAGGATTAGTCAAGTAATTTTCAAATTTGTTTTTATAGATTGCTGGTTCTCAATCTAAATTTGAGTTGGAATTCTACTTCAGGCATGGATGTTCATGTCCATGGCCATTTGATTATGTTTTTTTAGAATTTAGTCACGGATAGTTAGGCCCCGTCTAGCTAAACAAAAACACTCTTTCTCTTAACGAACCTCAAATTTGTTGACTGTATTTTTTGGAAGACATAAAGTTATGACAAATGATATTAGAAAGTGGTAGAATGATGAATTGTATCAGCCATTTTAATATATTTTGAGTACTTGGTTGGTTTTAATGGACAACTTGCACAAAGTAACTTGATATTTCTTCAAAATAAGTTATCAATAACGTAGAGTTACCTAAGTTGAACTCCACAGGTTCACAGTTTAAATCCTCAATTGGACAAGGTTTACTCGGCCTTTCATCCCTTAAATATGGTTGATAAAACGAGGGGGCTGAATTATCCCCACACTTAAGCTACACAAGAGTTATTGGTAATAGGCGTAGTAATTTTAAACCACAGTCAAGTGACGAGCACCAAAAGAATCCTTGGCTGCGGGACTTTGGAGCATATTTAACAGGCACTTCCTCTACACTGAGCCAAACAGTACAAAACTGAGCCTACGGTACAAAAGTATGACTGTCAACAGACTTTTTAGCTGCTCAAATGCAGACCATTTATAGGTCAAAGGTTGGCAGATATTTGAAGAGCTTAGTGGAAGAACGTGCTAAGTGACAAAAAGGTGAAAAAAATAAAATAAACTTTAAAGTTTTTTGTTTGTACTCAGATATATTGGAAAAGGCATTTGCAAAAGGTAAAAAATGTACATTGCTTAAAGTTTATGAATAAGGGAAAACTTGTCATCTTTAAAGGAGGGGATAACATGTTCATTGACACAAAAATCTCAATTTTTTCCAAAATGTCACTTAGCATGTTTTTCCACTAGGCTCTTCATTTATGTAATGCTAGGGCCAGAAGCTGGGACCTTTTAGATGCAAGGCAAGTGCCCTGCCGACTGGGCTCCCCAGCTCTAATAAAATTAGGACCTAGCATGTTTGGGAACTAAACTCTGGGGGGGGGGGGGGGATCTATCTGAGGATTACCATCTTTACATCACAGAGCCCTTGATCAGGAGAGCTAAAACCGGCACAGCACACTACTTAAAGCTGATTCAGAATGGCGACCAATATCCATGCTAGAACAGAAGCCTGATTTGAACCCAAACTATTTGCTGAAACTATTGATCTATATGTTTAAATGTAGAATAGATGTAAGATTTGACCAATGTGGCGGTTCACCATACACGCAACATCAATATGCCATCAACAACTAGGTGGCGCTGATTTACCATCTCGTTCCTACCACTATTCTTAATAACAACGATAGCAGTAGTATAAAAGCCTAGGTAACTCATTTCCACCTCGAGGATCCTTTTGGTAGACTGTTGGTTACTGAGGCCGCTACACCAACTTTATAGTCATGAGGAATGTAAATGTACTGTTATTCCCTCTTTAAGTTTGTTCCCTCATTTATGAATAACCCTATTTCAGAAGAGGTTCTTTCAAACACTGTCTTCGTCTTGTTCCTCATCAGACACCAACAGGGATTTCATCTCAGTGACATTTTCTTTTTTCTTCTTTTTCTTAAACATTCTTTTTAAAGAATTTAGTTTATGCTCCATCACATCTGGAATATAAAAAAAAATATATATCAATTTCACTGTACCTGTAAAATGAAACTTAATATTAGAAGTTCACACAGGAATCTTTATAGCCATAGGCTTACTAAACCCTAAAAAGACCCTGTAAAAATCACTGCTTATTTCCCCTTAATCATTTTCCTACCAAAAGTATATAAATGGATTTCGTGTTTGAGTATTGAACAAATCTTTGTGTAAAAAGACTGGATAGTCCACAATTATCAATCAAGGTCTAATGTTGTGATGCCACATAGAATGCTGCATTAAATGCCTAGATTATTACTGGTATAATCCTAATCACTGGACTGGTGACTTTTCGAGCTTGGTGACATTTTGAAAATCACATTTTTGCTGTCTGCTTACGATTTTTTTTTGTAACCCTAAAACTGGTCTCGATAAGGGCTCAAAAATTTACAGTCGCAAAATGCAACCTAATCCTACAAATTTGCAACAACAAAAGAAATTTAATCACAGTTAATGTGACTAGATTATATCACAACAGTTAATACCAACTTATTCATTGTGTTATTCAGGATTATCTCGCTGATAATCCTGAATTGTAAAAAATTTAGTCTTAAAATCGCACAACTGTTGCGATCGTAAAATTCCAAAACTCTGGCGATAAAAAAAATTTAGAAACTCATCCATAAACTCCGGTTATTGCAAATGCTGATTCCTAAATTTCAAAACTACAGCTATCAAACTGTTCAAGTTTCGTGATTCTATAATCACAAAAATCTGCTGATTCTATCGATCAAGACAATCTTAAAAATTAAATCGATCAGTTAAAAGCTGTAAGCTCCCAAAATTTATGGATAAATCAAAAGATTAGCCTTTTTCAAATAACAAATATTTTCTCAAAACTTCTCTGAGATAATGTACATTTGCTCCTCGTTTTTTAATAGCTATGTTAGTTTAACATCCCCTACCTTTGATTAGTGTGCATGGATGCCAGAAAAAGTTATTTATCACTCCTTAAAAACTCACCAAATTTTGTAATGTGTTTGCCCTCTGCCAGAGGCTGGGATTTTACCCTTTATTTCTACAAACCATCGTAATATGTTTATTTTTGCAAAAGGTAGATTTGTTTAGGTACCCTAAAAGGTCCTTACCTTTAAAGAGCACCCTTTCGTTGAAATCGGGCAAGGGAATTCCCTGAGATTCCCTATAGTGGTGATCTTTCCACATCTTGGACTGTGCCACTGCAAGGAGCAGTAAAACGCACACAAACGTCAGCGTCACGGTGGCCCAAATGGCGTCTTTAGAACGCGTCACTGTTCTGTGGATCTTTTTAAAGATGTTGGCAATGTCTCCAGGGGTCGGAATATTCATCGTCACGTTGTCATTAACGTCCGTGACGTTGACGTCGAAGCTCGCGTATGTAATATTAGCGATAAAGCTCGCAATCGTAGCGTTGACGCTAACGTCAGCGTTCGTGATATTAACGCCGACGTTTGTGTTATTCCGATCATTGGTTCCTAATATCGTTACATTTGTGTGATTTTTCGAAGGAAAGTTATGATTTATGGAAAAGCTGTCATTCACGTTGGCTGCACTACCCGAAGTCGAGTAGATCATCACAAGTAACATCCGAAATATTGTCCGTCTGCCTAACATCTCGAACGATATCGACTAGAGATAGTGCTTTTGTGGAATTTGTGAAAAAAATTATCCATTTCTATGAATTTCCCAGTAGAAGAATGATCGACACGTCTGCAAAGCGTGTTCTACTTTCATTTTCAAAAAACTGTTTGTTATTGTTTATAAATATCATGTTTGGATTCAGTTCAGTTCTTTCATCTACTGGCAAAAATTTAATAAAAAGCAATTTTAAATAAAACTTGTTTGTTGAACAATATTTTATTCAATTTTTGCTTTTTTTAATACAAAAATAAAAATAACGATTGTTTTGTGTTTTTAAAACTAATTTAAAAATAGTTTTATTAAAATGCACATGTTCCATCAGTGATTGCAACATAAAGCCCTTGTAGTATTTATTTCTGTAGGAAAGTTGGCGGTTTCGCAAAACTGAAAACAAATCTTACGAAAGGACAAATTATGTTAATTGCTTTTAAATAAAGTAACTCGTATCGCTCGTTATATTTTTTTGGTGAGTTATTCAATTACATTTTATTAACGGACATCTTTATTCTTCTGTTCTTATTCATAAGACTTAATAACGCTGTCATATACATTTTAAATTCCATTCTACTTTCTATAGTCCGCCATGTTTTTCTCGTCTGCCCATTTCATATTTCGTTGTTTACAAATTTTGAAAACCTTATCCCGCATTTATTTGCACTAAATCTCGTTTCATATGGATATTTTTTTAAATATAAATATTCCATGGAACCATATAAACTATTTGAAGTATTTTTTATATTGCCAATTTTAATTGCACACCAATCTCCGTTTAAGGTTAAACATTATTGTCTAATTTTTTTTCTGATCTGATTTTTTTATTCCTATGTAGTTCAGGCTGATACTAATTTTTAAAAAATAATATTAAAACATATTAGAAATATTAATCTGAGGATATCTGTGGAAATGTATCTAAATTTTATGGTGTGGTTTCGAATTCCTTTATTTGTAAATAGCTTTCCTCCTTCAAAAGATGAAAAGTATCCTCCTTTTTGTAAATTCCTAGTTAACCGTACCCCTTGCTTTGGTGATTTTGGAAATATTGATAGATAAAATAATTACTAATTGTGAAAATATATTTTTTAAATACAAGATGATGATTTTTTATACAAGATGATGTAACAACTTTTTTATTTAAAAATTCGTAGATCCTTCAAAAGTAGATAAATCGAGTGTCATCGATAACTAGAAATGTACCTTTCCTTTGCTTATTTGAAGCAAATTGCAGTTTATATAGAGCTCCCATATAAAAAAACTAAAGAAAATCTTGATTTAGACGAATTAGAATTTGATATTCAAATAATGTTTTAGAAATTGGATGAAAAACTTCACTAGCAATTGGTGCTATGATGAACTTTAAAAAAATTAAGAGTAAATGTACATTATCTGGGAGCATGTCTAGGAAAAATATTTATCGAGTTGGATATCTACTGGAGTTGTGTACTTATAGAATCACCAGGGTTTCGCAATTTTAGGATCACGATTAACTCAAACAAATAGTTAAATATATGAATAAAAACAAAAAATTATATATTTTATACCTATATAATTGTTTTTAACATTGGTCTTTCAAAAATGGGGCCAAACAACTCTACCCTTGTGTATTTAACTGTTATGCCTTCATTATTTTTCTGTAACCTACTTGGTTAGGTAAAACAGGCCTGTTGAAATAAACCAACACAACTGTTGGTTTATTAAAGACACCCTGTATTTTTTTTATTACCCTTTAAACTGATAGTTTTAATATTTTACTTCTGAAAACTTCTCCGAAATTAATCAATTGTCACTTTATTCCTGACTAATTCTTCATATTTAGGGTCATGGACGAGACCAGTCTAGAGATAGTTAATGCTGGGGAGATGTACCCGAAGCAGTCTTTTACATCAGACGACGGCATTCTCAGTGTCCCTTTTAACCTGCTAAGTGGCGAAAGTCCAGTGTACCGCGGTCCCTCAGCTGAAGGCATCATCATAGTGACCAGTTACCGACTGTACCAGACCGAGGGGCCATACATCAACATACCGCTTGGTCTTGTGGATTGTATTGAGGTCAGAGATATACTCTATCTCTATATCTATTGCAAGGATGGACGATTTTTTAGGTGAGTGTTCAATGCATGCAAATGAAAATTTGTTATTTTGTTTTCAGCCTTGGAAGTTTGGTTAGTGGAATTGTTAAGTGTATGGTTACGATTGGTTTTTTTAGTGAAGGTTTATCTGTTGATACTGCCCAGGCATCCTATAGTTAAAACTAGCAAATGTATACCCGTTCTTCGGATTAAAAAAAATATCAAATCGTTCCAAATATGTGTACCATATAACCAGGGGTGCAGAAAATGTTTTTACTCCCAATATTTCCCACAATCCGTTTAAAAATTTCCCAAAATTTTACTATATGTTATGGACTTAACATAAATTCTGTATTTCCTTAGGTATAGAAAATTTTACGATATACAGGGATGTTAGTGCTTGTTGAACAAAAAAGCTGAAATCCAAACCAAATGCTTGGTTTGAAAAACCAAAAAAGCTGAACTAAGCGTGACCGATAAAATTTAAATTTCAACAATTATCACGACAAGATAAATTTTAAATAATTATATAATACTATACTACTAAATGTACTTTTAATATCTTTTTAAATACTTTAAAATAAGTACATTTTCTTTTATTTATGGTGTTTGGGGAGGGGGTCATATTCATCCGATTTCTCTCTGAACATGTTTTGCTGTTAATTCATTTGGTATATTACTTTCAAGTTTTGGCCGTTTGGCAGTTTCATAAGGCTGGCAATTTAGGCACCAGGTTTTGCAAAAAAAAATAATAATAATCTTGAGTGCCTTTTTGGGATTGAAATCCTCAACTTTTGGTCTTATTTGTTAAAAAAAAACAAATTTCAAGCACTTTTCCAGAAAAATTCAAGGACTAGAAATTTACTAGCAACATAAAACCTAAATATATAAAGCGTGTATACACCGACACTCCATTTAAAAAAGAAATAAAACCTACAAATTATCTAAAATCAGAAACCCCAGTATATGCCGAAGTAGAAAAAAAGGTTCAAATGTAAAACAAAAAGTATTTTAACATCCATGCTGTTCTTGTGATCACTACTCTAAGACGCCGTGAGTAGGACACTTGATCAGAAAAAATATCCTGGTCGTCCGACTTGGCCTGAACCAGAGCTACAAAAGTAACGACATACTCTTCGGATCACGCAGAGCCAGAGAACTGTCAATCATTCTGATGCAATGTGACGTCATCGGTAGATTTCGTGAAAATTACTAGGCCGCAATATAAGCAAATCAGGAAAGCATTATTGGACTACTCTTCTAATGGGAGATTGGGTTGAGATTTGAAGACATCTTTAGTGTAACCTAATCTTAATTCATCTTCCCATTTTGATTGAAATTTTTATCTTCATTATTAAAATCTGTTATTTTAACATATAGTTTATTGAAATTTAAGTTTAGTTTCACCTAATTACGGGCACCGTAAAAATGGTATGGTGCGAAGAAAAAGAAAAAATAGTTAAAAAAAAAAAAGAAAAGTGCATTGCAGCTGTAGCGAATCGGTTGATTATTTTTATCGCTGTTTCGTTTAATTTGCATCGCAAATTGCAATGCGATACCACTTAAATCGAACCCTGGTTTGGACCATTTGTACAGTAGCTGGCTATGGCTACGCTGTTTGATGACACAAGGGGGGGAGGCGTACGGATGCGATCAACGCCCGATGACATGCTGAATTGAGGAGACAAAAGCGGTACGCTATTTTGGTTTGTTAGAACAAAAAAGTAAATTAAAGGTAGGTTTTAAAAAAAGAAAACGAACAGCTGGTCAGGAAATTTTGTAATATATTGTTAAAATCCAAAACAATTGAATATTTTCCACAAAATTTCCCCAGATGGCTAAAATTTCCCCCAATCTAGGATCGCCGGATCGGACATATTCTGCATCCCTGCATATAACCCGTTATAGGAACATAAACTTATGTTATTGTTCCTGCTCGTTATAAAGTATAAAATCCCGTTTCATTGCCTTAAAATTCCGAAATGAAAAATACGCTATAAAATGCACTCATAAATGTCATCACAATTCCCTCATAAATACATAAAACCTTTTAGCTCATTTAGCGCGAAAATAGATATAGCTACAAACACACCCATTATACAGCTCTAACACAATGACCTTCGAACAACAGACCAGCTTATAAATTATTTATAAAAGAAATTGCCCATTTGACGAGTTTTAATTAATAATTTGGCGAGTTTGGCAACATATTTGGCAAAAAAATAGACATAAAACACTAATATGTAGCTCTAGTACGATGGTCTTTATTAACCATCATAGTTCAGTAATAGCTTAACTATACATTTATTGCTTAAATATGCATACATGCAGTCAACAAAAAAATCAATGAAAAAATCATCAAATAAACCCACAATAAAATCCGGAAATGAAGACTGGCGGAATTTCGTCACTTGAAACATGCCAATTATTTTTCAAATAATGAATTTAGTTTCTGAAGGTAATGGCAAAAGAATAAAATAAACATTTTCAATTTTGAATGTTTTCGTTAAAAGTTTTATTTAATTTTTTCAGCCGATGGCATCAGGAAAGTAAAAAAAAGATCGGATTTGAGCCAAAGTGGTATAGTTTTTTTCAGAAAATTCTAATTTTCTCTAAAAATAAAACATTTTGAAACCTGAAAGTTCAAAAATCATAATCTAAGTATGAACTATGCATTTGTGCCAAGTTACGAATCAAACAAATCACTAGTTTATGAATCTATAAAACACACACACATACATACAAAACTTCATTTTTATTATTATAGATTAACTATGTAGTGATGGTTGCAGAAGTAGAGGCCCAGCATATACTATATACACTGAAGAGCCAAAATAACTGGTATAGGCATACATCTGCGAATAAAGGTGTATCAAACCAATCGAAGTGTGTCGCTATGTTCCGCAGCGTCCATGTGCTGTTATCATGACAGGTTAGGAAAATTGAAGGGATTTTGAAACTATCAAGGGTGAAGAAATGGAATTCCATATCCACATATCTCCGTGGTGGAGATGAATTTTGGATTTTCACTTACGACAATTTCATGAGTGTACCATGAATATTGATATTAATCCTGTAAAAAATCAAATCTTCGACATAGCTTTGACCTTAAAAACATTGTGCAAAGCCGGGTCCATTGACAACTGATCATTAAATGTGATAAACGTCTATTTCAATTCTGTCGTACAAGTGTTGACTTGTTAACCATTTAATGAATATTCATCGATATGTGCTTCTGATGCCGTATATATCATGTATCCGCAATATATCATGTTTAATGATTTTTGTCCATCGTCGATTATCCGTTTTTACATGATCTTTTTTAGGCCGCAGCTGTGTCGTAGATTTGTTTTACTGGATTATCGATATGCATGGTACACTCGTGAAATTGTCGTACGTGAAAATCCAAAATTCATCTGCACCTCGGAGATGCGTGGATATGGAATTCCATTTCTCCACCCCCGATACTTTCAAAATCCTTTAAATTGTTATAACCTGTCAGGATAGCAGCACCGCTGCTGAACATAGCGACACACTTCGATTGGTTTAATACACCTTTATTCGCAGATGTATGCCTATACCAGTTATTTTGGCTCTTCAGTGTATAGTTTAATTTTTGCTTACAAAGGGAATCATGCTAGAACTGACAACTAAAATTTTTTTCACTGTTTTCTCATCGTAACGAAAATGAAATGTGCATTCTTTGTATGGATTTAAAAACTTCACTAATATAAAAGATGAGCATAGATTGTTTGCAAGATTGATCGACTGCCCATAGCGATCCTTGGCCTTATTGCATATTTTGGTTTACTATGAGACCAAAATAGTGGAGTACAACATAGGTGCCAGTCAGTATGTTTTTTGGCCTACTAAAGCCTTTAGTGTTCAGTTCCTTAGCTATCTTAAAGTTTTATTATATAATATAAATTTTACTATAAACACACAATTCCAGATGCATTTTTGAGAGTGCTGAAGAGGTGCAAAAGTGGACTAAGCGCATCCAAAGTCGCATCCAGCTACCCCAGAAGATTGACGCCTGCTTTGCCTTTCGTTTTCTGTCTTGGATGAGGGAAGAACAAAAAGAAAACATTGTGTCCCAATCAAACAGCAACTTTGGAGGTACGTTGCTTGTGTTACTTAAATTTTTTTTGCGTTTCATAAAAACTTTGGGGTTGTAACTTCATTCATAGTTATGAAACACATGTGCATATCAGAAATTTTAGTGTTTCTCTGTTTCAATGATATGTATTAATTCTGATGGATTTATCAGACCATTTATCGACCAATAAAGTATTTGACACGCAGGGTTCCAGCTATTAGGAAATGTACTTGAATATTTTAGCATTAAGAAATTTGAAAATTATGTTGGGGTTTAGCAATCAGCTGGTTGAATTTTTTTTCCAATTTTACAAATTTGAGATTTCTTGAATCTTGAGAATTCTTAATTTTTTGTGTATTTGCGACATTAGCCTATATCTTTAAAGTTAGCGGTTTATCTTTTTTTAAACGATTTCTGTTGAATTGTATAGGACTAGTACTACTTGGAAATAGCTTAGTGATGCTATGTTTAAATAATTTAATTCAATTGATTTTAGATTTTAATTCAGTAAGTAGTAATATATGTTTTTGTAGATATTGCTGCAGACTGCACTTATGCTGAAGCAGAAAGAATGGGGTTTGATTTGAAGTCAGTGTGGAAAATAAGTACAATCAATGAAAATTATGAGTGAGTTTTTTTTATGCTTTTGGTGCATTGTAAAGATATTACCTTCTCATTTATTTATTTTAAAATTTCAATAGCAATTTTAACTTGTCTATCCGGAGCTTATATAAATTATCTTCTTAGTTCTGTAGTATTATTAAATTCTGAAGTTTGAATGGCCTTTCAAAACTTTATACTGTAAATATATAATTTTAGGTATAAATTTTATGAGATATTTAAGGAACATTTTGTCCATTTTCTTATCCCACAGTTGTTTACAAAATAACTCCCTAAAGTTTCTTTTTGTAAAATTTTATTTGTGCCTCTTTGAATGCATGCAAGTCATGTCAGCCATATAGAGTTATATAACTTAACCTGGAATCTTTTTAAAAACACAGCAGAAGTTATAATTTAATTTATCAATATATTTAACTTTATTGCTTAGAGTTGTACAGTCGAACCCCGCTATAGTGAACCCTCTACGGAACCAACATTTGGTTCACTATAGCCAATTTTTCTGAAATTTTTTTGATGCAATATAAGGCTTTTAAATGAAAATTATAATAATAGTTTTTCACATCTTGAATATATTGAATAAAGAAATCAAGTTAATAAATTATTACAAAATAATATTTTTTAAATTAAAATGTTTAATTTTCAAAATTATCCCAAAGTAATAAAATAATAGCCGAATTCCGATTTTTAGATATGTAGGAAACTGTGTACTTGTATAAAACATCTTGTATATCCTTGTTTGACTGGCTCCATCTTCAATTGTGAAGGCTTTTCTTTTTACATTACTTTTCAAGACTGTTGAAAAGAAAGGTTGGTTCCTGGAACTTCGAAGAAGCATGTTTCTTGCTTGCTATGAAACCGGTCTAGTTGGAGTGAAATTTGATCGTTGTTGAAGATTGTTAACAATTGATTTCTCGCTTGCCACTTAAATAACTTAAAATATAGAGATATGAAGAAAAATATTAAGGAAGGGAAATTTTGGTTTCACTACAAACAAACTCTCGTTTTCTAAGTGGTTCACTGTATCCATATAAAATAAGTCAAATAGGAGTTCGGTAGGGACTACTAAAAAGGTTCACTACTAGCAAGGGTTCACTATATAGTATATCCCAGGTTCATTATAACGGGGTTCGACTATATAACTATACAGCACAGAACCTTTTGTAAAATGCAACAGTAGATATAATTTATTGCATGATTTCACCATATTTTAGGAACAAACATAAAACACAATCTGTTTCTTCCATTGCAGCTTGTGTCCCAGCTATCCGAGGTACATCATCACCCCATCAATGCTGTTAGACGAAGAAA
Organism: Oedothorax gibbosus; assembly: GCA_019343175.1. NCBI lineage: Eukaryota > Metazoa > Arthropoda > Arachnida > Araneae > Linyphiidae > Oedothorax > Oedothorax gibbosus. The sequence goes on from CM033273.1 coordinate 9,010,674, forward strand.
TGAAGGATCTTTCCAATTTTCGCTATTCTAACAGAATACCTGCTGTGGTGTGGAGGTAAAATGGCGTATTATAACTTTTATATTTAAAACAATCTACCCGTTATCCTGACAAGTTTATAATCAATTCAGCTATAAACGCAAAAAAGATAATGCAAGAATGTAAATATTGTTACATCCTGCAGTGATATTTGAACTGTAAAAATATTAAGTTAACAGGCTGCCTCGATTAAAAAAATTTGGTACAGTACTTCTGCAACCGACCACCTCTATTAAGCAACCACCTCCGCAAACGGGCAATTTTTCCCCCTTAATGTTAAAAATATCTCTCGAACAGACCAGACCATACCTCCGGTTACGACCAGATTCCAGGTCTTATCCGGGGGGCACTTTTCCAAAAAGTAAATCTTGCTTTCCTGCGCTACTGTACATTGTTTGTCCTTTTCGTCCTTTGTATTACCTTCATCCATATTAGCATGCAGAAGAGTTCACTAGCCTGAATAGTTGGAACAAAATCAGCCCTCCTTTGCTGTTAAAAGTGTCATTTCGAAAGACCCTTCCACGAATTGTCAATAGGTCACTTTCACTTTACTGCAGTTAACAATTGCAAGGTAGGGCCATCCATTATGTACGTTGACATCCCTAGCCACAATAATGCTTGGGCACGCCCTTTCAAAAACAAATCACTAGGGTTGTCATTTGTCGCACAAGCAAGGGGCTATCGCCGATGGCAAGGACAGGGTTGCCAGTGGCGACTAAATGAAGACTATTTGCTACTATTTTCGTGGCTTTTTTAGCCAAATCAAGCCAAAAGCAACTTTCCAGCATTTTGTGAACTATTTTCAAAGATGGGTGACCTTTTCAAATTCTCTCTGTGATCGTTGATATCCTTTATTTCGGTATTTCTCCCCTCAAAATTGCTAGAAGGCCACATTTTACAATCCCAGAATCGCATAATTCTCCTGTCGTAAAATCGCCAGAGTTTTGTGGTAATGCGATTTCCGGAATGTATAGTGATATGCTCCTTACTCATTTTCTAGTGAGGGTTGAAGCATTATTTATACAATGGTTAGATTCGCCAGACTTTAAAACTGGCATCACCAAAAATAATTACTAATTTCCATTAACAGTTTCAAGTTGTACTGAAATCCCTTAATTATCTGCAAATAATTAATTTTATTTTGAAAAGATCAACTTATTTTATCTATCATGCCAAAGAGTTCGTTTATTGCCTGAGTCCCTGCTTCAGTCATAATCTAACAAATGTAGAGTTAAATAATATTATGATAAGTTTCGCTTCCATTGTTTCATTTTACAGTGCAACAAATTATATCTTTATTCTTTGAGAGCTTCAAACAAATTTAGCAAACATTAAAGATTGTTAATTAAATCGGAAAGAATATTAATGAAAATAGTCAATTTTGGCATTTAAAACTTTATATTAAAACTAGCTAAAAGGCCTGTTTGGTGAATTTCTTTCTAAGGTGTAAAAATAGTGTTTCCTGTTGAGCATAAATGTTGTGTCGAAGCGGTTTAAGTGACAGATTCTGTTACAAACCTATTTTTTGAATATTGATTTTCTAAAAAAAAGGAAAAACTCTTTTGAAGAAAACTTAAGTGTAACTAAATATTTTTTGTGTAATCTGTGTGCCATAACAAATTCTTGTTTATGTTGTTATAGGCACCAGCAGAACGGTTGCGTGATTGCAAGAAGCAGCCAACCCAGGCAAGGTGTCTGGTGCTGGCGAAATGAATTTGACGAGAAACTGTTGGATGCAATCTCTACAGCATGCCTTATGGACCCAGGTTATGGGGACCCACGATTATCAGACGAAGATACAGTCATTAAAAGTGACATGGACTCTGACATATCCATACTGTACCAAGGTAATTTTAGATTTTTTTAAGGCTATAGTTAAGAATAGTTAAATTCTGTGTGACAAACTTTAATCTTTTACAAAACTTATTTATGAAAAAGAAGTTAAACCTTATGCTATTTTTATACCTCTATATATGTTTAGCATTAATTCATGTTAATGATTATGAATTCTTTAAAACCAGGGCCCTCTAAATTGCTATAGAAATATTTCTACCTTAACATACAGAATGTTAAATCTGTAAAGATAGTCACCCATGCAAATTCAGTCAATATCTTTAGGTTCATAGCATTTTAAAGCAAATTTTGTATTTGTTAAAAAAACACAGCCTATTTGTAACCAAAGTGGTTAGAGGTTTTCCTTTAGTACAAAAATCTACAAGTTTAAATTCCAGTTTGGTATGGATGTTGGAAATGGAGTTTCTAGCAGTACAACCAGTTTTAATTAGCTCTTGTGTTGAAGAATTAGACAGAATTTGAATAGTTAATTGCAATTAATCAATAAACTATTCAAAGAATTTGACTGAATTTTTGTCAAACATCCTCAACGGACCTATTTTTTTTCAAACCGGCCTGTTTATGTTGTATGCTGAGAGAACGCAAGCCAAGGTCAAAGGCTTTTACATGCTTCATAATTATATGACATGCATGCCGACGATTTTTCCATCCTGAAAGTCGTCAGACTTAGCCAGAGCTCCAACCCTCAATCTTAAGGGCTTATGAGGTGGGGGTAATGCCTTACAGCCAATGAGCCAACTTAGACAGAACATAAACTCGTACCCTGTTTTCACACACAGGTCAGGACAACAAGCGCAAGAAACTCCTTATAATAGATGCTCGCTCCTATGCTGCAGCTGTGACCAACCGTGCAAAAGGTGGTGGCTATGAGTGTGATGGCTACTACCCCCACTGTGAGGTGCAGTACATGGGACTGGCCAACATACACGCCATACGCAGCAGCTTCCACTCGGTACGGTCACTGTGTGTGGCGCCTGAGGACGCAAGGTAAGAAACTTTTTACAGACATGATTCCATTAGTTTTTCAGTAATTACATTGTTGTATGAGGCTCTAAGACTTTTTATTGTATTGACTGTGCATTGGCAAACCTGAATAGTGACTAGCATCAGATGAGGGGTCAGATCAAGTCATATGATTTTGACCATTTGGCAAGTGTTTAGATTAACAAATAGACATTCACGTAAAAGACCACTGGTTGAATTGCTTAAAAGAGAGGGCTGCAAGAAATGGAGGCTCTAAATTGTCAAACCTAGCAATCATTCTCTACAAATAATGGCTGTGGCCAACCGTAAAGAAGGGGGTGGGGTGGCTATGAAAATGATGGCTACTACCCCCACTGTGAGGTGCAGTACATGGGACTGGCCAACATACACGCCACACGCAGCAGCTTCCACTCGGTACGGTCACTATGCGTACCGCCTGATGATGCAAGGTTAGAAAATGTTTACAAACATGATGATTATTCCATTAATTTTTGTTTCGATTGTAGTGTAGCTTGATGCTCTAAGAGACTTTTTATTGGACGGACTTTGTTGCAAAACCTGAATAGTGACTCGCATCAAATAAGTGGTCAAGTCGTATCATTTTCACCATTTGGCAAGTTTTCCCACATTGACAATTTGACACGAACCGTACATGTAAAAGACTGAAAATGTAATAGCATAAAAGTGAAAGATTCTAAAAATGTAAGCTATAAACTGACAAACCTAAGGAACCCTTCCTTTGAAATTATTGATTTGACAAGATCTTGGAGCACTCTTCAGAAGATTTTTTTACATTAGCCTCTATTTATGCCTCTGAACACTGTGGTTGTGCCAAGTGGCTAGAAAGAAACAAGATGGTCGAAACTTCTTATAGTACTGGCTCGTAGACCGCAGCTGTGACCAACCATGGGAAAAAGTGGTTGCTATGAGTGTGACGGCTACTACCCCAACTGCGAGGTGCAGTACATGGGACTGTCCAACATACACCCATACGCAGCAGCTTCCACTCGGTACGGTCACTGTGTGTGGCGCCAGACGACGCAAGGTGATAAATTTTTACAAACGTGATGATTCCATTAATATTTGTAACAATTGCGCTGTTGCATGAGGCTAGACAATACTTTTAATGTAATGGACTGTGCATTGGAAAACCTGAGTAGTGACTCGCATCAGATAAGGGGTCAAGTCATCTTATTTTGACCATTTGGTTAGTTTTTCCATTAGCAAATCGACATATTAAGAGCACTAATATAGTACCTAAGAGAGGCGAAGAAATGAAGCTGGCGAATTGTAGTGTTTTCCAACGCTGTAGAATACATAACTTTTTTTCCCATTGTATGATGTGCTTTCTTTCCACGTCTTGGATATGATTCTTCCTGTTGAATTTCGTTGATTGAACCGTAAGAACATCAATAGGTGTTGCAGGTTTTTTAGTGAAGTAGAACCCCAGTTATTCCGTTTAGAGCTATAAATTGCAACTAGCAACAGTATCTTTAAATTATGGCTGTGACCAACCATACAAAAGGTGTGGCTATGAGTGTGATGGTTACTATACCCACTGCAAGGTGCAGTATATTTGAACGGCTAACATACATGCCATGCGCAGCAGCTTCCACTCGGTACGGTCACTGTGTGTGGTGCTTGATGACGCAAGGTAAGGAATAAAAGTGGTTTAGTTCGAATGGATAGGTAAGGGCTTATGAAAGGGTTTGACTGCAAAAGACAATTTGTTACCTGTATTTTTGATCCAAAATGCAGAGTGTTTACTTTTGCTTCGTGTGACGGCTAAGCACACTACCTCCTATGTGATGTGCAGTACATGGGACTTACCAATATAGTATATGTAAATATCAAGGATATCCAATGTGTAATTTTTCCGTAACTGACAAGACTGCATGCTGCTACATTAGTAATGATAATAAAAGTAGAGAGTTTGTATGCTAACTATGTTTGAAATTTTTGTATGCTAAAACTACTAGGTAAGGTACATGTAGAAAGAAGTTGTGATTACACTGACAACACCTGAGACATGGATGTGGGGGACAATGTCTGAGCCCCACGTATACGCCGTATACAGCAGTGTCCATTTGATACTCTCACTGCGTGGTACCCAATAACACAAGATGACAATTAGATACAGTTTAGTTTAGATACTTAAGTTATGTAGGAATTGACAAGCATGGTAATATATTGATAAAGGTGATGCAAGGGATTGACTGGAAAAGGCGATTAAATGTGTTACCCATATGTGGGTTTAAAGTATCTTTTTATTTAAAATGATGTCAAAATAAAAAAGTATTTTCTTGAATGGTTGCTACTGCTACCTGGGAATAAAACTGCCGACTTGGATAATTTGTATTATTTTGTATTTTATAAAAAAAATCACTAGTTCTGAATGTAGCATATAATATTTTTATTGGGAATGCTAGTACACATTGCTGTGACCAACATTTTTAAGAGAGGTAGATACAAATGCAACAGCTACAAATGGAGTCATTTAAAAGAAAGATGCATTTTGCATTCAATGCATTAGTGCACGAAATTAGGAACATGGTCATATAAACTGAACTCTTACACTAAAACTTGTTGCCATGGGTTTCTTTCATACAATTAGAGCTTGCTCACAGGCCTCATGGCAAAGAATCTACAGGAAAGGCTGTTGTATGCAATCAGCATAAAGCATCCATAGTTTTTAAGTGTCTTATCAACCTATCTTTTTCTTTTCCTAGTTGGCTGTCTGCACTAGAGGGCACCAAGTGGCTACTGCACATCTCTGGTCTCCTGCGAGCTGCCCTACTAGTTGTGGATGCAGTGGACGTGGAGCGGCGTCCTGTCCTGGTGCATTGTTCTGATGGGTGGGACAGGACACCACAAATCGTGGCCCTGGCAGAAATCATGCTGGACCCCTTCTACAGGACGAAAAGGGTACAGTGTTTCGATGTTTTAAAAGATAGAATGCTAGGGATCTAACTAGAAGAAGATTGGATCTTTTTTGTACCCTTTGCGAAATAGTGCAATTTGGCATACTTTCGTTTTTGAATCATTGTAAAAACAAAATGTTTTGGTACACAAACGTAATAATGTCGTAAATGTCTCTTTAGGTATACTAATTTGCAAAACTACTTTTAAATGGTTTTGAAGGGCCTTATTTGAATAGTTTGCAACTTATTTTAAAAGGGTTGTCAAATTGTTGCTTTTTACCATTTAGCAACAGAAATAACCACATTTTTTTCTGCTAATGTGACACCGAAGCAATCTTTGAGCTATGTCATATGCTAACACCGTCTAGACTTTGTACTCCAATATTTAAAGACTGTCTGTCCCTGTGCACTTGGTGGAACACTGGTGTTAAGAAAAATTTTCTATTAACACATACCCATCTGTAGAAATACTAATGGCTATCGATCAGTGCAATACTTGAATCATGATCAGAATATTGTTTTTTTGTAGAAGGTGATGTGCATTTGTAAATAAAACTAGTTATAAACTGGAACAAATGTATAATTTATTTAAACAACTAAAAAGTAAAATTTCCACTGTGCTTAGGGCACAGTGCTAGAGGTAAGCTTACTGAGCAAGAGTGCTGACACAGGCAGTGCACGCTTATATAGTGAATCAAATACATCAAAATTTGCATATAGCAGAACAAGTTAGATAACATTAAGATATGACATATCGGAATTGTTCGCTTCGCTTGGGAGGACCTTCACGGACTTTAGTTGAGGTAGTTCATTTCGGCACCACACATCTATAAGGTTGATGGAGTGTTTTGAACTTGGGAACTTCTCCATGAGATACTGTCCCTCTGACGACAGTGAAACTACTCCGGAGCAAGGTCCCCGGCAAACTTGAATTCCTTCAAAACAACAACCACGGCCATCCCATCTAACAAATTAAGATATTTGATTAAAATCAATTAAATCACAAAATGCAGCATCAGAACAAAAATTGTTTTAGGGAACAAATATGCAATAAATTCAACCACAAGAGATAAAATTGTTAAGTGTATAATAATTTATTTTGATGCTTTAAATTCATCCTTAAGCTTATTTTGACTAGTACATTAGGAGGGGATACAATTATAACTAGGAAGTTGTGGCTTATCCTTGGATCGAAGATCAGATCAGTTTCATGACGCCATTTATGGCTCCATGTCAACCCAAGAAGAAATTGCAGAATGTGTTTAGGACTATCAAAATCACCATTCTGACAATGATAGATCTTGCTTCTTGCTATAATTTATATATGTCTAGTGTGTATTGGAAAACTAAATTGTTCTGTTTCAGGGCTTCCAAATCCTTGTGGAGCGCGAATGGCTTGAGTTTGGGCACAAGTTTGCCGATCGGTGTGGTCACCCAGATGGCACGGACGACAGGAATGAACGCAGCCCTGTTTTCCTGCAGTGGCTTGATTGTGTATTCCAGTTGACACGGCAGTTTCCTTGTCATTTCGAATTCAACGAACACTACCTGGTGGGTTTTGTTAGAGATGTGTTTAGTGTTTATAGTTTATTAGGGAAAATATGTTTTTAAGGAACTTTAAACTTTTCTTTGAAGAAATTTGAACATCAAATTATTATAAAATTGTAATTTATGATATAAAAAGTGCAGCGTTGAAAATCAGAATGAATATGCTACATTATTTTGAAAACAGAAAGAGCAAGGAATAATTGTTAATAAAAAATTTATTTCTTTGGGAACTTTTTAAATATATAAAGTTTTATGAATATGTAATTTTATATATTTAAGTGTGTCTTAATTTGTCTTTTTTTTTAATATTCATTCTTAAGAATGCTTATTTTTAACTTACTATGTTTATGACATAAAAAATAGAAGCTTTTATAAAATAAATCCCAGACAAAAAAAATTAATCCGAACTACTTCAATTACTTAGGGCAAATTAATTTTTAAAAAAGCTATATTTTCTATATTTCTAAAAATTTAACATCCATACATTTATATTTTTTTATATTGTATGTTGCAATGCTACCCAAAATGCCTTTAAAAAAATGTTTCTATGTATACAATTTATTTAAAATATTTTTTTTTGAAACTTTAAGTAAATCCTTAACTTCCTATCCTTAATTGCCTCTAAAAGTATCCTTAACTGTCAGTGAAAAAAATTCAATTTTTTTTTGTGTAATATGCAATTTTCAATAGTTTGTATCTGCTTTATATAAGTTAAACTAAAAAAAATCACTGTTTACGTAGGCCCGTCTTGTGCTACACACATACTCTTGTCTGTTCGGTACGTTCCTGTGCAACACAGACCAAGACCGGCGACTCAAGTACAGCATCTACCACCGAACTTTTTCTGTGTGGCCAGTACTGAATGAGAAAGGGCACTTTCGGAACTACCTCTACAACCACTCCACAGAGGTAATGATTATTTGAGCAGGGTGTGGTAAAGAGCCTTTTTTATAAAGGAGATAATTTTTTTTTTTTTGCACCTGGCATATCAATTTCATTGAGTTTGGAGCATACTACTTGTACCGAATCGTCACAATTACATATTTGAAGAAAACAAAAAAAAAGTTAGACTACTTACATTTCCAACCAAGCTGAGTACATTTGATTTCACTTTTTTATTCAGTCGCTGTTGTGTGATCAATTTTATCTTTATTAAAAAAAAATTGCATTTTATGGCAGGGTTGCATGGTTTTTACCACCCCCGGTAAATACCATGGTAAAAACCGGTATTTACCGTCCTGGGAAAAATTATGTTTTTCCCACCTGGGAAAAACTCAATTATTGAAACAACAATTACTTACTAAATGTTATTTAATGGGACTAATTAAAATTTCAATTTTGTTTTTTAATAAATACTAGCTTTATAAACCCGGCGTTGCACGGGTGTACCCTTAATAACCCTAATTAGTAGTTTTTTTATGTAAACTTTTATTTTATACCAATTGATCCCTCCACTGGTCTACTCCATCAGGTTATTATAATCTCCTCCCATTCTGACATAAGGGGTTGATTTTATCCAGGCCCTTCCAGGAGTTTGAGGGCTTTCCCATAGGCCCCTGTTCAAATTGCCGCAACAGCTACATGATATAATGGCCTGTTTCCATTTCACGATTAGCGCAAAACGAAACTGCCCAAATGTGGTAAACATTCCACTTCATATTTCATACAACTCGATAGGGTTGGGGGACTCCGTCGGTAAAGACTTTCATCTTGCATGCGGTAGGTCCCAGGTTCAGGTCCGGGCATCGGCAAAATAACTGCCGACCTATAAACGGCTCGTGCAGCCAAAAAATGTCCGACGAATAAATACCCCGTATAGAGGAAGGGGTATTTATTCGTCGGACATTTTTGCGTACGATGCCGCCCTTAAAAGTTGCATTGGGTACCTACTCGCGTGTCGGCTCGTAACTTGACTGTGGTTCTAAATTACGACTCCTGTTTCTAACAGCACTCGCGTGTAGCTTTAATGTGACGATAATTCAAACTAACCCTTACCCCCCGGTAGCAGAAACCGCGCAGCACGGCAGCAATGCTGCAGCCCGATTTGGGGTCTGCGGCCAAATTGCCGAAACTCTCTCTCCCGAAAATGCATTGCCGTAATTCGGTGAAACTAAACTTAAATTTCAATAAACAACTAGTTCAAATAGCCGATTCTAATAATGAAAATACTAAATTTAATCAAAATGGGAAGATGAATTCAGATTAGATTATACTGAGATGTCGTCAAATCTCGGCCAGCCAGTGCAGTGCAATCTCCCATTAAAATAGTCCAATAATGCTTCCTGATTTACTTATTTTGCTGCCTAGTAATTTTAAAGAAATCTACCGATAACGTCACCTTGCATCAGAATGATTGACAGTTCTCTGGCTCTGCGTGATCGGAAGAGAATCTTGTTACTTTTGTAGCTCAAGTTCAGGCCAAGTCTGACAACCAGATTAAGTTCTATGATCAAGTTTCCAATTCACGGAGTCCGTGATCACAAGACCAGCTTGAATGTTGAAATACTTTTTGTTTGAGTTTGAAAAAATTTCTACTTCTGCTAGTACTGAGGTTTCTGATTTTAGAATATTTTTAGTATTTTTTTAAATGGACTTATACACTCTTATTATATTCAGATTTTATGTTGCTAGTAAATTTCTAGTTCTTGAATTTTTCTGGAAAAGTGCATGAATATTTTTTTCCTTACAAATGTATGAACCATGGTAATAAGGATATGTAATGAAAGACCAAAAGTTGGGGATTTTAAACAACCAGAACTTGATTTTAATACCAAATGAACAGCAAAAACATGTTCATAGACAAATCTGAAGATAATCCAACACCATAAATAAAAGTAAATATACTTATATTTTAATTTTTATTAAAAAAATTACAAATAAATGTAGTAGAATACTATTAAATAATTATTTAAATTTGCCGCGTCGTGATTCATAAAATAATTATTGTGTTGTTAAGCTATACTGCTAAACAAAATTAACTGCTACACAAAGATTGATTTATGTATAAATTCAAGTGATTTAATTGGCGTGAGACACGATGATTTATAAGTAACTAATTTTTCTTGAGCATTTTGCTACAGCTTTCTTCTACATTTTAGCATTTTTTTTACCCAGGCTGATCCCTGCTGTGCAGTGCACCAGTAGGTGCAATGGCTTCCCGTACCGAATATGTTATATGTCATGATTGTACTATATCAATTAAACTTAAAAATTAAAGCATTAATTTAACAGCCGCTTGCCGGTGTACGGTAAATCTTCTGATAATGTCGCGAGGGGGGGGGGGGGATCTTTTTCCTTGCAGCCAAATTTTTTCCTTAAAACGTCATGCTGCAGCCACTTTCCAAAAGTTCTGCTACTGGGCCCTTACCCATACAACTGGATGGGAATAGCTACCCTACGTTAAATTTTCAACTTCGCCAAAAGCGCCAATTCCAAAATTCAATCGACCATTACGCCATCTTAACATCATAATTAACAAAACAGACATTCATCCTCTTGTATGGTTAGAAAACTTTTATAAAGTACAAATTCCTTATTTATGCCGAATATATTCCGGTTAACCTAAAGAATCGTGACCGACAATTTTACGATTGCAATCTTTGGCGAAATTAGCAATTGCATTGACAATTTCTAAATGTTAATCTATTTAAATCTTAAACGCATATAATTTATTCTGAAGTTTTCTTATACTAATATTTTATTAATTAGATGCTTAGTGATTTTAAATAATTATTTACTTTTTAAAATCAATTCCTCGGCATTTGAAAGTTCCAATTTTTTTAAAAAAATCTGGTCTGCAATATAATGAATTTTTCCGTTGTTTTAAGTCGGCCATTTTGAAGTTAGGTAGGATTTTTGGTCATTTCGAGATGGCAACCATTTCGGCAAGTGCCGGTGTTTGTTATCATTTCGACTTGGCGACATTTTTTAAAATTCGTCGAATCCGGCCACGATTCTTTAGGTTAACCTATATTCCTCCATATATTACCATTTGTAAACATCAATTAAATTAAATTCCGAAACATAATTAAAATCTAGTTGGGGAAATCTGATCCACCATAAAAAAAATCAGAAGATATAAAATTAACAAACAAAATAAAATACTGATATTCAAATAACAATCCAGAAAATTAAACCCACATGCTCTTTTTTTCTTTTCTTAATTTTCGTTCACGCTGAACGCGCTGAAATTTCTTTAAATTAAAAAAATAAATTCAAATCTTACAATGCTATTCCTATGGGGAAATCAGCTCACGTTTTCCACTCCTACAACCGTTTGGGTTCAAATAAAAAGTATTCTATAGCCTATTCCTGGTTCTAAGCTATCTCCCCAACAATTTTCAGCCAAATCTGTTTAACCGTTCTTGAGTTATAAATGGTCTTACTAACACGACTTTCTTTTATATATATAGATTTATCATAGCCTTAATATTTTTAAATATATACAAATGTTCTTAGTTATTTTGCATCTATGGTAACATAATAATCATATACTCTTGTTTATTATTATTTGAGCGTTCCCATCTGCATAAACATAAATAATTCTTAGAATAGTGTCTGTGGTTAATATTCATTACAATATTGTATAGGGCAAATATTGAGTTTTGTTTACTAAATCTTTAAAATATATATAACTAATTTACTAGGTGGCTTTGCCAAACTACAATGGCTATAGTGGGGTCATTAGGAAACAAAAAGCAGGAGCTTAACAATTGATCCCTTACACACTGTGACAGTGGCATAATTACAATCACAGCAAGAACACAAAAATTAGGATGTAAACAAAACAGAAAAACTGATGTTTACTTTTATAAAACTTTTTAATTAAAAGGAATTTTCTAGATAATGTTTATCCAAGAAAGAATGATATTGGGTTTTTTTTCTGAAAGAAAGAGGTATTTCCCAGATTTTCTCGGTATTTACCAGTTTTTCCCACTGGGATGGAAAATATTAATTTTGGACGGGAAAAACCCAAAACTGTTTTATGGTGTACAAGAGTGTCTTTTCTGCACTTGTGTACAAATTTAGGTCAAAATTTTAGCATGATAGTATAAAAACGAATTTTGCACTTTGTTGTATTATGAAATATATATTTTGTTTTCCTTATTATTAGGTTTTTGTCCATTTTTATTATTGTTTAGTATCCATTCAAATCAATTTATTTTTCATTTTTCATCTGCTTAAAAAATATTGGACTTTTAATCAAAATATGTTAATTATTATTTAGGAATATCAAGCAAATCTTAATTGAAATTTTGCTTTTTTACAGGTTTTGAGGCCATCCTTCCAAATCAGAAACATAGAATTCTGGAGTGAGGTCTACTTTCCAAACAACTCAGCGAACCTCGGCAAGTCGACAATGATGTCGCCAGACGAACAGCTCCCAGACATCAAACCTCCGATCCCAGTAGGAGAAAAAACAAATCTAGTGAAAACAAAATCATGTGATAACATCCATAGTCCAGACCACTCGATGGTGCTACAGAGGCGAAAGAGTGATCCAAACCTGGTTGAGAACAATTTCCCGGAAAAAGTGGAGAGCAGTTTCCCGGAAAAGATCTCTGTTCCTACGCCGACAATCACGACAGAACCCGTGAAAACGGACAGTGAAAGTGCAGAAATATATAATTTTAGTGAAAATAATTTAAATGTGACTGAAAATGACAAAAAGGAGGAAGATTTAGAATTGTGTGATATTAGTTTGTGTGATGAAAGGACAGATGTCAAAAACTCGAACCTGGTTTTGCGGCAGACGGCCATTGATGGCTCCACGGACACGTTAGTCAGTGAGTGTGGTGCCACTATTCAACACCAGTGGGACACGGATGGGATTGAGATGCAGATAATCAAAAGGCGTTTAGTATCTGTTGCCACTGATACTAGTGATCTGCTTCTTGAGACCAAAATAAGGTTTGTATTCTTTTAACTTCTTACAAGGTTGTCTTAGAAGTACTCTGTGGAATACTCTACTAAGAATTGCATGAGACATTGCTGAAGACTTGCTCTGCCGTGGGCAGGTAAACTGCAGTAACTAGCTTATTGACTTAGACCGTTGTTGAAAGCACTTATTTATTTTAAACTATTAGAAAACATACTGAAAAAGACTAATGGTTTCAGAGCAAAAATGGACCAAGTCTTTGTTGTGATTACTGCAGTTTACCCGCTCACTGCAGTGCTGTAGAAGGTTCATGAAAAAGTAAGAGGACAGATGCTGCATAATTTGAATCCTTATGAAATATGTTTCTTCAAATTTCAAGAAGGTTCTTTGTGAAATTGTGACTGAATGCTCATATTCTTATAGAAAGTTGTATTCGGGTTGAGTACCAGAAATGTTAATTAAGGGTGACACGATTGTGTTGTACCATTTTTAGATTCAGGTGCCAATTTTTATGGGGATGGTATTCAAAATCTGGTTGTAAGTTATAATTAATGCCTTAAAGATTGGTGGCAAGTATGTAACTTGCTTTCAAGGTTTTTTGTTTTAATTATTTATATGTAATAGTAAATAATTTACTAGAAAAGTTAGCTACTTTTTTTTCAAAAAGATACTTAAAAAAGCAGCCCTTATATGTTTCATGTCAAGTGTACATTCGCATTTTAAAGTTTTATCTCTTTTACCAATTCATAAATGCTTCCCTTCCGAACAGCAAAGAATTGGAGCCCTGTAAACCCAATGGCCGCCCAAACTGGTACCAGGAGGCAGTTGGCGCCTACATTTCTGGCGCCAAGAAAAACTGCGGCTCCTGTTCTTGCAGCTACACCACCCCAAACCACTCGAGGACGCCAAGCTCCGGTTTTCCGGCAACCCCATGTGATGATCCTGGTGATATGCCAAACCTCAAAAAAGACCCAGCATCGCAGATCATGGATTTCGATGGCCTCGATTTTCAGTCCCATGATGTTCAAGAGAGGCTGAGAAAGCTCATATTGCACTATAAGGCAAGTGGTCTGGTTTGGTTAGAAAGTCTTGCGTTAAACCGAATTCGGACCTTTTTATTATGAAAGCTTGAAATAGATAAAAAAATAATACTAATTATTTTTTATAATAATTTATAATGTTGACTTAGAGGAACAACAATGAAAGACAAGGTAATATTACAAATGAGAAAAAACTTAAAGCCCTTATGTTTTTTTTTAAAAAAGTTTTCACCGATTTCATAAAAATAATATAAAAGCAAATTCTAGACATCAAAGAGACTTATTGTAATACAAACCAAAAAAATTTAACTTTTCAACTTGTGGGTATTGCAAATTTTTTAATCACAACGTGGTTAGTAATGTTAAAAGTTATTATGATTAGTTCACTGAATGCTTCTAACTACCCAATTCTAGCTTATGAGAAACATATATTTAATGCAGCAAATATTTCCTCGCTCTTGATATTTAATATCAAAATCGGTTGCAGTTTTATTGGTCTTCGTTTGTAAAGACATTAAGTATCGAATTAGTTTAGTTAGTTTAGGCTGTTCCAATTTACCGAACTGTGAATTCAACTGGATGATTTGTCTGAGCGGACACAGATCTTCAAAAATGCAGACATTTTTTTTATGTATTTCCAAAGCTCTTGTGCAGTGTTGTTTGATGTCAAAATTATGTGTTGATCATTTTGTCTATAAACATGTAAACGTTGATAGTTATAATCGAAATGCTAGAAAAAACATAGTTTTTAACTGGTTAACATAACAAAAAAGTGCACCTAATAAGGGAAGAGTGTAGGCTGTGTAGCCCATTACTCTATGCACTGGTTACTTTAGTTCCAAAAATTGCAATCGTTAAAAGGTCAGTTACACAATAAAAGTTAATAGTTGTGAATAAAATACATTATTTTTGGTGCTGGTCAGTTAATTAAGCTCCATTGTTAAAAGTACTTAAATGAAGTTGTTTGTGTCTCTTGCAGAACAAGGTGGTGAGCATCAACCAGGAGCTTCAGTATGCGAAAGAGGAGCTTTTCCAACGCATCTACAGCTGTCCCCATGCAAAAGAAGGGTGCTTTTTGGAGCCAGAAGATACAGTAAGCAGCGTGTAAAATAAGCGGTATCGCATTGCGACACCAAAATGATAACTTGCGATAGCGATTTAGCTTTGTATCGCATTTAGTTGCGATACTCACAAAGCATCTCCGTTTGTCATAACCAAAACCATGGTGTCTTTGCAAACGATTCGAAGTCAGATCGCTTCAGTTCAGTTGTCTAAGTCATGGAGCTCTATCTCAATTCGAATCCGTTGGCCGCTTTTCGTTCGGGCAGGGAAACATCTCAACTCCATACCAGACTGGAAGTGAGTAGGAAAAAATGTAAACAAACCGCCGATAATCGGGCCAGAACAGAAAGATTTAGCGAGATTTCCAATTCGTTATTATTTGTGTTGCGAAAATCAACGAAAGTAAAATATGGCGGTTCAGTTACGAACTGTTAAAAACTGGATCACGTCGTTGGATCCGAATAATGAGTGTGGCTGAAGTACGAATCTAACGGTAACGTTGTTACTAAAATAAAGTGCGCTTTATGTGCAAAGCACGTAGATAACTTAAAATGTAAAAAAATTCAACGCATCGCTAATCAACGGAATTAGCGGTGCAACGATAAAGATGGACAATATTCAAAACTGCTATGCATTAATTAAAAATTGCTACACACAAATACTTTGGTGTAGCAGAACTGCTATACACACACAAAAAAGTATTTTACACGCTGACAGTAAGTGGCTCAGCCAAAGATCTACTGTTCTCAATCATTTAAAGAGGGTGGTTGGATTCGAAAACTAACCTTACATTAGTATTTCATGAGTATTGTTTGTTTAAAATGATTGCATAATGTTTAGCTATTTTTTAAATTGGCCCTTAGACAATTGCTTTTTGATGTCCTTGGCATCAATTTACATTATGTAAAGTTGTTTATTGTTGATTAAAATTTATGCTTGATATTAAATTTAATGTTAAAAAAATATATCTCTAACAAAGTTTTATTAACTTCTTTGATTACTGTAATTGAAAAGAAACTGGTAAAAAAAATTAAGATATTATCTACAGAAGTTCTGTGTTGCTTTTATTGATTTTATGTACGTAACGCAAATAGTTTAATGTAAAATATCAAATTTTTTTCCTGTTTATTTTTGATAGGAACTATACAAAATATCAAATATCCTTTACCATAACATTTTAAATTCATCAACAGATTAACAACTAGACAGTAATTATCGTCCAATATTGGTTTGATGCAGCTTGGTAAAACCAGTATAGAATTTATATTAAAAAAATATTATACAGTCCCTGGACAAATTATTAGACGCACTGCAAGATTTCATGTAAACTATTAATTACAGGGTGATATTGTACCGTTTTATTATTTTAAATTGATTTGTTTTTTATTTTATATTATCCAATCAATTACTGATTTATTTGACATCAATAAAACAGCATTAATTTAGAAAAGCATAAGTTTATTAAGTTTTAAAGAAAAGTGAAATTAATGTTAGTAAAAGTCAATATTTAGTTGAGCCACCTTTAGCCGCTATCAAAACTTTAATTCTGCGTGGCATGCTATCAATGCAAGACTATACTGTCTCCTGCATTTGAGGATGATGATTCCACACATAAATAATCTTATAATAAATAATTATAAATTAATCTTGATCATAATTATCTTAAAATAAATACAAATATGCAGTCTACAACAATTCTTTTAAATAAAAATCAATCATATCGTAGTTTAAATATACCATTATTGCATAAAACCTCTTAAGAAACATAAAATTACTAAAAAAAATACAGTGTGTCTAATAATTTGTCCAGGGACTGTAGTATATTATACCCCAGTCTCATTATGTAGATGACTATTTTTCCTAAATCCATTACTGCATGATTGAAAATTATTTTTCTATCTTTACAAAGATCTGGATTCTAGTTATAGAATTAGTTAACTTTAAAAAATGTATAATGATTATGTATTTTAAATATATATTATGTAGATATTACCAACAGGACCTTTTTGTAAGCTCTTAAATAATTTATAATTTTTTTCCATCCAGCCTTCCCTTGCTGGTTCAGCTTCCAGCGGAGACCAGCCTGAACGTGAGAGTGCTGGCTCTGAAAGCAGCTGGGACCTCATGGGGTGGACTCCAGACCAGGGAGCATGTGTCCCCAACCCAGGGGTGTGATACGACAGGTATGTGTCCTACACTTACTGATGGGGGCATTTTTAAGATAAAAGTCAGTACAGTAAAAGCCCGTTTATCCGGCTTCCGATTAACCGTAAAGCTCAAATATCCGGAAAATTTCAAATTCCGATTTGGGGACAGAATTTAGCGATAAAATTGAATATTTTTTGCCAAAATTGCGATTTCTCGCCAAATATAATAAAATCTTTTCAGATTTTTTTTCCAAGAAAAAATTTTATTTGGTGACAATATTTGGCGCAAAAAATGTTTTTGGTTTACATTTTAAAATATCCTACTGGTTTTAGACCATGGGTTGGATGATTTATGTATTTAGATTTTTAGCATTTGAAAGTAACAATCGATTTTTTCTTAATAAATATATTATTTTTTAATACAAAATATTGTAGTATCAATTATATATTATCATTATAAATGCAACATCGCCTATTTGCATATAAGATGCAGCCATTATCTCTATTTTCCGGAAAAATGGGCATTTTTTGGTAACCCTATTTGGCGACTTCCGATCAACCGGAAAATTCGATTATCCGGAAGAGTCTATTTCCCGAGCATTCCGGATAAGCGCGAGTTTACTGTACTTGTTAACATGAACTAAAGGGGAGTGATGAAGGATTTCACGTTATGTGAAAAACAGGTTAGGCTAGGGCTTGCCTTGCATGCGAAAGGTCCCAGGTTCTGGTCGGGCATTTCCAAAATAACTGGACCTAAAAATGATCTCTGCAGCCAAAAGTCTGAATAATAACCTTTGTAGAGGGAGTGGACGTTAAATTTTGCTCCAAAGTCTTGTCGCTGTGTAGGATATCGCCCTTTAAAAAGTTGCCTTATGTGCCTACCCAGGTTATGGCTCGTTACTTGACTGTGGTTCCAAATTATAATGCCCATCGCCAATAGCCCTCATGTAGCTCGTGGTAATGTTAATTCAACCTAACCTAATTAGCAGGTTAACTCTTAGGGAATTTTGGCCTTCAGTTAGTATATGGCCAACAAAGATTCATTATAGTCTGAGATATTAGTATTAATATGAAAAAATAGTTAATAAAAACGTGTAGTAAAACTGTGAGTACTTCCAACTTTAAGCTATGACGTGGGGAATGCATCTATAACGTATAATATTTTTTATGTATATTTATGCAATATTACCCTTGCCTTTTTTTCATCTGCAAAAATACCACACATGTCAAAAGGACCTAATAAAAAAATTTTAAAGTGACTGTTTTATTTAATTAATAATTTTTTAATGTACACCAAAATTTAGGGCATAGTTTTAACATTTTATTCATTAAGTCCTTTATTTTCATTAATCAAAATATTTAGGCTGTATGGTATAATCCAATGCTGATGTACTATGGATTTATATTATTTACATTTTTTTTCCAGTTGTACATTATGGATTTTTATAGTGTCTGCGGGTAACTTTGCAAGACTCAATTGGAATTAGTCCCGTAGAGCAAAGATATATCAAGTTGTGTCAAGCAGGGTCCTAACTTCCAACTACCGACCGAGATGGGGGCTGAACTGTGTTGCGTAATTTCAAAGATTTTTAATCAAGTTACAACGCTTGGGCAAAATGTCTGATATGTATCCCATTTGAGTATATAAATTCTAGTGAAATATTTTTTTGAATTGCTTATTTGTTGATTGTGTATTATATGCTTTAGTAATATTTAACTGTACAGTTGTTTCCTTTTAGAGTTATATTAATTTCTACTGATACTACCAAAATATATATTTGTGCTTTTTTGTGAATTTTCTTAATTTCTTTTGACATTTCTGTTTAGTTTGGATTAGCATGTTTAAACACGTTGTATTTTAAGTGACCTCAGACTTTTACCAGTGAAATAACTAACTTAAAGATGGTTTTTCTTTATTGAAAATTGGCTTTTGTGTGAAATGTATTATAGAAATCGAAAAAATAACTATTTTCACATTGAAAATAAATAATAAGAGTACGATGACAACTAAAATTTAACAAAGTTGTTAGGCAAGCCATTATTGAATTTTTGGGATTATTAATTTAGTGTGGACTAATTAAATTTACTTAATACAATAATGGTACTTGCATTTCGACAATATTTGGTGCTTTAAAAAAATTGCAATTGGAACAAATGTCTTAATTATTTCATGAACAATGAAAAACTATCACACAAAATGCTCCTTTTATGAATTAATGACCAAAATAGTTTAGCTCTACTATGAGTTTACACCAATCAAAAACCTAAAAAAGAGAAAAACAAGCAGTTCTTAGCCTTATTGCAAAAGGCTTTATGGTAAAAAAAATGTTTTTCAGTCTGCCATAGTTACCTTGTTATTTCAATTTTTAAGTATTTTGCTTGGTATCTTTTCATAAATGTGTGTATAATGTTTGTATTTTAAATAATGGAATTTTTAATGTGTGCATTTTTTCTATCTATAAGTAATTCATAAACTTATTATACCTCATTTATATCTTATTTATTTTTCTGTTAAAATAAAATTAAGTCATAGAGAATGGCAATAATAATTCAGTTTTATATTAAATATTAAGGTTTTAATATCTCTGGTCGAAACTGACTTTTTAATTAAGCTTAATATTGTGTATGAAATTCTACATTTAAAGAGCACTGTAAAATATATATGTACTACTGTGATGCGCTCAATGAGTATGATTTAAAACATTTCACACACAAAATTCTATTCCTAATTTTATTTTTTCCAATCTTAGGGTAAGCTTATTTTAGATATTTCTAATATAAAAAAAAATGCTTATTTCCCTTGAATATCATTTTTTAAAAATGAACTTATATTTTATTTCTAAGCAACTTGACAAAGTCTTTTAAAACTGTCACTATGGCTGGTTTACATGCTCAAAGGTTGTGTTAGTTTTTGCAGAAATGTGTGGTTTAGAGTATATCTATGAAGATGAAAAATGTGCTAATCCCTGGAACACAGCGCTATTTTGGAAGGTAAAGTGTCGTACATTGAGTTTGTCCCCTGATATGTTTAAAAAAATAAAGTACACCCTGTGATTTGTTTTAAAAGTTAATTACACCCTCATTCTCTAAAATTTATGTATGGTATACCTTATGCTATTTTAACAAAAACAGCACTGCTTGAATAATATTTGTTTTAGAAGTGGTAAAGATAAATGAAAAAGATCTTGCATATTCAACTAGTGTTGAAGAGTACAGGGGGAGAGGACCCCTTTATCGACTGGGAATCTGTCTCTGCATCAGGTCTGCTTGGTGAAGATAGCCGAGTCATCACCTAAACTGTTGTAAAGGAACCAGTTTTGCCATGTTCCTTATCACAAGGCACACAGGTTTACTATCTCTTTTATCAAGATTCACGCCAGACACTAGTCTGACGTGTGAACTTCAGAAGAACCAAGGGAGAAACGGTTTCCGATTGCCACTACTCGCCAAGCAAACCTCAATAAGGACAGATTCCCAGGCGAAGAAAAGGTTCTTCCCCTATACTCTTCAATTGTCTGTAGCTGCATTTCTAATGCACAGCAACAAATTCTAATGAATTTACCACAGGTTCAATTCAATGTCTTAGCTTTAATTAACTTTGCATTGCCACTATTTAAACAAAATATTGCTGGTGATACATTTTTTCCCTACTTTTCATGTGCAATCTTTGATTGGCTTTTGATAGTCAGTGGAGATTCCTAAGTATCACAAAAATTTACATTATTGCTTTTGCTATCGGTTGGACAATAAATTCTTCTATTGTATTTATAATGAGTTTTCACTGTTCTAGAAAGCCTTTTAAAAAGTATATTTTTACTTTGTTGTACATATTTTGTTGTTTGAGTCGCATGACCCAAAATATAGAATGTTAAAAAAGATTGTTCTTATTTTTAAAAATGTAAATTTGTCTTTACGCATTATTTGTTTTTAGATGATGACTTTGTATAAATTTAATCGACAAAAACTAATTGGTTTGTTAATAAACACTGTTTGAGAAACAAAAAAAAATGTATAAAACATATTTTACATTATATATTATTTTGGTATAAAATTATGTATAAAAAGAGGTGAAAATGTTATAAACACACTTTGAGTATATAATTTGAATAAAATCATTTTCACTTTCTCTTCTGCTTTGCTTTATCCAAGAACAACATTGATGTTTTTCGAATTTAAACCAATAAAATGTACTATGCCTTTTAATTTTTACCATATCACCTCCACAAAATGTGCATCTTGGAATGGACTTAAGCAGGGATTGGAAAGTTACTTTTAAAAGTAACTGTATTACAGTTACTAATTATGAAAATAACTCGTTACAGTTTCTTAGTACGAAAAGTAACTAATCAGTTACTTTTAGAAATTTCAAGTTATGAGAAAAATGTAAGTTTAGCCATCTTACCGTGTTTCAAAGAGGACCAAGACTAAAGAAATAGGGATAGTGGGAAAAAATTACGAGTAAAAATTCAACAAAATGAAATTTTGAATAACTAATTTAAGCAGAATGCCGAACTAGGCCGAAGATTGGCGTGAGAAGTAACGAAATTTTTCGTTCCTTCATTATTGCTAAAAGTAACTAAGTTACAGTTAGTTACTTTCTGGAAAATCTAACGGCATTACCTAAATGTAACTTACAAGTAACGCATTACTCCAATCCCTTCTATACACCATTTTATGACTGGTTATATCAGTATTGGAAGCCAGCAACCACTAGCAATTGTTCAGAAAATAGGTATGACAAAAGGAACAATTATGGAAATTGTCTGTCTGTAAAGAGTATTATAAGGGCAAAGCACCTATGCTTATAAGCATTTTGTACCAACCCCAAATCCCTAAAGTGATGCGGCAGTGGGAGTTTAAAACAAGTTAAATTTAATAAAACTGACACTAAAAGTTCATTGCTACCTCGCTCAGAACGATAGAGGGGCGGCACCACTACCACACTCTCTCAACTGGGTCATTTCTACCTTATTCGAGGGCTACTACTATTGCTAAGTGTGGATCTTTCTAATTTTAGAGACAGGGGCCAAGCAGGGATCCCAGGGATATCGATTTCGTATGAGAACTTGGAGGACTTACCGACTTTAATGTGCACTAGTCGCCATTAGCGTGCACAGGGGTCTTTGGCCGGCAGAGCTCGAACTTGCAACCTAAAGGATTACGGTCCAACAATCCACCAACCAGGCTATGCCTTAAATGAAAATTAGGAATTGTTTTTATATTGATAATATAAACGCCGTACAGTACACTGTAGCGGCCTCAGTAACGGATCCTCAAGGTGGAGATGAGTTACCTTGGTTTATATATTACTATTAACGTTGTAATTTGGAATAGTGGTAGGAACGTGGTTGTAAATCAGCGTCACCTAGTTGTTGATGGCATATTGAGGTTGCGTGTGTGCCGTGTGGTGAACCGCCACACCACTCCCCTCCTCGAAACAGCGAGGTAAGGAACCGTGCACGGGTTGCTTCGCTGTGCGTTGAGTTGCGTGCAAGCCGTTGAGTTGAGTTGTGTGCAGCGTTGAGTGCATTAGCAGCGAGTAGCAACCGTGGTTGAGCGCATCGTAGCAGGAGCATCGTTGGAGTGGGTGACGATCACGTCCTGGGTCACCAAGCAGCCTCGGTAACCCACAGTCTACCAAAAGGATCTACCAAGGTGGAGATGAGTTACCTCGGCTTATATACTATTATTAAAGTTTTAAAGATTTTTTTAAAAAAAAGGGTCCTTTTGGTAGACTATGAGTTACTGAGGCCGCAACAACACTATTACGGCTGTAAAACGATCGATTATCGGCTCCGAATGCCCTGTTAATTTTTTCCCATGCCAGTGGAGCATTGGCATTAGGAGCATTGGGATTTTAATAGGTTTCACTAACGACAACGTTGTTGTAGAGATCGGGCCTGGAATATTTGGTAAAGCATTTCAACATGGCAATAATGCTGTTAAACGATAACGAAGTACACGTAATTATAAAAAATTGGTAATTTAATCGTTTCCGGATGTGTATCTCTAGCCTCCTTAACAACTGGTAAGAAAATCCTAATTTTTTTAGTTTAAATCACTACGGTTAAAATGTTTTCGGCACAAATTGACACATTTTTGTTGGTTGGTTGGTAGACATATATATTCAGGTTTGTGTGCTTGGTCAGCGACCCGCTTATAAACCTTCGTCAAGTAAGACAGACACAACAGACAACACACACACACATAAGTGGATCCATCTAATTTTTAGAGACAGAGGCCAACTAGAGGATCCCCAGAATTGGCTTGTCACCCCCAGAGGTATTGATTTGGTATGGGAACTTAGAGGACTTTCGGACCCAACAGATTTAACGAGCACGTACTCCGCATATACTCGGTAGGTCTTCAGTGGTACCGGGACTCGATCGCAGGACCTTCCGATCCCGAGACCGAGACGCTGACCACTAGGCTCACTACGGCCCTACATTTTTGTTTTCCTTAATCAAAAGTAAAAGTATAATGCTTCTAGTTGCTTATTTGTAGCGTATAAGAAGTAGCTTTAACACATCCACCGCGTTTCTTTTGAAAAATTTGTTTTGTTTTAATCTTCAAACTGCCTACCAAATATGTTAAACTTTAATGTGACCGCAATGCTTTCTATGGCGTGTTTAACCAATAGGATCTCGTAAAATTTTACAAAGATGCGATACGTCATCAAATGTCAAAAACATCTGATGTTTCCCTCAAATCAGAAGTATATTTATTTGTGTCTTTAACTTTTACAAAATTGTTTTAAATCAATGTATTTTTCGAGATCATGGCTGGGAATGATAAACACTTAAGATAAAAATCGAAATTTACCATACCACAAAATTTTTATAAAATTGTTATTTTTTTATTTTAACTTCCAAAGTTTTTAAATAAATGAAACCAAATTTACTTCTGTAAAACTTTTCGGTAAATGCTGTTATTTAATAGTTTGTCTTTGTTACGAATGGAAATTTGCCAGATTACGTATTTAATACGTATGAGATCCATGAGAGCTAATTTTGAGTCTCTTGCAGTCTTCCATATACGGTAAACAGCGCGGGTGTGACAATCTTACACACGACGCATGCGCTAGTTTTTACTGCTCGTGCTTTCTGCTCAATGTGAAAGTATTCAGTATATTTTTATATGAATATTACACGGCGCTACTTTTATAAACGCGTACTGCACGAAACATCGACAGACAATCAGAAAACAGTAAATAAGCCGCACATCTAAACCAAGGTAAGTCAAGCGTAGAAAAACGCATACTCATTTGTGATATTTTTTAAATTTGAGTCCCATGTGGAAAATGTAACTTAAACTGTAAATCTACACACTGCTTGTCATTTTCTTGAATATAATGCATTTAATATATATTGTCAAAATGACTCAGACGTTTCATTCAAAAACTGGCTTGTCGCTTTACAAAATAAATGATTAAGCTTTAAAAAATGTTGCACAGCACACTTTAAATTTTGCCGGTTTATGGCTTATTTAATATTTATTAATTGCCAGCAGCATCAGATGAACATCACATGTTGTTGGCAATTAAATTTTGTAATCAAACATTTAAGTTGTATTGGTTTGTTTTGTTTTTTTTAAAAATACTTGATGTGCGGTTTCGGTATGCATCCATTTTTGGGTAGTCTGTTTAGCGTTAAGCAGTATCGCACAATGTTTATTTACTTTATGAACTTCTATCTCTTTATAAATGTTATTCATTTTCGTACATAGGTTACTATTTATGCAAAAATGAATTTCATGATGCAAGACATGAGTTTCATTATATGTTGTGATTTTTCATTTTTGTTATTATTTTATTAAATCAATTCAACTTCAATCAATATTTAATTTTCATGTGAATGTCTTGGAAAATTAAATTTGCTCTGAAATCTCCTTAGTATTATATTGATTGTCTCTCATTTAAATTTTGAAATATTATTTGGTAGTGCTATGATTTAAGGGCCAATCCCTGTTTGGTGATTTGCTATACGTTGCCAAGTAACGAAAATGCCCAAACGTGGTAAACATTCCACTTCATATTTCATACAGCTTGATAGTTATAGTAACCCTGCGTTAAATTTTCAAGCTTGCTAAAAGTTGAATTGAACCGACTGGCCATTATTTACCTGTGTTCACATTTTTCTATATTATGTATTTGTTATTACATTTGAATTTAATAATTCAATAGTATATATAAAATTCCATAACATTACCAGAAAGGTTTAGTAGTTATTTGTTTTTTTCAAGTAAAAAAAGAAATATTTTAGCTCTTCAAATTTCCTTTTTTATTCAAACCGACTTGTACATCTTGGGGTATGATTAAGTAATGTTTACAGTGTATAAATGAAGGTTAATTGTACAATAAAACTTGAGTTTCATCTTCATCTAACTTATCGGAGCATCTTCTGTTGCTTGGCAATCTGAGGACCTGTTCTTTTAGGCTGGTTTGACAGACCCAATCCTGCCTTTCCTCGTAATGCTATAGGTCATCCCATGATGTTACCTTTGGAGGTTCTGTCCTTGTCTTAGTGGTCACGAACGGATTGTGATGGTCAGAATACACAATACCACAATAATTATGGCTGTATATAACTTCCTCCCTCAGAGGTACACATACATAGGCCTAGAAAATTCACTTCACAACTTCATTTTACAATTTTTCAACTTTTCTATTATGAACTAGAATGTTCTTTTGCTTTTCAAACTTGCTGATACCAAAGCAGCTGACAAGCGTCAGTAGTTTATTTCTATGACAAATGATGTAGTATTAGGTTTTCGAAGATCTTGCGGATATTTTTTATAGTAAATTTATCCAATATTTTGCATTCATACATGAAGATTACAGGGGAAAAAACGCTTCATTTCGTAGAAAACTTTCCTCATCAGGCATCTTTGGCGATGATAGCGAGTAATCGCCTAAACTGGTGTAAGGAAACCAGTTTCTTACTTTCTTGTGCATCTTCTCTCACTGCAACCCTGAAATTCAGTTCCGCGTTTTATTCAAAAGAATGTGTTCATCATCATGTTAAGCTTTAAAAATAAAGTACGATTGATTGAAAATCACGAATTTTTCTAAAACAATTAAGAGAAATTTTAAGATTCGCAAATTAATTGAAAAGTCCTAAACCACGACTTTTCTACCTACCGAGATTCACGCGATGCACGATTCCGACGCTTGGACCAAGCGAAGAAGAAAGAGATAAACCTGTTTCCTGCTGCCAATGTCCGCCAAGCAGACACAATTACGGGACGACTCCTAATAAATCAAGCGGTTCTTCCCCTGTACTCTTCATATATATATAAAAATGCTAGAATGGACTATAACAAGAAACTGACAAAGCTTATGTGCATTCATAGCACATTAAAGACATCATATATGAAGAGTCCAGGGTAAAAACCCTTTGATTGACTAGGAATCTTCCCGTATTCAGGTCTTTTTGGTGTGCTTTGGTGACAGGAAACCGGTTTCTCCCTTGGTTCTTCTCTTGCTGTAGAAACGTGGGACTCGTGTCTGCCGTGAATGAATCAGGGTTGCCATGAGAGGAGAACCAAGGGAGAAACCGATTTCTTTACACACGTTTCACGTAGGCGATTTCTCACTATCGTCGCCAAAGAGGCCACAGATATCCTGTTGACAAAGGGTTTTTCCCCCTGTATTCCCCATATTAAGGGCTCAAAGCCTCAATTTTCCCTAAATTGATATGCCCTTTAGCGAATGTAAACATTATTTTATTTTTTTTTAATTACTTTAAAATATATTTAGTTAAAAAAATCATTATTTAAAGAATATATGTGTAGAATTTTACTCTGGAGTGAAGAGGATCTGGGACTGGTCTACATTAAATATGTTACGTTTAAATATCCTAAAAAATGGACAAATGCGAGCTGCAAATGACAGATAATATTGCTTTACAAAATTGTCTTGTGTGACTTTAATTAAACTACAACGTAAAAAACTATGCTATGGTCTGTTGGCTAAAATTTGAATTTCACATGGTTAGGTTTGCATCGCTTATGAGATATGCATAGGAAGAAAGAACTAAAACTTGAAAATATGCAGCTTTCAACTCAAAACATTAGTTTTAAAAAAGCGGCTGTAAGACGGTATGAAATGCATGCTTGTGCAGAAAACTTATAAAGCCTGCTTTTGGCTGAATGCAGGGATAGATAGTTAAAATGTTGCCATATATAATAAGAATTAGTCAAAACACTCAAAACTGGTACACAGCTTTTTTTTTAAAGTAGTTTACTTTCTTGCGTTAGTGGACAAAGTTAATTCCATACAAAACCTCATTTCAAATAAATATTATTTAAAAATACAAAACACAGTTCTCACATTCAGTCCTTAAATTTAAAAACAAATACTTAACTTGAAAGTACACAAATATGTCCCTATTTTTTAAAAACTTTTGTTATTTAAAAGGATAAAAAAGAAAACATGCCCCTAGTTTGACAATAGGAACTGAAGTTGAAACAGGCAGGTAGACAATTGTTCGTTTGGACTTGAAGTCATAAATTATAACAGGTAGGTCTCTGATGTCATACCTTTCTTTCAAACAAAGATTTTTTTTATGAGTCAGTAAGACCAAAACTTGATCCAGACATCCCCCCCCCCTTCCTAGGACTGAGGAGCCCAGTTGGTTAAGGTGTTTGGGTTGCATGCGGAAGGTCTCGAGTTCAGGTCCGGGCATTGGCAAAATAACTACCGACGAATTAACGGTCCGTGCAGCCAAAAAATGTCCGATTAATACCCCATGTAGAGGAAGTGCATGTTAAATATCCTCCTATGTCCCAACGCTCCATTGTGGTTCTAAAATACGACGCCCATCGCCAATAGCCCTCGAGTGCGACGATGATTTAAACCTAACCTAACCAACGCTCCATACGATGTTGCTCTTAATAGTTGCGTTGGGTGCCTACTCAAGTGTTGGCT
Organism: Oedothorax gibbosus; assembly: GCA_019343175.1. Taxonomy (NCBI): domain Eukaryota; kingdom Metazoa; phylum Arthropoda; class Arachnida; order Araneae; family Linyphiidae; genus Oedothorax; species Oedothorax gibbosus. The sequence continues at coordinate 9,039,072 of CM033273.1, forward strand.
CTAGTCAATTGACCGTGGTTCTAAATTATGAAGCCTATTTTATAAAATTTACACTGAAAAGCTTCCCCCCTAAAAGAAAACTTTGGTATGGGCACCGTATGCAAATAAAGTTATTGAACTAATCTGTAAGGTGTTGTCTGTTGGCGTTCGCGACGCCTTATATAAAATATCAAAATATCAGACCACAAGCACCTAGTACATTTTTTTTAAGTTTTATTGTTTATATCATTTTAGATTTTATTAAAAGTTTAAATGAGTTTGGAGGTGATGTTACAGTCCGCGCACGAGAGAAGTATGAGACATTGCATCGAGGTTGGGATGAAATTTGGATTTTCTTATGACCCATTTCACAAGTGTACCGTGAATGTCGGAAATCCAGTAAAACATTAAATTTTCGATATATAGCCCCGGTCGGAAGAAATCGTCGAAAAAACGTACACCAAACTTATTTCTCTACGATTATCTGAATCTGTTTTTGTTGCAGAAGTAATCAAACCAAAAACGGTGCCAGATATTTGTTTTGTCTTAAATATAGGCGTTGCCGACCGCAACCCCTCTTGATTAGTTCGGTGAGAAACTTATTTGCATACGCATTCCTATACCCGTTTTTTCAGCTCATCAAATTACTTTTCAATTATATGAAACAGCTAGTGTTCGCATATTAATGACAATTTTATCCATGATTTTATTTGCTGCTCTTGCCAAGGCTTTCCTGATGAGATTCCTTCACAAGCTTGCATAGTTGAAGGTATTTATTCCCACCACAATAGCCTGCGAAGGTCCTGTGAACTAAACTCTGTTTACTAATTCCTATTTTAATTTTGGACCCGCAGTTCGGAAAAAATAGTGAAAAAATTCCATCGCGTTTAAATTTTTCATGGATGAACTGAACTAAAGTTAACTGAAACAGCGATTTTCGGCCTTTTGGGCAATGTTTTGTAATTTAATTATTTCCTATTGTTTTAATAATAATATGCATCGGCATAGGATACTAGGTTCCCAAAATTTCCGAATAGCCCTCATGTAGCTCTAGCGCGACGATATTTCAACCTAACCCAAAATTTCCGTTTCATGGTCTTCAAACTCTCAAAACAGTTGGGTATTTTTTACATATTTTATATCATTTAAACTGAAGATGCTATTGGTTAAAGAAAGAGAAAATACTAGTGCTCTTTAGAAGTTTAATGAGCCAAAACAGTATAAATTATAAAATTTAGCTTTAAAAAAATACAAAGTTGCCAACTATAGAGCTAAAATGGAACAAATTAATAGTCCACTGTATTTCAACCTAGTATAATATTTGATGGTTTGCAGCGAAGAAGTGTCTCGTTACTTTTATCGTTTTAGTTCACGATGTATCTGGTATCCAAACTTCAACGCCCCTTAATTTTTGGTTATTTACTGCAAAATCCCAGTGGTTTCCGTTATTAGTTTCAGATCAATCCTCGACGCCTCGTAATTTTTGCTTATTTGCGTGGAAATCGCCGCGTGGTGTCCGTTATTTTAGCTTCCACACTAAGTTTATAACGTAAACAAGTAGGTTTGTAACAGAATCTGTCACTTAACCCGCTTCCACACAACAGTTGTGTTCAACAGGTAAAAAGGCGACAAACACAGCATTGATATTCTATATTAAACATTTACATGCTAAATTTGGCTAGTTTCATTTATTTTATTTCGAAAATTCAATAATTATTACTTATCGTTTGCAAAAATTAATTTATATTTAAAAAAATATATTTAATATTCCTCGCTTTTAAATAGAATTAAAACATTTCATATCAACATACAAAGAATCTCGTAGTGAAATATATTTGACGTCATTTCAAACTGATCGATGTCGCAAAAATAATGTTAAAAAAAACTATAAAAAAAACCCAAAACGTTCTTAAGCAGCTATCCTTTGCTTTTTCGCAAAAACCTTATGATGAAGTCCGACAGGTTCTATTAACTCGTGTACCAAATTTGAAGACCGTAGATATTTTAGTTCGAGCTGTAGAGTGGTTTCAGACAGACGGCCAATGGACACAGAACGTAAAAGTGAAGGTATTAACGTTAGCCTCTCAATAACCCAACCTTTGAAGCTTCCACATGAATTTACATAACTTATAAAAATGTTTGAAGGTACTTTTTTTAAACTTAAAATTTATGTCTTTAAATGTCTGTCACCACTTTTATTAGAATAAATCACATTGCCAAGAGCAACGCAAAATTCATGCATTTTAGATACATTGAAAATAAAATTCAATTTGAAGACTTCATATTAAATACTCAAAATTTAATTCATTTAAAAATTGGACCATTTTATTAGAAGTAAATCACTTCATTAGAAAAAATTAATTTTTTAGAAATAAGTAAAATAATTATTTTGCGACATCGATCAGTTTGAAATGACGTCAAATATATTTCACTACGAGATTCTATGTATGTTGATATGAAATATTTTCATTCTATTTAAAAGCGAGGAATATATTACGTATTTATTCCTTCTGAATTATAAATATAAAATTATTCTAAACCGTCAAGTATAATTAGATATTCGAACTAATAATAAACTGAATTTTTACTAACAGATTTACTGTAAGTTTGAATTATATATAAAAAAGTTCTAATTGTAGCTAAGAAATTTGATTTTTTTTCTAGTTATTTATTTCCCCTTAGTTCTTAGTGTAAAAGTAAACTTCCCCACGGCGATTTTTGCAGAACTTGTAGTGCATACTTCATATTGATATCCAACAAGAATATGTTACACATGTTTGCGCCATTTTGATTTATTCACTTTTTTATATAGCTCCAAAAATTTTAAAAACGCATTTAATAGGTTTTTGTTGAAATACTTTAAACTGGAAATTTCTTTTGTGAAAATTCTGGTAAAATATTTTTAATTATAAAATATAGGATCAAGAAAACCTCACGCAACTTGATTTTTGTCCGTAACTAGTGAATAAAGTGGAGTTGTGACGATCTCTCGAGTTGAAACTATCTCAACATTCTCAAAAAAGCTTGGGTCTAGTAGTGGGAAATTTATAGTGAATTTTTTTAATTGATAATTGTAAAATTAGTTCAGCAGGCTTTGTTCAAAAGAACTTGTTTTAAAAAAGGAATTATATAATTTAAGGAGAGGGAATCTTTGTATAAAACCCTATACGAAAAATTCTGTTTTTTATCAGAACATCTCAAAAACTGCACAAATGGCCCCGATAGTGAATCAAGCGATTTAATTAAAACTCTGTCGCATTTTACAACTCCGCAACTCATAGAAAACTGGTTAAAAAAGTAAGAATTCTTATTTAAAACAAAATAATTTCGAAAAATATCTTTAAAGTGTACTTATTTATTCATAATTAACTATTTTACATTAAATACAGCCAACAAAATTTTTATAAATCACTCCAGTGAATTAATGCCAGCTAATGTGGTATCTTGACACACTGTGCGTCGGGACTTTGAAAAATATTTAGCATGCACTCCTATCACACGGGGTATTATTCGGGACATGGGACATTTTTGGCTGCATGGGTCGGCAGTTATTTTGACGATGCCCGGACCCGAATCTGGGACCTATCGCATGCAAGCCGAACGCCTTTACCGATTGCCGGCTCCCCAGCCCAGTCGAGTGGTCGTATATGGAGTGGAATGTTTACCGCATTTTCGGGTGTAAGAGGGCAAATAGAAACTGGTCATTATATCATAGCTATTCTGGCAATTTTAACAGGGCCTATGGGAAAGCCAATAACTAACTCCTAGAAAGGTCTGGAAACAATCGGACTTCTTTATTTTAAATTATTGATGATATATTAGAATCGGAGGAAAGTATAATATACTGATGGAGTGTTGACCAGTGGAGAGGGGATCACTTGGTATAAAATAAAAGTTTACATATAAAAAAAAACAATCACCGTAAGGGTACACCCGTGCAACGCCGGGTTTATAAAGCTTAGTAACATATAAGAGTGCTTGTGATCCACCAATATTAGGACTCCTACTGTTTTCAGTTAGTAGCACAAATTGCTCCTAAAATTTGCCATTCAATTTCAAACACTGCTCTTGAGGGTTAAAAGTTACGAGGCGGAGGCTGGTTGTCAAAAGGTCTAGTGTGCCATTATTCAAATCAACCAGTGCCCTTCTAAGTAAAAATGACATGTAAGCAATCAAGAAAAGAAGCGACTAATCCTAAAATTTTTAGATTCTTTACAATGTTTCATTATTTTGTGATTTTTTTTTCTTTGCAATTTTGTGTTATGATGTAAATCTAAAGCTTGTTTATTGAAAATTGTTCTACGCAGCTACGAAAAATATTTCTAGACATGTAGCTACTTATTGTAGTATAATATATATTGTAATGGCAATGCGTAATTTTTGCATCGCGGTTCCTAATCTGATTGTGCTGTATCGCAATGAATGTCTCCCTTTTTGTATTTCTAATCTTCTTTTTCTATAGTTCCTTGTTGTCAAAGTATTGTATGCGTAGGTAAAACACTTCCCTTTTCCTTTTTGGAATCGTGTTTCCGTAAGGAATGAGATAAAATTTATTCTTTCTTTTTAAACCAAATATTAATACTCTTCTTTGATTTGCAAATATTTTACTTATTCAGTGACAAATTTACCGATAAGGTTTTTGACACCTGATGTTGCTCTTAGGGTGGTGCCTTGATACAGGCCCCATCAAAGCCATCATAAATTGTTATCACTTTATCTTTGTTTTTCTTTGAAGTATTTTCAACATAAAAACACTTTTATAAAAAAAAAACATTTTTATTGTCTAATTCCTATTTTTCTGTAAAAAAATGTTATCTATTTTTAATAACTATCAAGCACAAAGTTGTTTTTATTTACTGAAGAAAGTAAGAAACTTCTCCTTATAAAATTTACATAACAAATTACGTGTATAAAACGCTTATTTTTTTTTATAGCGTCTTAGAAGTTTTTGCCCCCTTTCTACTGAGCAATCGCTTTGTAGTTTTCCTAATGTAACGGAAAGTTATGAAGTCATGCAAATCAGTGGTCAGTCAGCAACGATTTTTTTTTATGGGTCCATATAATAAAAAATCCCAATTTACAGATTTGATGAGGCGTTGCATATCAGACAACAGAATTCAATTGTAATATCAATGAGCTATTAAAATTTCAAAATATAGCAAAAAAACTATACTGTAATCATAGAGATAGCATCCTATATCGGTTATAAATTCTTCTAAACGTTACCGATCTGACTAATTTATTAGAATTTTTTTTTTTAAATTCTCGTATTGTCAAACTGAAAAAACGTTGACTTCTTCGCGTACGAACACTTTGAACCACGAACACTAATTTGATATTAAAAAAAAATTGTATATATGATATTTCTATTTTAAGGTGTGTTTTACATATCTGAGCTGCTCAAAGGACCGCGTTATTAAAAAAAATAAATTTTTTCACTTGTTTTTCCACTGAAAATTTGCAGCATGGAACTTTGTAAAACGTGTACGGAACGTATAGTAGTTCTCTTTCGGAAAAGACATTTTCAGCTTGGAATTCGTTTCGGAAGTTCATGTTACCGATCTGCGTGTAAACTTGTGACATTCATATTTTGCGTCTTATCTTACATTACGAAATTTTATTTAACAAATTATGCATAATATGTATTGATACAAGACATTAATTAAAGTAGTTTTTATTCTAAAGTATATTTGTTTTTGACAAATATAAAACGAATAGCCTACCTTTTCAAAATCTGCATCGTGTGTGACATCTTTTGACACTTTACTGATATGACTTTCGAATAACCATTTTCCTAATATTAACCCTTACACGGGCGCTTTGCACAGTCGCACTTAAAATATAAATACTTAAGAAGCATTCAAATCCTGCTCAAATTTGGATAAAACATTATGTATGGCTTTTTCGTTGTACTGAATCGATTAAATACATACTGAACTACCCTATTGTTTGTTAAGGAATTTTTCTATTTGATAATATCGTTGGACGTATGTTTTTCTTAAACTTTTGAAAATGGAATACCTTTTTTTTTTTAAAACTGCGGTTTTAAATCGTGTATGTTTTCGCAATAATCTTTTTTAAGTAAAGGAGAAAATTTGGCACCAGTTGCGTCCAAAACATTGCGAGGGGGAGAAACTGCTGAAGAGCTATGAAAAGAGAGATGAGTTGTCACAGGCCATTTCGTGATGCGTAGGGAACGAGGAATTTAAACTAGTATTAGATAATAGGAGTGCAGAGAAAAAGAAGGTTATTTAAATTTAAACGGGTCTTAATAAGCACCTGTAAGTTCCTTAAATTAAAAAGCGTTTTAAGAGACTGTGGACAATTATGAAAAAGGTGTTCATTTGTATTACGAAGATGAAGCGTTGAAAAATGACATTGAGTCCTTTGAGATTATTTTATTAATTGCTGACTTGCGTCTTTTACAAAGTCATTCTATAAACGGATTGCGTTTTTAATAAAGTATATTAATGAAAGAAATCTGAGTGTAAATTGCTCGTGAAATTTATGATGAGGAACTCTGAAGCTCGTTAAATATATTGTGGTCCACTGTAGTGTTTGTCCAGAGTGTCAAGTCGACTGAAAAGTAGCAATTTGTATTTGAAAATTTTAGTTTCGGGATTTATGTTTGAAAACGCCGATTTCGACATTTTCTCAAACTCCGGTATATAGATTTCTGAAGATAAGTCTACCGATTATTTCAAGACTTGGCAATCGTATAATTTTGAATTTTTCTCCTATTTACAAATTCCAGATTTGCTTATTTTCAAAGATTCTCTATTTTCCGTGTTTTTGTGATTGGCCTAGATTTACGATTTGGACAGAAATGGAGGTTATGTGATTGGCAAATTTTTATGGTTCCCGGTTCGTTTATTTTCGTGGCTCTTCAATTTTCCGATATTTAAAGATCCGTGATTTACACATTTTTAGCTTCGCGATTTAAATGTTTCTTATTTGCATTTTAGCCGTTTTTTTATTGATATACGAGGACTGTATCATGGCTGGTGAAGTCAATATGCAACAAAAATATTTCGAATCCACTTTTGCACGCGTGCGATGCCGCTAAGGTGGCCAGACGTACTGTATTTCGCAGTACAGTTTAATTTGTTACTTAACTATGCTGTAAAAATAGTCTTCTTTTTTATTTTTTCATACGTTTTTCAAACAAAGACAACGTAAATAAAATATGGCGTATGAAATTTTAATGACGAGTTCATTGTCGAAAGGTGATCCCTGAACCAAATCTAATCAGGCTAGATGTGGTTATAAAGTTGTGTTTCTGCAGTGTTGTCCTCGTCATTCGACTGCGGTTCCGAATTGCGAGGCCCATCTCTAATATTCCTCGTGTGGTTCTTGTGCCTTTTTAGTTTGGGGATACCACTCAATAAACAACTGCTACGTTATAATTAATCGCAGTTAAATTAGTAACTCCGTCGTCATTACCCCAAGTATAGCAAATAGCTCTAGTGCGTCATTTCCTAACCAACCCGCTTGACCGTGGATCTAAATTGCTTTGTCCGTCGTCACTACTTCATTTGTAGTTCTAGTGCGACGTTTTCCAATCAACTTCAGCAATCGCTCGATGTTGATAGAAATAACCAACCCTGCCCTCCTTCTGTATTATGCACCAGACCCATCTTCATGCTCCACCTCATGCTAATCCATCTGTAAAACTTTAGGGTCAATGCTGTTGAAGCGTGGGAATTGGTTGCCGCATCTCTTTTGTGTGGATAGATGGTCAAAGAAACTACTCATTTATTGTAATGCAGCTGCACATTGGGCTAACTTTAAGAGCTTTCATTGAACTTTTTGTCACTGGACGAAGTTCAATGAGTCCCCATTTAAATTGGGTAGCAAAAAAATTATTTTTGATCGACCTTTTTTTTCATGGTTTGGCCTATTTAAAATACAAAAAAATGTTTTTTAAAATTTTCGCTGCTGAAGAATTTTGTTTTGCCGCGTAGCATGTCATAGGAATAGCATTATGAAATCCTTCATTCATCATGCCTTAAAGCATGATCAACATTGAAAGTGTTAATTTTTTTATTAATTTTATATTAATTGTTCCTGCAATAAAGTTTTTTTTTTGCCGATAATTTAATTATGAACCTATTTAAACTGCAAATGCTACTTCCAGTATCAGGTAACAAGAGATAGGGTTAGTTAAATGGGAGTGTTTAATTTCATTAACAGTTATCTTTGATTGTTTATTATCAGTTTGATGCTAATTATCAACTATGATTCTTAAATGTTGTGGTGTTATTAAAATATCTTTTTATTACTGATAATGATCATTAGAACTCTTTAGTGAGTTACTGATTTTTATTTATTGATTTCTAAATTTCAACCATTTTTATGTAGTAAATTTTTTTTTCAATTGTCACTTACCTTTCTGTTATTGATTAATTTAAAATGATTAATAGGAAAAATATTTGAAAGCTATTAATTAAAATTTTTGAAACGATTTGATAGCATGTTTTTAATAAATTAAATAAATTCATTAATGGTATTTCTGGCATTATTTTTCCATGGATAGTAAAATTTGTTTGCATAATTAATGCATATAAGTAGTGTATTATTTCTTATCCTTTTCATTTATTATTCATATATTAAATTTTATTTAAACTTATTTTATTTAATTAAAATATATTAAAGCTTTGGCTTAATCTTCAACCACACTGCGCCAATAAAATTGGATTGCTCTACTTCATTTGGAAATACTATTTTTCTTCCGCACACTAATAATTCCCATATTTTTGTATTCTTTAAACCAAACATGGTCAGAATGCTATGTTTGCCAATATCTATAAGTCTATATGATGTAACTGTTCCAGGCATATGCCATTAGTCTGCCCTTCTATACATTTATATTTGCTACATCCACATAATGTATACTTTTACAGATCTTCCAACTCTCCAGATTTCACCCAGAAATACCAGATTTTTAACCATTTACAAAAGTGCAAAGGAAAATTTACTAATTGCCTTTTTAGGGAGACATTAAATGTTTATTTAGTTTTAATCAATCTAAGACTGAACTGTTTGATGCTATTTTTATTGTAAAATCATCTTATTAAGTAATTATTTTTTTGCATCAATACTATTCCGTCCTCTACATCATTAGGGTGTGGTATTATCTAGCTTTTTAACAGCCTTATAAAATGTAACCTTAGTAAAGTCAATACAATTCAGTACAGCACTTTGGCAATTGTAAAAAGGTTCCTTACACGCACAAAAGCTCTCGCATGTGTTTCGTAGAGTTCTAATTATGGTCCCGATAAAAATTTTTGGAAATCAAAAGACTTTTAGTTCTTCTGAAAGGCTGCATACACCAAATTTGAATTGAAAAAAAGGGATTGCAGCTATGAATGTGTAATTTATCGACAAAATGCAATTTGTTGCTAATTAGTCCAAGTTTTGCTAACTTAAGAACTTCCTCTGGTTTTTTTTAAATTTTTGGTCAATCACACCCTATTTTGAATGTTCCAACCAGTTTTTCATCATATTAAGACAAAAAAATACCATTGTTCACTTCCCTAGCTAGCTTGATCTTTGCTCCTTTCTAATGTTAAATGTGTTCCTTTTTGCAGATGTCTTTCCGCATTGTGCGCAGCAGCAAGTTCCGCCACATCTTTGGGCAGCCCTTGAAGCGGGAGCAGTGCTACGACAACATCCGCATCACCTCAAACTCGTGGGATTCCAGCTTCTGCGCCGTCAACCCAAAGTTCCTCGCCATCGTCATCGAGGCAGCCGGCGGGGGGGCGTTCATGGTCCTGCCCCTGCACAAGGTAAACTGTTTGGAATCAGCAAGAACAAATAAAGAGCTTACTGGAAGAACGTGGTAAAGAGGTGAAACAAAAAGGTGAAAACGAGAAAGTCAGCTTTGAAGTTTTTAGTTTATCCTCAGTTCTGTTAAAAACGGTACTTGCAAACGGTAAAAAATACACTAAACTTTAAGTTTATGAAAAAGGGGAAACTTGTTATCTCTAGGAGATAGAATAATATGTTCATTGACACAAAAATCTCAATTTTTTTTAAAATGTTACTTAGTATGTTTTTCCACTAAGCTCTTCAAATGATATTTTGACAATTATATGAATGGAGTGGACCTTATAATAATAAATGGAAAGTATAATAAGAATGAGGAGGGTATCAACAGGATTTGGTGACTTGTTGAGATGGATTCTATCTTATGTTTGGCAACTTAGTGATGTCCTTTGAGGGTTGAGTAAGTGTCCCTAGACGAATAAAAATAAATTAAATTTGAAAGCTAATTTTTTATGTAATTTTACAAAGTGCATGTTTAACTGTTATCTTTGTACATTTAAAAGTCACTGCGATTAACTGCTTGAACTTCAAATCAACAAGACCGAACCATATTTGTGGGCCGGAGTGCCCAATCCACAAGTCATTGGTCCTGCCTCTGCACGAGGTAAACTGTTGTGAATCAGCAAGAACAAATGATTGTTGCATTACTTGCATTAGTTGGCCAGCAGTGTTCAATAAAGTAACAAGCAGTTTGGCAACAAAACAAAGTCCTTATTTGAAGAGCAAAGGGGACGAATCCCTTCATTGACTGGGAATCTGCCTGTGTTAAGGTATGTTTGTTGACCAAAAAAGTAGTTCCAGCTCAATGATATTTTGACAATGCCATTAAGGGAGCAGACCTTATAATAATAATAAATAGTAAAAAAGCTGAATGAAGAGGAAAAGGTTTGGGTTTGTAAATAATTACATTCATTTTCAAATAGTGGGGAAGTAAAAGCAGTGTGGTTGTTCAGAATTATGCAAAGTTTTTCTGGTCCAACCTATGTCATTGATTTTGGCCGCTCTTTAAGTTGGGCTGCCAATGCGCTGTTCACTATTTTAAAGTCACTGTGATAAACTGCTTCAACTTAAAATCAACAAATTATACTTCATTCTCATAGTGGCCAATCAACAAGGCATTAAAAATTTAACCAGTGGGGTTATCGTAGCTAATACAATCTGTGACTTAATTCTGTCTGTGAATTGTTCCTTACAAAGTTCAATAAAAGCATACTTCAACTGTTATAGCATTTGTTGCGTTGTCTTCTTCCCACCAAATAAGGAATGGGCAATGGTTACTTCTCTAATAGGTTTAAATCCCATTCTCACAGCCGTGGATCCTTGAATATACGATTTTTGACTTCCTGTATCGATTAAGGCACGTACGTTACACACTGAATGTGGTCCCTTGAGTTTTACAACTAATGTTTGCAGTAGTACCATTGGTGATTGTGACAAACTGGATAAATTGACAGATTTTTCATTGCTAGAAGAATCTTCTTCCTGAGCAGTAGCCACATCTTTACCACCATCAGACTTCTTGTGAGAATATAATTCTGGACACATAAGTGCAGCATGTCCTTTAGAGCACACAAGACACTTCATGAAGATTTTGCATTGATTTCTACGGTGACCTCTAGATAAACATCTGAAGCAACAACCTTTATCCTTGAGGATTTTCTGTTTTTCACTCAATGTCATCTTCTGAGCACTAAAGCAATTCATTGTGTCATGTTGCTTCGAACAAAAGGAACAACCTTTATTATCTTGGTAACATAGGCAGAAGCTCATCGCTGATTTACGCGCTAGGTTCAGATCTGAGTATTTGGGACTGCTTATACAACGCCCTCAGCATAAGAAGTGGATAAGTCAAATTTCGATTGGTGATATAGTTCTGATAGGGTGCGACAATGTCAAGAGAATGGACTGGCCCTTGGGAAGAGTGATAGAAATCATCCCAGGGAAGGACAACGTCAATAGATTAGTCCGTCTGCAGACAGCATCTTCCCAACTGTTACGTCCTATCCAGCAAATTTTCCCCCTTGAGGTATCGTCATCAGGGTGTAAGTCTTTTGTTTCTGATGTTTCCTGTGCCTTCAAAATGCCAGACAACATACCTTCTCCTTCTTCAGAAGTACCGGACTCTGTGCCTTACAAGACATCAAGGGGCCGAGTGATCAAAGTTCCCCAAAGACTAGATTTGTGAATTTTTGTAAATATGTTTTGTTCAGGTTGAGTTAGCTCCTGCCAACTCAAGGTGGGAGGATGTTGCGTTGTCTTGTATTGCAATTTAATCGTTTTTAGTTACTTTTAAATTATTTCCCAGTGCTCATGTTTTGTCCCACCGTCTCGTAGCTCATGTTCAGGAGCAAAACGTATTTGTTGTAATTGTGTTTTTAGAGTTGGCATCACTTTTGTTTTTGAAGAAAATAAATGTGTTCGTGAATCGAAATTCAAGTGTCGGGTTTTTCTTGTTAACTATTGAAACTTTCCGTCATTCCTTGTTGGAGATAAGTCAATTAACCAATTTTATACCGGAATATCTGTTCCCGAAAAGACTTTGTGAAAGCATTTAAAACTTTCTCTAGAACTAGACAACTATAATAAAAGTGTATTATTAAAACAGAATGTTATCAATAAAATCATCAGCAATCATTCAAAACTTTCATTACTATTTCCATCAACTTACTCTAGTACCTTTCTTCTAATACAGACCGGCCGCATCGAGCCCAACTACCCTCTAGTGACCGGTCACCGGGGGCCCGTCCTAGACATAGTGTGGTGCCCCTTCAACGACAATGTGATTGCGAGCGGCTCAGAGGATGGGATCGTCCGAGTTTGGCAGATTCCGGACGGAGGCCTGGTGAGGCCCCTCACAGACCCCATTGTGGAGCTCATAGGACACCAGAGGAGAGTGGGGCTGGTGCTTTGGCACCCCACCGCAAATAATGTCCTCCTCAGTGCCAGTGAGTACTCTTGGATTGTCGTATTAACCAGGGATTAGAGTAATATGTTACTTGTAACAGTTTTTTTTAGGTAGCGATGAGTAACACTGTTAGATTTTTACGAAAGTAACCAACTTAGTTACTTTTAGGGTTAACGAAGTAACATAACATTTCATTACTTTTCCGTTACTTATCACGCTGCTCTTCACGGATATTTTAGAAACAGTTCGCCCTTCAGCTTAAATTTAATTAAAAATTTAACTTTTAACAATGTTGAATTTTTGTTCTGGACTTTTTCTGATTGTCCCTATTTGTTTAGCCTTGGTTTTATTTGGGAAAACAGTATAAGATGGCTAAATTTCAATTTTTTTTTAACTTGAAATTTCTAAAAGTAACCGATTAGTTGCTTTTTCTATTAATTAACTGTAACTAGTTACTTTTTATGAAGTAACTGTAACTAGTTTTCAGAAGTAACTGTAACAGAGTTAATTTTTAAAATTAACTTTCCAATCCCTGGTATTAACCCATTAACGACGACTTTTTGAATACCATTAACACCTTCATTTCCAAATAAAAATGTTACTTTTTAAGTTCGTTAAATTATTCATCTTAAAGTAATTGTTCAGAACATTGGTCTTCATTCAACTATTAGTTTGTTTAGTTAAATAAATTTAGGCGGAAAAAAAATCTCATTTTTGTATAGCAAATTTTCTTGCCAGTTGTTGGTAATGGGTCTTCTTGTGATACTCATTCTCCAAGAATAGCTACAATATAGGGTCGTGTCCGTTAATTGGAGACTTTTGATAATCGTAAAAATAGAAGTAGGATTGCTATACCTCCTGACCACTGTATAGGCTTAGCTACCCTACTTTTATTTTTATGATCGTCAAATTAAAAGTCCCCAATGAATGGACCAGACCCTATATCATAGCTATAACGTTATGTCGCTATAAGGTTGCATTTGGTGCCAACCAAAATCAAGTGTATTCGTTGCCAGTTCAAGAATTAGTTGTTTTATCGAAGAGGAGCTGGAAAATCCTTTTTTTTGTGTGGAATAGATACCTAGGATCAGTCCCTTATTTATTAATGAAATGATGTGGGAACTAAAATCGAAAGTCCTTTCAATGGATCTCAAACAGGATATAAGAAAACTTAAGATTGCTTTGTTACTTAGCTTCCATGGGTTTTGTAAGCACTTGAAAAACCTGCCTTTTTTTGCTTGTATGTTTAAAGTTTATCAATTTGAATAAAAAAATAAATTAGTATGCAAAAAATATTTTTGAAGCTTTTCCTTGATACTTTTCTTTAAAGTGTTCAGGTAAATCCTTACCTGCATAAAATGTTTTTGTATTATTAAAACATTGTATTCATTATCAAAATTTTCAATCTTGTGTATAAGTTGCCTTCTTAAAACTTATTTTAAAAAAAGCATTACATCGCACATTACGCAGAAAAGAGACCTATCGCAAAAATACCAGTTTTTCAGAAAAATCGTTCGAAGTTTATTTTTTCCATTGCATTGCATTATAGAAAAAAAACAATTCGCTTACTGCATTCCAACTATTTTACCAATTGATTTAATTTTTGCTTCAATCGCTATATATTTAAATTTTGAACATTATAGCATTTACAACTCGAAAGTCATATTTGTGCGACAGGTCACTTTTCTGCATGCAGTGCGACATGTTGCATTAAAATTGATTGGTCGATTAGTATTGCACTCATTTCTAACCTGCCTTGTGTTTCCTCAGGTGCTGACCTGAAGATCCTGATCTGGAATGTGGGCACTGCAGAGACACTGTGTAGCCTCACTCACCCAGACCTCATCTGGTCTGTGTCTTGGAACTGGGAGGGCAGCCGCATTGTCACCACCTGCAAAGACAAGAAGATACGCATTTACGACCCACGGTCAGGAGACATGGAACAGGTAACGGCAGTAATGAGTTAAGGTGTATCTTATGACCAAAAACATGTATATTATGTCCATAATTTGGTTAATACAGTGGGTTAAGGTGTCATGCCATGGAGGATGGTTTTGCATTTTCTATCTAACCATTCTATAAAAACTTAGTGTAGGGGGAAAAAATTGTACCAATAAATAATGCTGTATGTATGAAATTGGTGCTTGTAAAATTTTTCCTTGTTTGACGTACTATGGATAATATCGCTATAAAGTTGTTTGGTGCCAGCCTCGTCCCTTGGACATAGGTTCCAAAAATTATGAGGCCTCTCGCCAATAGCCATTGTATAGTTTTAGTACGATGTCAATTCAACCAAAAGAAATCCAATTATCTCTTTATGCCGTGTTACCTCAGAATTATTTGAGTAGCCATTTGGCTTGGATTATCTTGATATACTTTAACATCCACAGAGAGCTCAAGTTCATTTTAATCTGAGCGTCTAAATGGGTTGTGAGAGCCGCCAGATGGTGACGCAAAATAACGGCTCTTAGTTCTAGGGAATATGCTGAGTCTGCAAAAGGCTTGAGCTGCCAAAAAAGCAGCCCTTTTAATAACTAAAAGGTGCATTTGTTTCCTTTATTAGGGCAAAACACTATTGGAGCAGTTGCACGTTAAATCTATTGTGGTTCAATGTCTTGTTGCCACGTATGTCTTAATAAGGTTGATTTAGGTGTTTTCTCAGATGCCAGCCCTTGACAGAGACTCAAAATTGCATCACCAACTGCTCATGTGTAGCACTATCACGACATCAACACAACATCCCCATTGAGAAAACTTCTGAACATATAAATTGTGGTTCAATGTCTTTTTGCGTGTGACATACGAAATTGTAATAAGGTTGAATTAGTTGTTTGCGCAGATGCTGGCACTTGACTGACAGCGTCTCGAAATTGCATCATTAACAGTTGGTGTGTGGCACTAGCGCGACATCCACACAACATCCCCATTGAGAAAACTTCTGAATGTATAAATTGTGGTTCAATGACTTTTTGCGTGTGACATACGAAATTGTAATAAGGTTGAATTAGTTGTTTGCGCAGATGCCGGCACTTGACTGACAGCGTCTCGAAATTGCATCATTAACAGTTGGTGTGTGGCACTAGCGCGACATCCACACAACATCCCCATTGAGAAAACTTCTGAATGTATAAATTGTGGTTCAATGACTTTTTGCGTGTGACATACGAAATTGTAATAAGTAATAGCCTCTATTCAGCGGCTAATGAAATAGCAGCGCGTGGTTGGAAGAATAAGTAGCATTATAATAATGATAATGAGAGTAGCAATGATTCACAAATAAACAGTTGACTAAAATCGTGGAAACTTTAATAAAATCTTCTTAAAGTACATATTGTAGACAAAATAAATAATAAGTCTTACTTTGGAGAAAGGAATAAACAAGCGTATGTGATTGAACAAGTAGAAACTTAGTTACTTCATTTTTAAATTAAATAAAAACTAATAAAGTTCCATCTGAACTTTAAACACCGCGGGCGAAGAGAGCAAGTGAACAAGAGAACTAGAAGACGCCCACCACGCGACGAACTCGTAAACAACCACGTGGTCGGTGCCTTCACCGGGACTGCTCGTGACTTCACGACGTAAATACCGAACCTACCATCGTGACGTCACAAAAGTAAACAACCGTCATTGCGGCACAAATTGCGTGATCTAATCCTAACAATAAGGTTGAATTAGTTGTTTGCGCAGATGCCGGCCCTTGACAGCGACTCAAAATTGCATCACCAACAGCTTATGTGTAGCACTAGTGCGACATCAACACAACAGCCCCGTTTAGAAAACTTCAGAATCATTTAGCCTAAATGTGTTTCCAGGAAGCCATGGGCCACGAGGGGGCCAAGCCTCAGAAAGCCATTTTCCTGCGCAACGGACTGCTCTTCACGACAGGATTCTCAAGGATGAGCGAGCGGCAGTATTCACTGCGCAGTGAAGTAAGTTAGTAACCCCTTTTTAGCATCAATACATGGTTGTCTTATTCCTCTTGCTCTAGTTGATCTAGACCAAGTGGAATAAGAAAAATCCAAAAGACTGTTCACCCACAAAAAAATCTCGAAAAAGCGCAGAGTTTTCAAGAAAATAATTCACTTTAAAAAAAATATATTTTAATGTTAATCTTTTGCATTTTTAAATTTTAAAGCATAATGGATATTTTTTTAAAACTTGTATCTTATTCAGGAAAACAGGCTGCAATCTAATGTTATAATATTGTAATTATGGTTTCATTAAACAGTCCCATGACATTAGTACTTTTTCCACCTGCAGAAATATATAATTTTGTTAAAATTTTAAAAATTATTTTTCTTTTTCAACAGGTTGCTATAGCGGAACCTATTGTTCTTGAAGAACTAGATACCAGTAATGGAATTTTATCACCCATATACGACCCTGATGTCAACTTGTTATACCTCACAGCCAAAGTGAGTATAACTTCTGGAATTTACTTTGATGTAATTTGTTACTGTTTTATTGAAATATTACAGGGATAGGAATTCTGCACCAGAGAGCTCCAAAATTTGTATCAAGTTGATAGAATTTAGTATTTATTAATCTTTGTTCAGTTTTGCTGCCCTGATATTGTTTGGCGTATTTATAAAGCATTTTCGAACCCTCATACCAATATAAACAAAAAATAAACGTGTTCATATGTTTATTTTTCACATTGAATGCTACCAAAATTTCTAAAATCCGTAATAAAATTCTAAGTAATGTGGTGTAACTGTGAACCATTGCTTGACTATCAGTGATTCCAAAAATTTGTATCGTGTAGAATTTAGGAATTAAAACTTTTTCATAGGCATATATTGTTTGGGATTATAAAGCATTTGGTAAATATAAAAAATTGAAAGGTGTAATGTATTTTTCCATTATGCACCACTAACGTCATAAATTCTAAGTCATGTTGACTGAACATGCTTGATATCATTGTTTGCAAAGGTATGGTAGAATTTGAGGATTAAAAAAATTTATAGGATAATTGCAATAATATAGTAATGAAGATTGGAAAGGTATACTCTACACCCTAACGGTCCTATGAATTTTTATCTGTCAAAGTGTATCCACTTTTGCATGTAATTGCGATTTAAATGTTAACTAGCATAATTGAAATAGCTAAGGCCAAGATGTTTGATTTCCTTCATATTTTTTTTTTTTCGAAACACCTATATGTTAACACCATAAAAAAAATGAAAAGGCAAAAAGAGCAAAGTAGATTTTAAAAGCATATAATTAAATGATTGCGCTGAAGCTGCAAATTATTTGTAATATATAAGCAATACAGAAAAGAAACAATAGAAATTAAAACATTCACTTTATTCATGGTCATTGGATTTTGGAGTTCTTTCTCAACCTCCCTCCCCCCACCTTTTTCGTTGCTGGATGTTGGGGACAGTTCTTATCTTATGGTTTTCCACACACAAAAATTTCTTGCTCTGTTCCCCTGACGAAGTAACACGAACAGAGGGATGATTTTTATTTATATTTCATTTTTATATAGCTATATGTTAAAGTATTATTTTACTCTTAAATATTTAGTTAAGCAGCTGGAATATGTAGCTTGGGTTCTATACAGTGTAATTTTGATGTGAATCTGTAACCAAATGTATCTCTTTTTTTTGCAGGGCGACAGCAACATCCGCTACTTTGAGATAACGGATGAGCCTCCTTTCGTGCACTACATCAGCACCTACCAGTCCACAGAGCCCCAGAGGGGAGTGGGCCACATGCCAAAGAGGGGATGCGATGTACACATGTGCGAAATCGCTAGGTGAGAAAGAACTACACACTACTGGGATTTTATGGTCCTTAAAAATACTCTATTTTTTAAATGAATTTTAACATTTTACGGCTGCCATAATTAACCCTTTCAGTCCCAAGAGCAATTTGGCATGATCATTTTAGAATTTTTTTTCTGATCGTCTATTGCCATTTATGATATCAAAAAGCACATCATTCGATTCTTCAAACTTATTTCTATTAGAAAATATTTTTTATTAATCCGAATAGATGTCAGCCTTAATATTTTTTAAAATTATGATCAGAAAAATGATGATGCCAAATGGCATCACTGGGACTGAAAGGGTTAAAAAATATTTATGTTTACATGGTCTATATATTCTTTGAAAAGTGGGGTACATCTGGGATAGCTTTGTCATATTGTAACAATTATAATGTATGCAGCTTGTAATGTTGTAAGATGAGACAGAAGTATTCTAGAAAAGATAATACTCATCTCAGGGACAAATGCTTTATTTTCAATAGGTCCCACAGCACAACAAATAAAATTTAAACCTACAGAACAACATTTGGGCTATAAGCCAAACTGGACAACATAGAACATATATGAACGAGAACACAGGGGTTTTACATTTCTTTAAAATACTCTATATTTTTAGTGAATTTTTAACTTTTTATAGCTGCCATTATTAAAAAATATTTATGTTTACATGGTTCCTTGAAAAATGGAGTACATCAAAAGTACATCTGGGAGAGCTTTGTTACATTGCAACAATTATAATGTATGCATCTTATTTAATTTGTGAGGTGCGACAGCACAACAAGTAAAATATAAATCTACAGAACATTTGGGCTATAAGCCAAACTGGACAAACATAGAACATATATGAATAAGACCGTTTGGCGAGATACGTCCACTAGGAAAAGATTGTTATCGCCCAAAAGAATGTCCGCATTACAAGCTCTTATTTGTGAGCAAATAAATATATGAAGAAAATTGATAAACTTTTGAAATTTGAGAACTTTGTATCAAATTGCCTTTTCAAGATTTTTTTTTTTTTTTTGAAGATCTGAAAATATATTAAAGTATTTATATTTTCTCTAGTATATATACCTGGTTATTTTATCATTTTTACAAAATTCGGGGTTTTGTATTTATTTCCTTACTATAAACTTTCTATTAACGAGTTTCTTGCACATTTAGTAATCTTATATATTTTTTTTTTCTCAGGCTATTTAAACTACACACAAAGGGCTTCTGTGAAGTCATTACCTTTACTGTCCCAAGAAAGGTAGGAAAACCAGTTTTAAATTATATGTTTATTAAAAAAATGTCTAGAAGATCTTGTGAAATCCTAAACAACCAGACCTTAAATAAATTTGTCATCTCAGGATCCCTTGCAGGCCATAAATTATTTAATTTTGAAATTAGACTTAATTTTGAATAAGAGCAAAAGTATCTGTTTCATGGCAATGTAGTTCATCTCTAAAGTTTGAGCAAAACAACTTTTAGTTATCAAAAAAGTTTAAATAATAATAAAGGACAAAAAGAAAGTTTTATTTGAAGAAATAGTTAAAATTGAAACAACAAAAAATTGTCTCAAAGGTTTAGAGAAAATCAACTTCATTCTCGTTTAAAATATTTTAAATTAAAGTTTTCTTACTAAATTGTGTATTTTTAAGATATTTATTTAAGATAACTCTAAACACATGATATTGCAATCACATTAAATTTGCATGATTTGTAGCACCTCTGCTTTCATTTCATACCAAAAAGCCAGTATAACCATTTTATTTTGTCTACAGTGAAATATTGCTGCCCATTTGTGTCAGCCTTACAGATTAATGTCTGAAATAGATCTAAATCAAGACTGAATTCCAACTGGTCTATCACCTTAAAGTTTTGTTAAAAATTCATCTTTTATTGGCAATTTTTGTATAATACAGAATAGAGAATTCGCACTTGTTTTAAATTTTGTTTTAAAGGGGCTACGATTGTACATTAAGGTCTCTGGAATCCAAATATATCCCCCCACAAAAGTATTATCTAATTATTTTTGTAGTTATTCATGTTTGAAAAACGCCGGAAACGCGTCTCAGCCGAAAACGGGGCGTGTCGGTTAGTGAGGTCATAAGCTTTTTTCGTTTTTCGCCGTAGCTTGGTTTTCAAGTGTTTCGAATATAGTCCAAGAGCACGGGGCCCCCAGACCTAAGTTATTTTCTCACGAATGAAATGTATCGGATTTGGTTTGGTTTTCATTTACTTTTAGTGTATGCATACCTGCTAGAGTGGACCTACGGCCAATTTGCAGGTATCGGATGCAAAAAGAAGGTAAATTATAAGTTAACTTAAGTCATTTTCTCAAGGCTGATTTTTACATATGTTTTAGAAAATATTCTTGAACGTTAATTATCAATCTGCCAGACACTTTCCGTCTTTTGCCAGACACTTTCCGCCGAAGCTTTTGCCAGATGCTTTAAACGTCCCTGTATAGTTCAGACTTTGTCCCACACATCTGGTGGAGCGATGTGGCTCTACGTATTTTCTAACTAAACAAAAATTTATTTAAATTGAAATGACGATATTTCTATGTTTTAAATTTTTTTAGATTGACTGTAATTGTTCGTTACTTTTATGGTGACAGAAATAAAGCTGAGTCGATAAGCAATGAAAATGAAGAAAGGTTATCATTTCAATTTATATAAATTCTTTTTTAGTTAGAAAATACGTAGTGCCATATCGTGCCATCAGAAGCGTGTAACAAAGTCTGAACTTTACAGAGACGTTTAAAGCATGGCAAAAGTTTCAGCCGACAGAAAGTGTCTGGCAGTTTGATTACTAACGGTTATTGATATTTTCTAAAACACACGTAAAAATCTGCCTTGAGAAAATGACTTAAGTTAACTTATAATTTGCCTACTTTTTGCACCCGATACCTGTAAATTAGCCGCCGGTCCACTCTAGTGAGTATGCATACACTAAAAGTAAATGAAAAGCAAACCTAATCTGATATGTTTTATTCGTAAGAAAATAACTTTGGTCTGGGGGGCTCTCGCACTAATAGGTTGCGTACGGGGATGATTGGGAAGAGTCTTCGTTTCAAACAGGAATGTTAAATAGTAATTGCAGTGCATGTTCCATTTATATTTAAAAAGATATTGTTAGGGCCAAGAAAGCAATTTGCGGATTGATTCCTTTCATTTTAAATGACTGCATTCATTGAAATATTCATTTCTCATAAATGAAAATTTGAAGTTGGATTTCGTAGAATAATGTATAAAATGAAACTGTTATTTAGTTGTGTTAATACATGCTTTTTTAATATCAGTTTTCAGTTATTTTAAACGCACCACCAACAATTATTTTTCATAGATTTGACATATTAAAATAGTACCAAAAACGGTGTGTCAAATTTATATTAAAAAATTTTATCTGTTATTTTTAGCCAAAAGATTTTTTTTTTAAATATTTTTATATCCTTAAATTTGGCCAAAAAATAATAATGTAGAAGTTTAGACACTTTTTATTAAAAAAAAACATACTTCATTAAAAGTAAGAAATTTGAGAAAATGTTACTTAGTAATATATTAATTTAGCCGTAAATGTTACTGTATGTATTTAAACGCTTTAAATCTATACCCTGAAAAGGAACCTTATACCTCTTGCAGTAAAAAAAATAGTATTTTTAGTTTAGCTGTCTATATTAAACCGTACTTGAGCGGGTATTAAAGTAAATAGCACAGAAGTTACTTGGTATTTTTTTATTTGTTTATTTTTGAACACTTTGGGTAGACTATTCTTAATCTGTTCACAATTCCCTTAACTAAGTGCCTTTTAATAACGTTTTTTTGCATTTCATTATATTATTAATCCTTTTGCCATAAAAACACTGTCCTGAGGGTAGGAGGACAATCTCTTATTAGTTTTAAATGTTCTTTTTAATTTATAATTTGCATATTTGAAATTTGTTACTGAAAAAATTAAATAAACTGTAGCTGCATTGTCAACGTCACTTAGTAAAACTAATAAAAAATGCACCGACAGAACATGATTCGTGCAAAAATATTTGTTTTGATATTAACCTGCTTTAGAGCCCACGTTTGTTTTAAGATCTAAGCTTTTGCTATCTAGTTTAAGTCAAAATATAATTTTTTGCTATTCAATTCATAACCAGAAAATTTCCTTTATCAATATTCATTTTGGAAATTATTTAAAAATAATAAGGTTTTTAAGTCCATACATACAAGTCTGAAATACTATTAAATTAAATATTTAATTAGCTATATTTAATTTTAGCTGAATTCTTTGGTATAATTCCAACATTTTATATTGTGTTATATTTTTCATTATTTTTTAAAACATCGTTTTTCTCTGACTTGACAGAATATTGTTGTATATAATAAGTTGCCAATTATATTCGTTTACATCACCACAATAAACATTATTCTTAATTTGTGGATACTCTCATATCTGCATATAATGCAAGACTTATTATTTCAATATTATTACTTAACGCAAATTTAAATGATAAAAAAACGGCCTGTTAAATAACAAACAAAAAGACATTTCCAGTGTTTTTCTCTATGGCCACACGGTAGCCGTTTTTTCCTAAAGGATCTTATGACGTCATGACAATTGACTTCCGTTTTATCACGAAACTGAAACTGGGAGCTTCGGTTTCGCTGCTTACTTTAACATTAACAGAGTTCAGATTCATTGTAATCTGAACGTCAAAATTGGTAGCGAGAGTCGCCTAGATGGTGCCACAGAAAAATGTCTCTCAGTTCTGGGGAATATGCCGAGTCTGCGAAGGCTTAGCAGCCAACAAAGCAGTCCTGTTGGAAAAAGAAAAAAGAAAGTTTTAAGTATAAACTTTGTCCCATGTTTGAAGTGTAATTGTTTTGTTTGCAGTCTGAGTTGTTCCAAGACGACCTCTATCCAGACACGCTGGCCGACACACCTGCCATGTCGGCCGAGGAGTGGGCCGGAGGAAAAGACTCGGACCCTGTTCTTGTGAGTATATGCAAATATTTTAACTAATAAAGTAGATTTGAATGTTATTCTCGCTTTTTTAACCCATTAACAATGACTTTGTGAATGCCATTAACTTTCATTTCCAAATAAAAATATGAATTCTAAGTTTTTTAAATTACTTTTTTGTGTAATTTAATTTGTCCTTCATAATTTGTACTGGACTCTGTTCTTCATTTGTTATGTATTTTGTCTATTTAGATAAACTTAAGCAGAAAGATTATTTTTGTGTAGCAAATTTTCTTGCCAACCTTCGTTAAGGGGTAGAGGGACCTCATGAAAAATATAGGTTTGTACGAGGGCTCAGAAAATGTTTTTACTCCTAACATTTACACCAATGCATCTGAAAATTTCACATTATGTTGTAGGCCTACATAAATTCTGTATTACTGTAGCCATAGAAAATTTTACATATACACACCGCGCAATCCTTGTTTACAATATAAGGACATCCCCATATTCATCCCAAGTGAGATGTGAACAAAATTCACTTTTGCCCATACCATCAATCCAAAAAGAATCTATATGTTGTAATTTACAAAATTATCTTGCTTTAAATATAGCTTGTGCTGTTTTTTTTAGTTTAGAATGCATTTCAAACATTTAATATAATCTTTTTTACTATACCTCCACCACCAAGTCTTCTAAAAATAAAAGCCCATAAAATGCTTTTTTTTATCACTTGAAATTTTTTTAAAATAGAAACATTTTATTTCAGAGGTTATGTTTATTAGTTCTTAAAATGTATTTATGATTAACTTAGGTATGCTTCAATTCATCGTTTTATCTTAAATATTTAGTTAAGCAACTGAAGTATATAGCTTGTCTACTTTTAATATTTTTACAAGGATGAGTATACTAATTCTTTCTTTTTTAAAATCTATTGTTTAGATGAGCCTAAAAGATGGGTACAAACCAAAGGCACAGGAGTTCAAACTGTCTAAAAGCAAATCTAATATTTTAGACCGAATGCCTTCCAAAGCGCGAGAAAAGACTGAAGGAGTGCCAGTAAGTGGGAATTTCTTATTTAACGTGTTCAAAGTAAGAAGCATATGTTTATAAATGTTGTAGAACATTGCTTAGAGCTACATTTATTTGTTCACTAAATATATTTTAGTGGGATTCTATGTTGTTGATGCATTGTATCTTAAATTAGTCTTGAAAAGTTCGAGAAATACAAATTGAAGTTTTTGATTTAACCCTAACACTAGGAGATCATGGAATCTTTTTAAGTATTGTTTTATCATCAAAATGAAAGTTATTCAATTGATCAGCAAATGAACGGAGGCTACAAGAGCTGATGATATAGATAAACCAATTAGGTTCTTTGAATTGGCATATTTTACAACTTCATAAATGCAGTGTAAAAATACTATTATGAAAAATCGCAATAAAATTAAGCTGCTACAATGGAAAACATTTCACTGTGTGGTCAATTTTGTTTTTGGTGGCTAAACATCATAGCATCCTACATAATGTCTTTTGCATTCGATAAATAGTAGGAAGGAAGTAGATGGTGCAGCCAGTCAAAATAGTGCAACTCTATGTATGACAGGTGGTTTGTAGTATGCTCAGCGCACGGCGTTGCTATGTGCTCTGTTTGTTTTGTTTTAGATCTAGGTTTCCACCCTGATATGTATTTTTAATAATAGAATTAATATATTTTATTCATTATAAGTTACCATTTTTTTCTTTTTAATGGATAATTACTTTGCTCAAATAACTAAAATAGTTAAAAGTTTAAGCCCCACCCACAGATGGTGCTACCAGACAAACTGTTTCCTGACAGCTTGTAAATCCAGGTTATTTTTCGAATTCGAAAGGCATTATTAAGTAGGAGGCTGTGAAAAACATAAGTGAAGCTCAGCCTCCATCTTGTTTAGGTTGTCAACCGGCTTTTCTTTTTAATAGATCGCCTTGTTTAAATGAATCAAATAATATTGGCCTGTTTGTGATTCAAATAATAAGCTTTGGTCACTATATTCAATTACTGTTGCTGTACTAATAAAAAGAATTTTTCTTATTTAAAAAAAATAAGGAAATTAATTTGTATAATTTATAAAAAAAGTTTATTAAATTTTTAAAAAAAACTTGTACCTTAAATATTTCAACAATCAAAATTAATAGCAAAACAAAGTGTCTAGAGAACATTAAATAGAGACTCATAGGTTTTACTACAGACTAAAATTCCTTTCAGAAGGAGAAACTGGACGAGATAATGGAGGAGATCCGCAAACTGAAGGGCACCATCCTAAAGCAGGAGGTGCGCATTCGAGAACTCGAGAAGAGGATCGAAGAGGCACCCCGCTCTACTGACCTGGAGGGGGGCCAAAACCAGGTCAACAACAACCACCATGAACCCCCGGTCAACATCCTGGTGGACGAGGTCTAACTGTGCCTGCGACCCCCTTCGCCCCACCTCCCTTTTGGTTCTTTAGAAGATGGAACATTTTTTGTCTTGGTCCAGACATGGTATTATGGAATTGGGACAAGCTGAGATGGATGTGGTACTACCCGAGGTGTTGTGGATAATGTGCAAACTAAGTACAAAATAACTAAAGAAATTTTTAATTAGTTCTTTTAATTATTCAGGGTTTCCATTCTCTTAAAAAATAATCTTCGACCCTTAAATTTAAAAATGGTTTTTGATGCCTCTAAATTTACTCTGAAGAACAAAACTGCCCATTTTTCTTCAAATTTACAAAAATTTTAACTTATATCAGTTTAATTTATTTATTGTTGAATGAAGTATTTGTAGGACAATGGATAATTTACAAGAATTGTGCTAGTTCAATCCTGATGTCCTACTGTCAGAAACGTATACATTTTAAAACATCAAGATAGTTGTGAATTATGTCTGAAAAATCTCTGAATTAGGTTCATTTATGCTTGCATAGCCAAAATAACACCTAAAAGCTCCTAAGTTTTGCTGAAGTTTTTAAGTGGGAACCCTATATCTTGCCGTGCGCCTTCGTATCAACCAAACTAAAATGTCTTGATAATCTATTTTAGAGATATACTATGTATATACCTCAATTCTTATGCATTTAAATCACTTTTACTGAAAAAACTTAAAATATGAAAAGATTACCAAACTTAAAAAAGATAATTTATTGTAGGATGAAACAGAAAACCATTTTAGTATTATTTTTTTAAAAAATTATTGAAAATCACAACGTCTCATTTTTGTTTCAATTCTGGGATAATATCGGAGGGATTGTATTGGATACCTACTGGCATTAAAGTGTTGTAACGTCCTTAGGGGTAAGGAAAATGTGTGTGATAGACGCTTGATCAAGGATCCTTTTTTTAGTGTGAGGAAATAAAGTTTATTTTTATTGTGCGCGTGTGAACAGCGATTGCCTTTATAGATCAAAGTATTCGAATCAGTCATGAGAGAAAGTCAACACTTAACTAATTTTTACAAATATATAAGATTTTAAAAATTTATTTAAAAGCTGATTGCTTAAAATTTAGGGTTACCATCGTCCTTAAAAACTAACTATAAAAGCTGATTTTGAAGTCCTTATATTTTTACTCTGTGCGTGACAGTTGCATTTTTTCTGAAACATAAAGGCAAACAAAATATTAAATTCTAACATTTTAAGTACTAGACTAATTTAAAAGATTTTTTAACTTAATTAGTAATTCTTAAAATATATTTATGATGGACTGCATTTAAAACTGCTATTCAGATTTTTGAAAAAGTATAAAATCCTAAAAAAACATACCATTATTTTAAGAATTTGGTCCTTAAAAATTCAAATATGTGTCAATTGAAATGTGTACAGTTTCTGAAATTATATATATATTAATTAAAGTTGTTCATTGGCATAAATTCTAAATACAGCACGGAGGATAGTAAATTTTTATATTCTTATTAGGTTTGAATTAGGATTTTTTAAGAAGTAGTCTGATTAATCTCCTATGACTGATTCGCCTAGTTTGCTCAACTTTTTAACAATATTAAAACGGCTTGTGAGAGATGTGTGATGTATTCATCTGGTTTTGCTCTGATTTGGTGCTGCATTCTCAACAGGATTGCACAAAACAAAGAAATTCTGCACTTTTTGTTCCGGAAATTTAAAAAAAAACAATTTGAATTATATTTTAAAAACAATGAAATTAGAATAAGATATTTAATTTAGAAAAAGCATATAGGAATCATTTTTATATGACTAAAAAAAACGCACTTTTTTTTAACCTGTGTTTGATTGTTTAAGTTACCAGACCTTTTGATTAGGTAATTTTTCTCTCAAAAATCGTTTTTCTACTTGAATGTACAAGAAAATAACTAAACAAATTAAATAGACGTTTCACAGTAGATTTCTTTTAAAAATTGTTATTTGTACCTTATTAGGAAAAAATGGCAGATGTTGTAACATTCAGCCTTTATTTTCTCTACTTGTTACTTATATTTTTAGTCCATTCAGTTATACAAAGTAGTCAGCCGAATTTGCAAAAATATGTCCTGAACAAGTATCTACTGGTGTTTACTTTTATGCGCGTGTATTTCTATTTTATTAGGAAAGAGAAAAAAAATTACACTAACCAAATGTGTGCAATGCCTGTGTATTACTGAACAACCTTTTTGAGTTAAATGTAAATATGTATGTTATTTGAATAGTCTTTTGTAAATACAACTTTTCTGTGGATTGATAAAAATCTCCCAACGTTTTACAATTAGAAACTTGTCTCAATTTTACAAGTAAAGAATGATCAGTGCCAATTTATGCATTGTATGTAGAGCACTGTGTGTAAATGGTCGTGTATGTCTACGCACTTAAGTTAAATTGAATACACTGTTTGATTATATAGTAGAGGTTCTAAAATCCACACAACTATATTGTTGATTTCAGGTCAAAGTTACACATTTTGGTTTCAATTCGCAATAAATTGAAATATAATAATTAGTTATGATTTCTTAATTCTTTCAATTTGAGGATGTTTACAGTTCTGCCACCTAAATAATTGATAGTTTTTCCACTAAATCTGTAAACCTACGCAATTTGAGAATTTGCCTAATTTACGTCTGGTGGTTCTATTTAAATGCAAAAATTAAATATAATCTTCAGTCAATGTTTTCTGATAATGAAATAACAACAAATGAAATTTGTTTTACAAAATAGCATTGCTATTAGATTTTTTTTATACAAGCTGCTGGAAGTCAAATCTAGTTTATGTAGTAAATTGTTTTTCAAGTAGCCAATCAAATAGTAACCATCGTTTAAGTTCCTTTATGTAAAAAATATTGCTTATATTTCATGAAGTGCCATTATTAGAATAAAAAATAGACTAATGTACTAAATTTTTGTACTAGTAGTTTGTTTGCTAAAAAAAAATCTAAAATAAATCTGGCCTATAATGAAACCTAATATTGGCATTTTATACTGTGGAATTTTTTTAAATACCGAATTTTCTGATTGATTGAATGAGAAAAGGCAAATTTAGAAAACAAGCCTGTCAACCACAAATAGGCAAAAAAAATTATGAATTTTTTTTTAATTGATTAATAATTTTAAATGTTATAAAATAAATATTTTTATGAAATTCATTGTTTTATTTTTTTATGTATTTTATATCTTGCCTGGCCTAATCAAAAATGTATGCTTTAAAAGAACTTTGCTATATCTAGTCTTTCTTCATTTATCCCTCATTATTATATGATATCAACTGAAATATTGCTCATCAATGGCTGAAGAGCTTTGATAATGAATTCGTAATTTATTTTGTAATAAGTACAGAATTTGTATAAATTTGTATGCATACATTTGCCTTATAAATATGGATAGATTTTATATTACCATTTTTTGACTGTTTTGAAACAGACATGTATTTTTTAACCTGCGAGAAAATAAAAGTGCATATTTTGAAATTTGAGGTATTGTGGAGAAAGTGCTTCAGTAGATTAACGTAACACATGACATTAGCATAGAAATTGAGTGATATTTAAAAGTAAATCGGGAAAACCCTTTGAAGAGTGCAGGGGGAAAACCACAAACTGGGAATCTATCCGCATTGAGGTCTGCTTGGCAAGTAGTGACGATTGGAAACAGATTTTCCCCCCTTGGTTCTTCCGCAGTTCAAGCCTCGGACTAGTGTCTGGAGTGAATCGCAATCAGAGAGATAGTAAACCTGTGCACCACATGACAATAACAAAGGAAAAACTGGATTGTTCACACCAGTTTAGGCGATGACTCGCTATCTTCGCCAAGCAGACCCGATGCAGACAGATTCCTAGTCGATGAAGGGGTTCTTCCCCTGTACTCTTCAAGTATGAATGCAAAAGTTTAGTTTGTATGCTTTTCTAGTGAAGTTTCGCATTAAGAGCTTAACTCAGTTTGAGTATTGTCTTTATATAATGTGTTAGTCGTATGTAGAATTTTTTTTGTGCAAGAAATTCAACAACAGTTGTATTATTTACACATTCTAAGGGTTTCATGTTATGAATTATAATAAAATTTCGTATTATTAGAATAAAAAGTACTATTAGAATAAAAAGTACTAAAACAAAAAAGAAACTTGAATAGTTACAAAAAAAGAGCTCATTTTTAGGGTTTTTTTTTCTACTAAAACGTTTTGATTAAAAAATATATATAATATCAATATAAACTGAAGTACTTCATATTTAATACTTCAAGTATTCACATTCAAGTACTTCAATTTAATACTTCAGTTACTACTGAGTACTTCATATTTGCATGTAATGTTAGTGCTTAAGAATGTTTGCTTCGATGAAGTAATGTCTGTAAAACATCATACTGTGATCATTTAGACTGAGTACTAACTAGGAAGCACTAAATGTTGTATAACTTTTTAATGTAAACAAAAATGATGTTATATTTTATTTAGAATCATTCTTAAACAAATGTAATCAATTAACTATTTTACAGACCATCGAAACAAAGTGGAACTTTATTTTGTATTTAAACATGTAGTGATCCGAAAAGTGCTTCCTAAGCTTGTGTTAAACCTTGTGATCAAGCTCATATGTGTGCCTGCAATACTTACAGATGAAAAAAGAAAACCTTTTTTATAAGTTGATCTCATGGAAAAAAAATCAATGTATTTTACTTTGCGGAATGTTTAAGCATTTTATTTGTACTTTGAAACTGGTGAGAAAAAATAAGTAAAATAGTTCTACTTTACTAAGCTAAGCATGTTTCTATGAGATTTTTTCAACAGAGGGTAAAGTGAATCTCGCACTTCAATGCTTTTTTAACTTTTGTATTTACAATTTGTAGATTTTTTAATAAAGTAGTAAATAGCCTTATACTTGGTTTTATTCTTATACATACACACAGTTTGGTTTCCATGGCAGCACATGATTGACAACACTTCTACTTTCTAGGGTTTTTTTTTATTAAATAAATCTTTTTTTATAATGGCACTTTTAAACTTTATCATTTGGATATACTAATAATTTTAGTCAACTTTTTTAATTCGAAAGAATTAATAGACATGCTGAAGATCCGTCCGTACCCTCCCAAAATCTTATATTTTGTCAGATCTTAAAGATACTTTTATGTTAGAAAGGTATGAAATCAGAGACGTACTTTTCACACTTTTTGTCCGTCTATCGGTGCCTATCTATACCAACTTGTCTGTCGATAAACTACCCTGAATTAGCATTAAAATTTAATTTTTATTCATTTAAATGGTAGTTGCTACATTAACAATAGCAGGAAAATTTATTTTTGTCACATAAATCAGTTTATGCTATATTTTCCGACATCATTCCCATGCGATTCTTTGACTTTTCATTATAAGAAAGCTACGAGTTTAATTTTCTTGCATAAAAAGCTTCATAGTCTTAATTTACAATTCATTTATAATGTGATTTGGGGGCGTTTCATGTTTTGTCATTACTAAATATTACGAAATTATCAGTTTTTATAAATTTTTGTGTTGATTTAAGAATAAAAAAAGCTTGCATCATTTAAGACATTTTTCAAATGTCGCCGGAACGGATGCTAGGATTTGACTCAAGCAATTTTACATAATTATTCTTAGAACTGCAAATAAATTTAGCAAATGATTAAGAAAATTTATTTTGGCGGAAAAAATTTAATGAAAATAGTTGATATTGCTTTTAAAAAAAGTTTATGACAATGTTTATATCATTAAATGCTGTGTTTGGTAATTTTTTTCTTAGGTGTATAAATCTTGTGTGGAAGTTCCCGATAACAGTTATTGTTACAAATCTACATTGTTTTTTCTATAAGAATATCAGTTAGTTTTAAATGTATTAGGAAAGTAGGTTATTTTAGAACTTCTTGTTTAAATCTGTTTTTCCTAGATTTTATTAAATATTAGTTGAAAGGTAAGATTAGCGACATTTTTAGTAAATTAACTTGTTTTTAATGTGGAATACTCACAAATAAAAATTAGTCCAGAATATGTTCCAACTTAAGATGACCCCATGAAAAAATTAATATTTTTCATATGACACTATTTTTTATCAAAAAACAAAATGCACGTCATGGAAGCAGAGCGCACTTATGGCAAAAATTTACTTTCAATAATGACAGTTAAATTTTTTCCTTTACTTGCTAACAAAATCATAACTTAACAGAGACCATATGCTACAAGTGTAAATGAAAAACTTATGTGAAATATTGAATAAATTCAAAAATATTTTATTTATAAATTAAACTTTGTACATGTACAATTAAAAAAATTACATATTTAAAATCACCACTTTAAGTATCCATGTCATCATCTACTTCATCAGGGTACTACAAATAAAAAAAAATACGATAATTAATATGCACAAAGAAAGCGATATTTTACATAGAGAGTATACAATACAATCCCATACAGTATATCAGTAAAAGCTATGGAATTTTCAAATAAATACTCCATACTTATAAGAGTAAATAATGACAACCAAAATCCTTGCAAACGAGCTTGCAGCCAGCTAAACTAAATTAATTTGTAATGACTTAAAAACTATGTTATTTTGGCAGATTACAATATTTAATATAGAAACGATACAAATTAGTTATTAATCATTCTAAATGTTATAGTTGAAAATAGCAACTCTTGGGTTAAAAGTGACAAAATTTCCACTACTTCACTTAACTGGTCTAAAATACATGCAGTGCTATTCAATCTTATGTAGCCATTTTGCACCAAGCACAAAGAAGTGAATTCGCATTAAACTAGTTTTTAAATAATTTTTGAAATATCAGGCCTCATACTCCTTGAGTTGATCAAGTCAGGCCATAAAACTTATTACG
The DNA here is from genome assembly GCA_019343175.1 of Oedothorax gibbosus. Taxonomy (NCBI): domain Eukaryota; kingdom Metazoa; phylum Arthropoda; class Arachnida; order Araneae; family Linyphiidae; genus Oedothorax; species Oedothorax gibbosus. The sequence continues at coordinate 9,071,791 of CM033273.1, forward strand.
CAAGAACTCAGTACAGTGTCAAATATACATGGCCTAGAGTCATATTTATTGTTTTTATATAAATGTAAACAGAATAGTGACAGTTATGGCTAAATAGCAATCTGTTTTCTGCTAAAAGATGATTAGCTTGGTGAGTGCAAAGAAGATTGCTCGAGCAGTGTTTCTTAACTGGTGGGTCGCGACCACCTAGTCTTGCTCTAGTGCGTAGCAAAATTCTTACATGAGCAACCGGTTTTGTAGACCAGTCTAACCGATTTTGTGGCCAGGACGCTCCCTACAGAAAATGTCTTGAAATTTGGAACTGTATAGGGCTGAAGGGAGAGGGGTGTTGGCATTGAGCTAGAAGAAACGTGGAGTGAGGTGTGCGATTCACTGGACAGGGCAGCAAACGAGCCGGTTCAATAACGAAACGCGGAGGAATACACGGCACTGCAGCAGAAACGAACCGGGCAGTGTAATTAAACCTACAATTAAAATCTCAATTGTAAATACAAATCCACGGGTGGCCAACGAGAGACGCTTCTTTATTCTGATAAGGAAAGGACCAACGCCAGATGTCATAAGTTGAAAAACACTGCCATAGAGGGCACTACATTGCCTTTTGCAGTGAAAGGATAAGATATTGTGATGATTCTAACTCACCCTCATTTTGACATCCAGGTCTTCTCCATACTGGATTGCATTGTCGATGGTCAGAATGAGCTCTTCAATGCTATCCGGGTCTTTGATGTTTAGGGGGAGGAATTTCACAAGACTGAAATTTTCGATCTGCAAGAGAATAAAAACTATGAATGACTGCGAAAGTTTGGTTATTCGTAATTCAAAATAACAAAGTGTTTTTCAATGTAATTTGGTTATGGTTTTTGGCACCAAATAAAAATAATTTTTTGCAATTGGAAAGTAATATTTTAATGCTAAATCTTGTCAGTTATAATGTAATTCAATTTACAATTAAGTGCCAAAACAAAAGTTGGAAAAAATTAAAAAAGTTGTTAAAATAGCAATCATACTTTCTTCTCATTTCACATATAAAGGGGTAATAAAACCTATTAAAATTACTAAAATAGATAAAATTGTAAAATTAAACAGGAATTCAGTGATAGAATCCATCTAGAATTTCCATTGGCAACTATCGGACGACGATTTTTTGTGGCCCTTTGCTCTTTTCAAACACCCAAAATTATAAACAAAAAATCCTAAAAACCAAAATGTTTCACACAAAACTTTTCCCTTGTATTTATTTTGCTGAGGGATAATTATATATTTTTGCAAAAATTTAACTGTAGTAGTTAATTCACTTAAACAAGTACATTACACATCACAATGAGAGATAAATTAAAGAGATGTAAGGGAGAAGTTATGAATCATTCTCGTTCTCCCTTAAGGGGGAATGGGCGTGCTGGAGCGGGGGTCTCCAAAGCAAAGTGCATCAGTGTTAATCCAATGGCGAAAAAAATATTTTCTCTGCCACATTTCTCCGGCTGTATTGAATATTTTTTCAAGCGGATTTTTTCATATGAAGCATGTAGCTGACTTACAGGTCCCGACAATCCCACTTTTTGAAATTGGTTCGAATATTTTTTATAATTTTTAATAAATAATTTTACACAAAATATTCGAAGCAATTTCAAAAAGTGAGATTATAGAGACCTGTAAGTTATCTACATTTGTTATTTTAAAAAAAAAAAGTTTGTAAAAATATTCAATACAGCCGGAGAAATGTGGCAGAGAAAATAGTTTTTTCGCCATTGGATTAACTCTGATGCACTTGAGTTTGGAGACCCCCGGTCCAGCGCGCCCATTCCCCCTTAAGTCTCTTTCATTTGTCTTTCAAGATTTACAAAAATTTAAATTTATTATCTTATTTAAAAGTGTTAAATCTTCGAAAACACTTCACCCATGTAAGTATCGCTTTTTAACCTGTTTGGAATGAATGAAATCAATCCTGAATTTGATTATTTCTTCCAAATGTGTAATTATCAATAAAAGATCCTATTTTCAAAATATTTATGGCATAATCAAAATAAATTTATTGAAAAAAGGTACACTTCCCATTTTTTTCAATTGAAAATAAATAGGAGAAACCTGTGTTAGTGTTCATGCAATATGTACATTTCAAACATGTTTTCTAAAGCCGTTTTTTTTTTATCAAAAAATATTTTATGATTGATCATGATTATAATTAGTACTTGTAATTGTTGAGGTTTAAATTTTCACAAAATGAGTATTTAAACGCTCCCTCAAAACATTCGGAGCCCACAACATTATCAAAATTTCTAAAAAAAACTAACATTACTGCCTTTTGAATGAAAAAGGTTACCGATCACTGGTCTAGAAGAACTATTTTCCAAATTTTTTGGCATTACATGAGCGTTTGGACGATTCTTTCGTTACGTGTGTTACTTTTACAAGTTGTTTTTCGATTTTAAGGTACTTTTGGCAAACTTATTATTTTAAAGTTTTTTAGTGTTGGAAGTTAAAGTTTCATGTCTTATAAGTTTCCAAAATAAAAATAAATGAAAATTGATTTATGGATGTGTGAAAATAAATCTTAAAAATTCATTATGTGTGTTACATTTTATATCGAAAGATATTTGAAAGTTTAAAAACATAGTCTTATTTCTGTGAATTATGAAGGAATTATGCTATAACATTTTATTCACCAAAAGACAGATTATAAACCTTGTTTATGGTACCATTCATTTATTTTTTTCGCTTAATAATATTTAGTAATTTGCTAATGTAAGCGTTACGTATGTTACCAGAACGTTATGTGTGTTAGCCTGTGTGAATTCTTATTAAAAAATTTCAAATGTTTCACCAAAAAACGTGTTAAACATTAACAATTTATTTGAATTAAAGATGGCTTAAGAAGAAGTTATATAAGGAGGACAATTTAGAGAATACGGACTGTTAGTGTGTCTTATTTTTGAAACAATTTTCAACACTTCATCATGTGCTTGAAATTTATGCTTTTAAAGGGTTGTATATTTTGTCATGGGTTTACATTTGCAATTAGAGCATCAATATCGTTGTTATTTATGGGAAGAATTGTTGTGTTGGTCACAAGTTCTTTGGGAACTTATGACCAACACAACAATTCTTGAGACCAGTTCTCAATGCTATTTTCATGTAATTCACCAGCACACTTAGTGTCGTGAAGTTTCTTCACTAAAAGACCACTAGAATCTTTTCCCTATTCTTGCCAAACTGCATTTACAGATGGGCCAGAATGGACATTTACAGATGGCCAGAACAAATATTGCACCGTTTTTGCAATTATTGCATTCACCCTTCCAACACTTGGAGTCTAGATTTTTTCATACCAGAGGCACATAAATGTTTCTCCCACCATGGATTGTCACAAAAAAGATTAAAATCTTTTACTTGCAGAATGAAATGTTCATGTTATATGCATTTGCATTTGTCCACAGGTGTATCCTTCAATAAAATAGATTTTTTAGGAGCAGAGAGCAAAATTTAGAAAACAAAACCAAATGCTTAGGTTATAACAGTTTAAATGTTGCAAAAACTTCTCTAAAAACATGGTTAGATAGCATTTTGTATTTTCGTTTTTTACCTGCATTCTTCCCATTAATCCGAAGAACCATATCATCTTTTAAACCAGGCATTGTGAATACAATATCACTTCGAAAGTAAAAATCGGTAACCATCGATTTTAATTCTGAAATAGTTTGAGAAGAAGGCTTGATATCATTTTTTTTTCTATCAAATTCTTCAAACGTGTAGCTCAATACAAGTCCTACACGTTTTGCTAATCCAGATATAATAACATTTTGTTAACAGCAATTGATGAAGTCAGAATTTTCAAAGATTTTCGCATTGCTTTCCCTAATGATTGAGGTCTTAAATAAGGTTGTTCTTTTGTACATAGTTCTCATCATTATTTAATACAATATCTTTCTCTTTTACTGTAAATACAGTAAAAGAGAAAGATATTGTATTAAATCATTAAGCAAAGAGAGAGTGAAGGAAATGACTGTTATTGAAAAGAAGCCATATGAAGTTGCGAAACAGTTGTTAAAGTTTAAAAGTAAGACAATATTGTCTTTCTTACTTTTAAACTTTAACAACTGTTTCACGACTTTATACTGCTTCTTTTCAATAACAGTTATTTCCTTCACTCTCTCTTTGCTTAATGATTCGATTCCTTCATTTTCTTGTGCTTGGAATGCCAGATCATTTGCCTTTTTTCTTTCTTTCCATAATTTTATTCTATTATATCCAGTTCGCACTTTTTTTTAGCTTTATTCATGAAATAATTTTTAAAAAACTAATTCTAAATAAAATAACAATTGGTCCAATTCGAAAATAATTAGCAATAAATATAAATTCTATTGCTCTGTAGAAATATTAAAATAATGCGTATAAATTCAGCTACTCAAAACAGAATGCTGAACGACGAACAACAGTTTAGAGACATTTCGTTACGTGTGTTACCTTAATTAAATTTATATTCCCAAAGGATAATTGTTGAAAATGAATCTATTTTGGGGTTACCTTTTTAACTTCTGACCTAGTTAATTTATAAATTATCATTTTGTAATTTATATTCTCTTTAATTTACTAATTAAATGAAAAAATTAGAATTTTCGTTACATGTGTTACTCTCCAATTAGATAATTTTTTTAAAGAAAGCATTTTACTGAGCAAATTATTTTTTTTTTAAATTTCAAGGGTTATTTATCAAAGAAAACATTCTTAAATAGTAATTATTCCTATTAGTACATTCTTAATGATTCCTTGTATTAAAAAAATAATTTTAATGTTCTTTAATGCGTTTAGATAAGCCATAAAAATACCATTACCAAAACATAAAAATAGTACATTCTGACATGTTCCAAATATTGTTAAAATTTCAATAAACGTGCTTTATAATTATGAAAACTATCACCATTAATAAAAAGTAATAAGTATGATGTTTGAGAATTCAGTTATATAAAATTTTTTACTTTTCAACAAATTTGAATTTTGAGACATTTAGGACCACTTTTCGTGGAATTGCCCATTTACTATACATTTCTACAATGTTAATATGTATTGCTAAAACCGATATTTATAACCCAAAATTAAAAAGCTTTGGTATATCCCATAAAGCTTTGAACTACATTGAGAATTTGAAATATAAATTATCCCAAAGTATATTTGTATAAATTTTAATGTAATGGTAGAAAAAAGTAAATAAAAGCATTATAAAACAATTTATGCATTTGCTACTAAAAGGAGCAATACAATAAATTGTGAAATACACTCACTAGTCCACAGATTGCTGCATTCAACTTGGAGAACTTTTTGCCCCACTTGCTAGTGCTCTGTTCATCTTGAATGAGTAAATCTAAATCTGGATCTAAAAATCTAGAAGAAATAAATTAAAAGAAATATTAAAAATAAATTCGTGTATAATTTTATAAAAAGAATATAAAATCAAAGTGTAAAAAGTTACAAAACCAGCACAATTGTTTATGTAATTTATATAGCATCTAAAAGAGTGTTAAAGACTGCTGAAATCTGTAATAAATCTAAACATTTTGAATGGATCTAACAAACTGAAATTATATAATAATAAGTCTAAACTCAAGTAAAAAAACATCTTTAAACTTTGAGTTAACCTATATAGTCTTTGTAATATAAAAAAACAATCAAATATTCCAAAATATCAATATTGCATTATATCAATGGATTTCAACTCCTATAGTACTTAGCAATACTATAAACAAATCAAATAATCAGCATATAAAAAAATAGGAATAGGTGCATTAATATTCAGCGAAACTTTTTTAGCTGCAATACAATATACTCTATGATAACCTTTGATTGCTATACAGTTGAGCATGAAAATCTGCACAACTTGAGATAAGTGGTTGAGCGTATTTCGAGTTTTGGAGGTTGTTAGACCATAAAAAAAATTCTATGTAGCATATAAAAAAAATCTCAATCAAGGATTCTCAAATCGGGGAACTCCACAGATTTTAAAATCGTGGTACTCTGGATCCCCCACCATTTTTGAGAGCACGACTAGCAATCACTTCAAAAATCATCCAACCTGTCCAACTGCTTCCTGGAGTGCTTGGATAGCAGATCCATCTTGGAGAGTACATTAAGATGGGGTGTCTCTAGGGTTACCATTGCTGAGAGTGCACTCATTACCCCAGAGATGAACTTAGAGGGTTCCACCATGAACTGAGAGTCTATGAGGAACACCGAGCACACCTATAAAGAAGATACGTTTTTACTTCTTGTGATGATATTGATTATAAATATATAACTATTGGCACCTTTACAAAGGAACAGAGATTTGAAAGTTACTTTAAAAAATTATCACTGTGACGGTGAGTATGTAACTTTATTAAAAAAAAGTAACTTTGTTACAGTTACTGAACATGAAAAGTAACTGTGACAGTAAATTAATTTGAAAAGTAACTTTGTTACAGTTACTGAACATGAAAAGTAACTGTGACAGTAAATTAATTTGAAAAGTAACTTTGTTACAGTTACTGAACATGAAAAGTAACCGTCACAGTAAATTAATTTGAAAACTAACTAATTACAGCTACTTTTAGAAATTTCACGATCCAAGAAAAAAATTCCAATTTAACCATCTTCCCGTTTTGCAAAGAGAACCAAGATTAAAGAATTGTAAGCACAATCAAAACACTGCAATTAGAATTAATTAACAAAATATTAATAGCACACACAATAAATTAATATAAACCAAACACACAATGCAGTCTGCAACAAATGATATCCGTTACGAGCGTGTGTGAAATAATGAAAAAGTAACAAAACCTTTTGTTACTTAATTACGCTTAAAAGTAACTAAGTTACAGTAACTTCCTGAAATATCCAACAGTGTCCCGTCCCATAAAAGTTATTGTTACAAGTAATATGTTACTACAATCCCTACAAAAACGAGTCAATCCACACATAAAAAGGGATAATCTATCTTATTGTAACCTAAATACTTCAAATACTTCATAGTTAAATCCGCACATTCAATCAAACAATGTATGTTATACCTGGTGCTTGATGAAACAAATTTTCTTCATTTTCTCAAACCTCAGTTTTTGCAGATTGAGTCTGTTTTTCTTACAGTGGCATTGTAGTGTTTAGGATATAGTTCATCAAAGTTTAAATTTTTTTTTGCCTAAAAGAGTTTGTGCATAGGTTGCAATAAGGGTCATTGAAGTCTGATTTTTTTTCAAATAAACAAAAAAAAGTCGAGATAAAGAGCTGACCGTCTTTTTTTTCAAATTTTGAATTATTAAATTTTAAAGTTGCAACTATTGTTTCGTCCAACTCCACCTTCCCACTTCCTTAACATAAAAAATACTGTAAATGAAGCTACATCATTAAAACCACATTTATGAAGAATAGTCTAGTGGAGAGATTATTTAAATGAATTTTCCGTAGGAGTTGTAGCTTCGAAGATATACATGTTTAAAGTAAGAACATTATTATTTCATTACATTTTCCTCATAGGCTCAGAGTTTAATTTAACATTCTTATATTGACAAATTCTAATCTAGTACCTGGAATTCCAGTTGCTGTAGATGTGCCACTAGGCGGGGCATCACATCTAGGTGGGTGTACAACTCAATCTGGCCTACAGAAAATACAGTTTATATTGTTGACAGTAACTTTAAACATATTACATGTTATATATATTATATATATATATATATATATATATATATATATATATATATATATTATATATTATATATATATATATTATATATATATATATATATATGTGTGTGTGTGTGTGTGTGTGTGTGTGTGTGTGTGTGTGTGTGAAGCATTTAATTTTATACTTATTAGAAGAATGTTTATGAAAAAGTAATTCAAAATATTCGAAAGTGTTAAGAAAAGTTGTTCAATAATCCTATATTTCTTGGTATTCCTATCTGTTTATAAAAAAAACTACTGTATAAATAAGAAAAATAATTATAACTTTCATCTACAAATTTGGTTTATAATTCATTATGTTTTGTTAAGTTAAATTCATTACTAGACCTGCCAACTTTGGCTCTAGTGCAACGATAATTTAAACAACCTGCCAACTCTCCAAATTTAACTCGGAGTGGGTGCCAAGAGAAAGTTTAATGTTTCCCCATTCGAAAATCCGGCACTTGGTACATATGACAACGGAATTCAGAAAGTAGTTAAGAAGTTTTGCTGGGTTAAATATGGAGATTGCATTTAATTAATAGATGGTAGAATAAGGAACCTGTTTTAATTTTGGGTTAAGGGCGAACGAAACCAAACGATTGCTGGTCTCTAAACCAAACTGCCTCTGTGTTAATCCAATGGAAAAATGAATTTGGAAGCTACCTTTCTCCAGTTGTATTGAATATTGTTACAAATGTTTTTTTTAGATGATCAATGTAGCTGACTTACAGGTCTCTATAATCTCACTGTTTGAAATTGGCTCAAATATTTTGTTGGAAAATTATTTATTGAAAATTTTTAAAAATATTCGAACCAATTTCAAAAAGTTATATTATAGACCCCTGTAAGTCAGCTACATTGATCATCTAAAAAAAAAGTTTTTAAAAATATTCAATACAACTGATGAAATGTCTCAGAAAATTATTTCCCCCCGTTGGATTAAAACGGAGACACTTTAACTTTGAGACCCGCAGTCACATTAGCCCTTAAGGGGAGTCAGATGATTCTATCTCGCCCATGTTAATTTACCTAACTTTTTCAGGAAATTTTTCTCAGGAACGATATGAGATATCATTACAATTTTTTTTAATTTTGTTCCTTATATAAAGTTCTTTGATTTAAACTGAGGATATTGCAAAATATAAAAAAATACTTTTACAGTGATTTTTTTTTTAAAATATGTAATTGAAAAAAAAACCCAAAAAAAATCAGATTTAAAGTTATATAATTTTTTTTGAGCAGAGATATTTAAAATTCCTCAGTTTAAATCAAATATCTATTAATGGAGAAGAAATATGTTGATATCTTTTATAGTTCCCGAGAAAAATGTTCCTAACTGTTGAAAAACCTTATATTTCAGGAAACGCAAAAGAAAAGTAAGGTTTATGTAAGAAATGATATTAAATATTTCTCAAAAATGCTTATAAAAAGAAAATCACTTAACAGAAATCGATTATCTTGGTGTTAAATTAAAGCTAAAAAAAGGAAAAACAGAAAATTGACATTTTTGATCTAAACACCCATCCAACACCCCTTAAGCAAAACTGACATTTTCCAGAAGGCTACAAAAATAAGACAACGAATCCAATTGAAATATGGAATGAAGTTACCTGGACAATCAAATATTACATAATCATCATTTTCTTCACCCAACTGTTCAGAGAGCCAGCTCAAGTTTTCTGCAAGATACCTAATAAAAAAGAAATAAACTCATTAACAGGATAATTCTAAAAAAATGTTATAACATATAGTGGGATCTTTAAAAAAAATGATCTTGAAAGCAGGGTTCTGATTTATCGAGACAGATAAAGAAATTGATTTAGTTTAATCTATCATGAAAATAATACATGAATAAACTCAAAAATATGCTGGGAACTATTATAATGAGTTTATATTACTCAACTTTGAATTACCGTCCCACTAGAGCTACACAAGGGGGTATGGGAACTTCTATTAGACGAATGGTGGGTATTGAAAAAAAAATTATATCAAATTTGTAATAGTAAAAAAAGTTACTTTATGTTATTGCTAGTATGTTTACAAACTTTGGTTGATCCGAGTTAGTATCTTCAATTGCCTCTTTGGCTGTTTATTATACAAAATGTATTAAACAAGAATCAAGATTCTTGTTTCAAATGATTTGTACCCTATAAGTAATTAGAATAATGATACATATAATTTCACCCAGTGGTGGATCTAGGATTTTTCTGGGGGGGGGGGGCTGGAAACGGCGTAGTTCAAATTTTTCGTTATTTTTTATTGATAATTTCAAACTAATTTTTTTTCAATAAATTTTTTATTTAATACAATTATTGACTTCATAAATTATTAATTAAATGCAATAATTATAAATAACTACTGTATTTGCAATTAAAATTACCATATTTTAAATCATATCAATCATCCAGGTATAGCACACGTGGCTTTTTTATTACGACCCTTCGGCTCCTCTCATATGGACCAGACAACAGTATTGTCTCCTTTCTTAGAAGAGGGGTTGAAAAGACGGTGTGTGTGGGGGGGATCGACCAAACTACTGCAGTTTCGCCACAGGCGCTTTCAACTAAAGTGTGCAATGTCAACAGTTGAATACTCTTCCTATAAACTGTAAAAATAGTAATAAATAGTTATCTGCTCTAATGTTTTATCAAAAAAATTGGTTGAAAAAGAATATAAATTTAATATTTTGTCTTAATTTTGTTCTCAATAATAAAAAAAAGGGTCAACAGAACTTGAGGGGGGGGTGCGCCTCCCGCTGCCCTGGCTAGATCCGCCACTGATTTTACCCTTTATATTAATTGTCAGTTTGAGAGCAAGGTTACGATTAATTTAATTAATTTAATATTAGTTTAAAAACACTGAAATATGATAAATTAAAAGAATTTTGTATGATGACATGCTCAATACTAGAGCAATAAAATACAACTTTTCTACAAATTGTATTAATTCTTAGCCACTATTTATTCAATTTTATGGAAGTGTGAAGCAAAACAAATTAAATATATTGCAACATAAGATTATCCTTACTCCATACAAAACACAAGACCCCCATTGGGTCCGTAATGTAGTTCTTCGTCTTCCAAGGCATCGTCCAATTGAATAAGTTCACGGATATCTGCAATAAGAAAAGATAAAAACTTAACGGGAAATATCCTGAAAGTTTTAGTAGTTAAGGTTACTGTCAAATTTTAAAAACAAAAATCAAGGAATTCTTTGACTTTTTACGTGTTCTACAATACTTTTAAGATCTTAAATGTTCAGTGGATAAAATGAGTTGAATTATTCTAGAAATCTTCAGTTCAAAGTAACACATGTGAACACTCTCTTTTTTAAACTTGTTAAGACCTTTGGCTGATAAAGCAGCGCCAATTTCGAGGAGGTTTTCTGTAATATTGGCTTGATACAAGTGATTGTCCATGCTGAGTAACTAAGTTGATGATGAACTCCCAGTTAAGTCCCCAAGTAAGCTTGGCACTCATATATTGAAGCAATTTTTTCAAAAACCCTACAAGTCACAATTTTTTAAAAATTGAGTTTTTGAGGTTAATCAATTCATCCTATGTAAGCACACATTCTGTGAAGAAATCCTGTTATTCCAGCGCTTTGCATAGTCACGAAAAAAAACTAATATAGCATATTGGAAAGTCACCGACCTTGTCGAATCGCTACTTCTGTCGGTATTTATACATTTACTTTTTTACCCCATAAATCAAATAATGTATTCGATTGTTCTGGTTTATTTCTTAACTTTCCTTTGGTATAAAATTTTTTTAGATGAATAAACTAAGTTTTAGATACGAAAAGTTGGTATTATTTTTCTTGTACTTGAAACACAAGTAGCTTTTTTTTTTCAGAAACCCCATCAGTACAGCAATTTTAAATATTAAATAATGCTTTTTTAATACTCATTCAAGTTTTAATAAGGAATACCGCTCAAATGATTGTTCTTAAATTTTTGGTTCAGTAATTTCAATATAAAACTTTTTTTTTTAATTTCTCGAAAACTATGGTTCGTAGACTTACGGGGTTCCTGAAAAGTTGATTCTATTCACAACGAAGGAAGAAGAATAAAATCGATTAGAGTGGCTAAGATTCCGTCTTTTGTCTCTAGAGAGAGTGTCGCCATTGCGAGGGAGGCAGATGCAATCTTATTGTGTCCGCCCAGCGTTTTCCCCCACTAGCACTGCAGACAATATTTGGCAGGGATGCAGAATATGTCCGATCCGGCGATCCTAGATCGGGGGAAATTTTAGCCATCTGGAGAAATTTTGTGGAAAATATTCAATTGTTTTCGATTTTAACAATGTATTACAAACCCATGCTCCAACTTTTGCTATGACTTTTTTGTTTCCCATAGTGTGTTGAGGAAAAATATGAGTGCTTTGTGATACTTAATCAACACTATTTAAGATGTTGAGCTTTGTTATTGTACATTATGAATTAAGATTTGCCTGGAAAAATTTTGCAGTAAATATTCTTGTATTTTGCAAGTTTTAAAATGTGTAATTTAAGGTTCTTCAGAAATGTTCCATCTTGCTTTGTCAATTTTATAAAGTTTTCACTCATAATAATCATCATAATTAAGATTTGAAGCACTTTTTATTGTACAATTACCTTTGATTAAGGATTCTACACTTGTATATAGTACAAATAATTATTAATTTAAATGAAAAAAGCACTTTGGAATAGTAGCACTGCAGACAATATTTATTTGGTTACATTGACGATAGTTGGGGTCAAATGTTGGCTTTCTACTGAACTGAAAAATATAAAAACTAAATGGCATTAAATGTCACTCTGACTCAGTTATGGTCTGTGGAATGGGGTTGTTTCACGTCTTGGATGCCAACAGCTCCAATGGTTTGTTTTCATTTATTGTCTGGAATTACTTTTGTTTTGGTATTAGAAAAAGAGTTTTTTTCTAAGAATATTTTACCTATTAAATTCTTTAAATGTCAACTTTTTGCTGTGCTGTTGGTGGTTGTTCAAAACATTTCTTAAAGAAAGCTTACATAGATACAAAAGTTTCTTTTCATCTATATCGGTCAGTTTGAGAGTAAAACTGATAGAACCAATGAAATCACAGTACTCAGAAAAATAAAAACAAGAACATACATTATCTGAAACTTTCCCATTGCTATTTTCATCTTCATTTGTATTTCAAAACATATCAATGTACTATTTTTCACCGGTGATTATCTCGACCAAATATTAGCTTCATTTCTGGCTTAGCTAAGGCGCTGTTAAGCGATAACTACAGATAAACCGATGGCACTTTTGGGAGATGCCAATTGTTAAAAAAATACAATCGGCCGATGGGCGGCTTATTTTTTCTTTCCATCGGCAATCGGCCTATAGAAAAAATCAAATACAAAATTCAGTTATCTCATGCAAAAACAACCAAAATATACTATATAACTGCGATAATCTATTTTTAAATATTTTTTTTTATATATATATATTTTAATTTAGGATTTGTGCGTTAGTTAATTTGAGAATTGGGCAAACATAAGAAGCAGACCGTGAAATCATAACGTCATGGACCGACCTTTATCATCTTTCAAACCTTAAAGTACAAAACGTTTAAAGGTTTGATGAACCGAAATCTGTGCAGAACTAGAAAAAAAGGTCCCTACTACGAGATCACGCAGCAAAATAGAATACGATGCACCGAGGTTTAATTGGCCGATCCGTCCTGAACTATAAAAATAACGGACACCACAGTGATTACGCCGCAAATATGCAAATATAGCTGCAAGCCTTGTAGTCTATATATAGCAAATATAGACTACAAGGATTGATTCAGCGATCCGTCCTTGACTAAAACTAATAACGGATGCCACTGGAATTTTGCCGCAAATAACCAAAAATTAAGAGGCGTTGAAGTTTGGTTGACAGATTCGCGGTGAACCAAAACTATAAATGTAACGAGACGCTTCTACAGCGACTTTCGACGCAAACTAGGAAACATTACGCGACGTTGGAGTTTGGTTGAACAAACGTCCTGAACTAAAACTATATTGTAACGTCTCGGGTTATGTATTTAAGTCTTCCATTATGAGGTTTTGACAATCAAAATATGTAAATCGTTGTTTGTATGATCCATTTCAATCACGGCCGAATTTAAATTTCTAACCTCAGACTAGGTAAATTAAAACTGGGCTTTTGAAAAAGAAAACAAAACTTGTTCATTTTCAACAAAACCTAGAATCTAGGAAATAAACAGTTTGTTAATCTGTTAAATTTTTAAGGACATTTTGATGAAGTCTAAAACTTCCCATCCAACATCTATTCTCTTCTTAACTTTGGCCACCATCAATCCATTTACAAACTTGTCACTATCTTTTCTACCAATAAAATGTTTCCTGAACAATAAATAACTAATACGTAGACTAGCTGCTTATGGTGACTAGTAAAAAGAAAATTTTAAAAACGTGGAACACAGAGTGGTGGCTTCCTTTAAAAAAAAAAAGGAAGTTGTTGTAAGAAAGTTTCAAGGAATCAGCTGCAAACTAAATAAAAGGCAAATAATAAAAATATGTCATGGTGGATTTAAGTTTAATACTCAATTATACCTTATTTAACTAGAAGCCCAAGAGTCAGTTGGCCGGATGGCAGAACAGGGGCACGGTTACACAAAAGAACGCTTTAAGGTTCTCCAGTGGTCGGGACTTGCGGATTCGGGAAAGAGATAAGGGGAAATTGGACCGGAGGCGAATTTCTCTGCTTTCCAGCCTAGATTAGCAAAGGTCCGAAAAAAGCTACTGACTTATTACAGGCTGACCTCCCCCAGGGTTGATGGATGTGCTTGAAACCCCAGTCCACGTGTAATCATTTTGATACCAGGAATCGGACTACTTAATTATTACTAGGATTTAGATGCAGATTTTTTTTTTAAACATCGGTATATATCGGAAGGCTGATGTTTTTAGGCTGATGGACCAATTTTTTTCTAAATTAACATCGGCCGCCGATGGTAAAAAATTTTAACAATCTGCGCCGATGCAGCGGTCGAGAGATCCCTAGTGATGATTACTGTTACGTACACCGGGAAAGAAAAAGCTTGGAGAACGGGTTGCCAGTCTCTCGAAGTTGGTGGCACTCATATACTTGTAGAATTCTTTTATTTAGGCTCTCTAAAATCAACCCATGAGCAGCTACCCTACTCGTATACGAACCTGGATTGCCAGCTTAGTAGTCGAACATTTTAACCACCACATTATCATGATTATATTCATGAGTATTACTTGCTTATTGTCTTCTCTCCCCCCAAAAAATCTTATTCATCTGCATGCAAACATTTTTCAAAGAATTGTATATTTAGAAGTATGTTTTGCAAGTAGAAATTGAAAACAATTGGCGTTGAACATTTGCAGAGGATTTATGTCAATTTAGTGACATTTGAGGTTTTGAGCGGTAAAAATACACATTTTTTGGTGTGCCACGAACAAAGCTCTGCCAGTTTTTGTGATAAATAATCCATTCTCTATAACTTTTGTCTTAATTCAAAATGTTTCATAAATTATAACCATGAAAAAACTTTTTTGCAAGACCTTCGGAATCTGATTGATCCTCTTGGTACATCATTTTAATACAATTAATGAGTCGTCTGCTTCAGTAGCAGTGTATATGGAAAGCTTAAACACTGTCAGTGTATAAAAAAAGCTAGTATTAAGAAAAATTGTAAATTGAAGTTGTGAATTGAATTGTACAACGGTCCACAAATGTGTACCTCTGGAGCAAAGAGGATATAGCATTATTTCAAATGATGCTAAATAATGCTGTAGGGTAATTGAAATGTCAACATACCAATGTTTGTTTTGTAAGTAAAAGACTCGGCGGCCGGGTCAAGATTGACTACTTTGCATGGTCTCCTGGAATCTTCACAAAACTTTTCGATTGTTGAGCAATATGTCGACTGAAAAAAAAAATATTAAAACCAATAATGCACGAATTACTGATGAATATTTGATTAATTCACAACTTTTGCCCATCATTTGATAATTTTCCTTACAGCCTCTACATTTATTAATAAATCAAGAAATTCAATGGGATTTCTTATGGTATATAGAGGCAACAAGCTGGGAAATCAAGACAATTCTAATTAAAATCTATCCAATTAAGATTTATTTCTTTTTTAAAAAAAACTTGCTAAGAGATACCTTGAAACAATGGGCATGCTTCACATCTTAAGAGTGGTATCCATTTCAGTTTCATTGGAATGGAAAATAATGGATAGCGTGTGTAATTGGAAATTTCTGAATGCATCGAATCATTAAAATTATTCATTATAAAGAGAAAAAACTTGCAGAAAAAAAAATTTCCAATGTTACTATTGCAGAAATTATGTACTATAAACGTTTTTACCTTTCCGGAACCAGCAGGACCTATCACAAGTTGAGCAAATCTCATTATCTAAGGCAGTATAATTAAGTTTTTTATATCAAAATAACAAAAGGTTACAAGAATTTGATTACTTGATAAATTTATTTGCGATTACGAGCACGTGAAAATAACTTGCCAGAAATGTCAGATTCGATTTTAACTTTTTTTTTCTAGTTCTGTTCGTTCAGTTTAGGTTGGTTGGTTGGTAGACATATATATTCAGGTTTGTGTGCTTGGTCAGAGACCCGCTTATAAGCCTTCGTCAAGTAAGACAGACACAACAGACAACACACACACACATAAGTGGATCCATCTAATTTTTAGAGACAGAGGCCAACTAGAGGATCCGCAGAATTGGCTTGTCACCCCCAGAGGTATTGATTTGGTATGGGAACTTGGAGGACTTTCGGACCCAACAGATTTAACGAGCACGTACTCCGCATATACTCGACAAACACAAACATCCATGCCTTACCGGGATTCGAACCCGAACCCAGAGGCTCCAAAGGCTAGCTCCCTAACCGTTGCGCCGCCGAAGCGGCTCGTTCTGTTTACTTACTTTCTGTAGTGAATCATTGTGATGCCATATATTTATTTTAAATTCGAAACAATTGGTTGGTTGTTGGTTGAGTTTGTTGAACTGGATTATTGCTCCAACAATTTTCTGGCTGTCTCAAAAACTTAAAATGACATTGTCTTAATTATTTTCCCATAAATTTCTCTGAATAAAAAAAAATTAACAAATTATTAAATTAATTATTGAAGTACGAACTTCAACTTTAACTAGTCATTTATCGATAGATACGAAGTACGAACCGAAACTATACTGAAACTTTTAGTTCTTTTTAATTGCTAGCTTTACTTTTAAAGACAAAAGCAAATCCAGTAACTACTTTTATTGCTTTATTTTAAACAATATTAGTTTTTTGCTGAATTCTCGACTAAAAACGCTTAATTTCTCTCAAGTAAAGAAGAATTGCTCTTCAGATCTCCTAGTTTCATTTTTTCAACGCTAAGAACTTCAAAGAACGATTGAAAAAATTTTTAATAACTGAACTGTTTAATCAGTATCTTGCAAATATTACAATGAATCAACCAAAAGTATGGTTTCCCGATCTGTTGAAGAGTAGTGCCAAATCAAAAAAGAAATTCATCACTAACTTTGGAAACTATGATCACGAAAGTATCAGGAAGTTGTGTTTAGAAATTCTCAATAAAACTGAAAAGATAGCCGAATCAGGTGATGTTGATGGATTTAAAAGCTTAAATTGGTTTGTTGAACACATAAGTGGAGCAGTTCAAGAGAGAAATTTCTGTGACTATTTTATCTATGCAAATAACGATTCTGTTACAAGAAAGAATATACTAGTTTTGATTTGCAAACACAGCCATGGAGATATCTTAAACTGCTTATTTAGTGAAGAATTCAAACTTTTATGGAATTTCTTGGTTAAACTTCAAATAGTATCCCTAACATCTACAGATGAAGAACAGCATAATGCCATTTATTATGCAATACGGTCCAACAACGTTCAACTTCTCAACATTCTTATTCACAAGTGGCCTAATGACTATTTCTGTAACAATGCAGAAGAATTAGATGAGCTTCTATCGCTAGCATATGAAGAACTTAAATTGAAAAATGTACTGCTGACAGATGAAACGCAAGCTTTTGTGGAAAATGTACTGATTAACCTCCGCTTCTTTCACAATAACTCCAACTCAAAACCTTTGCTTTCCTCCAAACTTATTCAAAGCCGCATCGAAATACTGATTGCAAGCATTGAAAAGTTGCAAACTTTTTGTAGTGATTCAATGGATGAGCGATTTCTTTATCTCGTTAAGTTCATTGCAAGAAATGTGTATGTTTTAAAAAGACAACTAAAGTGCACTTACTCGAAACTGCCGTGGGAAGAGATAGAATTTTGCTTGATAGCTTTTGTCTTTTCACATACAACTGATGAAGACATCAATTTGATTTACTCTTCAGTGTTAAATAAAGCAAAAATCTTAACTTATTTGGATCATTTTTCGCGTTGTCTTTGCAAAGAATTGAATTGCATCACAAATTTGGAAACAAAGAAACTTTCCATCTATCCAAAAATGAAGAGGGACGAATTAATAAAAAATATAATCAATATTTCTCCGGAGTTTGCTCCGTTGTATGCAGATTATATGGTTATTCGAGATATTCATTCTTTGGAGACTGTCAAGAAATACACTAAGTTGTCTTTATCAGCCAACACAAATGACAAAGAAGGGCAATTGGTTATCATAAGAGCATTGCAAGTGTGTGGGGAGCACTTTAAAAATACAGTGGAATCCCCCAAATTGTCAAGTTCTACTTGTGAACTGTTACTTTCCTTGTTACCGAGAGATACTCGCCAGATTATTATTGATTTGCGAAATTCTTTGTCCCATTCAAATTCACTGGGAAGGCGCTTGGAGATTGAGGAAAATGCAGATCTAGACTTCTTCGAAAATATTAAAAATGATGTCGGAAAAATTAATGCTGCAATTACAGAAATTCTCCTTAAAAGAAAAATATCTGAAATTAAATTGTTTTTGAAAAAAATCGTAGATAGTGAAAATTCAGATGAAATAAAAGAAAATATGGCAATTTTATGTGATTTAAAATTGCAAAGTATTTTATCCAAAGAAAGTTCTCTAAGTTTATCAAATGAAATCGAAGAAATCGAAAAATTAGTTACGGAGATCAACAATGAAATGAATGATAAAACATATTATGAAGCACAATTGTTAGATAAAATTTTTCACATAATCAATGTGGAAAAAAAGAAATTTGAGAAAGTTCAAACCAGTTACATGTCTGGAATGGTGTGTTGTTTATTATTTTTAAAACAAATGTATAATCTTGATCTTCATGAAAATAGAATACGAATAATAAAATTCCAAACTAATATAACATTGAAAAACATGTCATTAGAAGTGAAATCTAAAATCTTGAAAAAATCTTGCTGGCTCTTGTTGAATTAATAAGTTGTATTTTCCCAAAAGCGGACATGGAACATCGCGAAAAGTTAGGAAAACTCATTATTAAACTGTTTTTACTTGCAGAATCTCAAGTAGGTGCAAAGTGGGTTGCAAAGTTAAGAGACAAATTGAACTGTTTTGAAAGTCGAGTTTCTCCTCTACAAGTTTTGAAAATCAATCTAGTTTTATCTTTAAAGAAATGCAAATGAAACACCTTACTTCAAAATTGTCGTTTTTGGAAAAAATACTCAATAGAAATAGTTTGAATTCTCAGCTAGTTCAAAACTTTACAACATACAAGAATGACAAAAGCTTGCAAGTAGTTGTTGAAATGCTTTTATTGGATATCATGTCAATTTTAGAAGATTCAAACAAGAATTTGACTGATAATTTATTATTCCTAGATGAAAATTCACCAATGTTAGTTGGAAGAAATTTGAGAAATCATTTAGCACATGGGAATGCTTTGTGTGATATCTTACAAAACAAGCCATCCGTTTCAATAGCTTTAAATGCTAAAAAAATCATCGCAGAAAACATCGCTCAACAGAAGAAAAAATTGGTAAATTGATAAAAAACGATCCTATTAAAGTGAAAACTAGGGTGAGCAAATCTTAAAGATCATAGAAGTCCAGAACTCGTTATTTAATGCTTTAAAGAATGGCATCTTGGAGATATGAAGAAATGTATAAGAGAAGGTGCAGATGTGCAAGCTAGAAATATACATTTGTGGACATCATTGCATTTTGCTGCACAAGGAGGGAATATACAAATTGGAACTTTCCTGGTTGAACAAAACCTCGATGTGGAAGCAGTAAACAAAAATGGTCAAACTCCTCTTCACATTGCTTCTGCTTTTGGCCACAAAGATATGGTCCAATTACTTTTGAAAAGGAATATAGATGTTAAAGCTGTAGATTATTCAGTAAAAACACCTTTACACTTTGCTGCTCAAAATGGTCATACAAACGTTATTAAACTTTTGTTAAAAAATAAGGCAAGTCCAGCATCTACTGATGTACTTGGTTGCATGCCAATTCATTATGCAATTGTATTCAATCATCGAGAAGCAACAGAAATTCTCCTTGCAGAGCAGAGTATAAATGCATCCGTAGTGTTGAGGGGGTTTACAGCTTTACATGTGTCTGCTGAAAATGGTCAATTAGAACTGGTTAATTTATTTTTGAAAAAAAAAGCAAATGTTAATGCTAAAACGGACCGTCTAGCAGCAGCTTTGCATACTGCTTCACTACATGGTCACTTAGCGTAGTAAAATCATTGATTTCGGCTGGAGCACAGATCAATGTTCAAAATGTAGATGGTGGTACTCCTTTGCATTATGCTGTTGAAAATAATCACAAAACAATAGCTGCACTTTTATTGGACAATGGAGCTGATGTCAATGCAGTTGACAGGTTACATTACACTCCCTTGCATTTTGCAGCCGTCAACGGTGATGTGGAAATGGTTACATTATTGCTAGTTAATACTAGTGACATTAACCATTGCACAATGTATGGCACTACTTCCTTGTATATTGCTGCTGAAAACGGACACTTGAATACAGTTCAATACCTTTTAAAAGAAAAAGCATCTGTTCATTATAAAGATTCAACGGATTTTCTGCTTTGCATATAGCATCACAAAATGGTTATGCAGACGTTGTAAAACTACTTATTGGAAGTAAAGCAAAAGTCAATGACAGAGCTGTGCATCAACAAACTCCTTTACACATAGCAGTATTGAATAATAAGCCCAATGTTGTTGCCACTTTAATTTCTCTAGGTGCTGACATTGAATGTAAAGATAGAGAAGGATCTACAGCTATTCACTTTAGCTGCCAAAATGGGCATCTATCTATTATAGAGCAACTAATTTCAAACCAAGCTAATTTAAATGCTCAGAATGATAATGGTTTAACACCATTGTTTGTTGCTATTGCAGCTAGCAATATTGACATTGTTAAACTTTTAATTAAAAGTGGGGCAGATGTGAATTTTGTTAATAATGTTGGATTAACAGCATTGCATATTAGTGCATTAAATGGAAACCCAAAAATGATAAATCTTTTTCTTAAATACCTTTCGAACGTTAACCTTCCATGCTCGCTTGGAATGACCCCGCTACACTTCTCTGTTGAAGGAAATCACAGAGATGCAGTTAAGCTATTGATTGAAGCTGGAGCAAGTGTAGAGGCTGATGCATCTGGCTTAACTCCTTTGTATTTTGCGGTAATAAGTAACCGGAAAGAAATTGTTATGGATTTAATTAAACATGGGGCTGATCCTAATGTTGGCTATCTGTTGCATTATTCAATTATGCATAACTTCACTGATATTTCCCACATTCTTATAAACACTGAAAAATGTAACATTAATATTCAAGAGAAGAAAACAAATACAACACCATTGCTTTTGGCTGCTTTACGTGGACAAGAAACTGTTGTTGGTGCTTTGTTAATAAAAGGAGCTGATATTAATTCTACAGATAATCTTAATATGTCAGCTTTACATTGTGCTGCAACTCAAGGTCATGACGATGCTGTTAAAGTTTTATTAAAATATAATGCGAAATTGAATGTAAGGGCAGATGATGGATCGACCCCATTACACTTGGCTGCAATTTTGGGTCATGAAAAAGTGTTACAACTTTACTTACTGCTGGAGCTAATCCTAATATTGCTGATTTCAAGAATAGAACAAGCTTGGAAATGGCTGTTGCTCACAATAAATATAATGTTGTAAAAATATTACTCCATAAAGGTGACCTTAATGTTAATGAAAAGGGTAATGCTGAATTTACTCTCTTGCACATTGCTGCTCAAAAGGGTCATTTAGATATTACTGAAATATTAGTAAAAAAAGGAGCAAATATGAATGCAAAAAATATTTCGGGTTCCAAGCCCATTCATATAGCAGCTCGAGATGGTCATCTGGATATTGTAAAATTTTACTTGGAAAAAAAAATTAAATTAAATGACTTAGGTAATCTCGGTCAATCATTGTTGCATTATGCTGTCCAAGGAGGCCAACTTGAAATTGTGAAGTACTTGATAAGTCAAAACATGGATGTTAATCTTTCTGATGAGAATCAGGCTAAACCATTACACCTGGCTGCACAAAATGGTTATAGAGAGATAATCTATACTTTACTAGATAATGGAGCTTATTTTGATGCTACTACTATACGGAATACAACAGCATTAGAAATTGCTCAATCACATAAGCAAGAGGAAGTTAGGAAACTTCTTGAAATAACAGCCAAATTATTTCATGCTGTAAAACATAATAACATTTTAGAAACTGAAAGGTACCTTAAAGAAGTTGCAGTGGTTAATGTGAAAATTCAAGATAATGTAACTCCACTGCATTATGCTTCTTGGAAAGGCTATGAGGACATTGTTAATATATTATTAAACTACAAAGCAAATCCCAATGTAACAGGAAAAAGTGGTTGCACTCCCTTACATTATGCTTGTAAATATAATCATTTCAATATTGTGAAGTCTCTTTTGTCACATAAAGCAGCATATAATGCGTCTTGTTCCAATCGCAAAACAGCAATGGATTTTGCGACTTGTCCAAACATTAAAAAATTATTAAGGCTGATAAGTGAATCCTTCCAAAGTGTACAAAATGGGAACACAGAAGTTATATCTCGCCTAAATAGAATAAAAGATAAAGATATTTTGAAAATAGTTATGAACACATATAACAAGGATAATAAAACATTAGTTACTGTTGCAATTCATTATGACTTTCCCAAAGTGAAGCAGTTGAAACAAGTTCTTCAAGATGATATGTGCACTGAAAAGAGAATAGCCGAGGCACTGTGTTCTCAAGAGCGATATGAAGAAGCTTTAAAATTATATAAAAGTGTGTTTGAAAAGAGAAAAGATTTGCTGGGACTAGAACATCCAGATACATTGGATATGCAACTAATGGTTGGGAGAATGCTGTATCAACAACAAAAATATATGGAGGCTCTGAAGGTGTCCGAAGAGGTTTATAAAACACAAAGAGAAGTCTTGGGGGAAGGAAATGCAGATACATTGAGAACTAATGGACAAATTGCTTTAATCCTTCACAGACTAAGCAAAAATGAAGAAGCTCTAGCTTTATATAAAAGCTTTTTACCCAAATTTATTGACATTTTAGGTCCCAATCATTCAGATGTACTTGACACTCAATGTGAAATGGCGCTGGTTTTATGTGCACTTTTTAAATATGAAGAGGCTCTGAAAGTAAATCATGACATTTTTAAAATAAGAAAAAAAATTAGTGGTCCTAATAATACCAAAACTTTAGTTTTACAAAATAATATTGCAATGGTATTGGCCTACCAAGGTAAAGATAAAGAAGCTTTGGAACTGTATAAAAAAGTTTATGAAGCCAGGAAAAAAGTTTTAGGCCCTAATCACTCTGACACTTTGAGAACATCTCACTGGATTGCAAGGTTAACATGTTGTATGAAACAAAATGATGATGCCGACGTTCTCAAAGAAGTTATTGAGAGACAAGAAAATGCTCTGGGTCCTGACCATTTCGATACTTTAAACACTCAATATACCCATGCAAATTATCTTTTTTCAAAAGGTAGAATTGAAGAATCTTTGAAGATTTATCAAAATATTATTGGACGATACAAAGATATTTTAGGGGATAGTCACACTTCTGTTGTAGATATAGAAAGAAAGATAACTACTATTAAAAAGGCAATGACCATGGCAGGAAGAAGTGAAAGTTCTGATTTCCCACAACAAAATGATACTCATAATGCACCCGATTTTTTTGACCTTATGCATACATTTGCAAAACAGAAAAAAATTAACATTCAAGATGAGAACAGTTTAACTCCATTGCACTATGCAGCCAGTAAAGGAAACGAACAGTTGGTAAAACAGCTTCTGCAACAAGGAGCAAATGTAATGCTTAAGTCGAATAAGGGAAATACTGCATTGCACATAGCTGCCTCGAAAGGTTTTGATCGGATAGTTGATATTTTGTTGGAGCATGTGAAGAACTATAATTTACCAAACTTGGATGATTTTGTAAATGCTCAAACTACAAATGGTAAAACATCAGCTTTGCATGTTGCTGGTAACAAAAATGTAGCTATATCTTTACTAACATATGGAGCTATTTATAACATTAAAAACAAAAACGGTGAAGCTCCAATTCAAGTATCTAAACATACAGATATTGTTTACTTATTGAGTATAATCGAAGAAATTTTTACTTGCTGCGAAAATGGAAGTCAAAATCTACTGGAGATAATGACCAAACTGAAACCTGACGAAATTAAAGCAGCTACAAATGCCCATAATTTGGACGGTGAAACCATGCTTAACAAAGCAGCCAACCAACCGCATATTGCCAGACAGATAAAAAAGCTGCAAAGAAGTCATTAATAATACTTCTTTGGAGAAGGGTGTGTGAAATGCATCAAATTGTTGAATTACTTAACTAATATTTTAAAGTATAATATAAGTATTAAGACAATGTTGACGTACCTAACTAAAATCCACGTCTTAAGAAAATTTAAACTACCCTACTTCCTCTAAATATAGAATGCTTCTGATGAGAAAATATCAATACTATATAATAAATGTATATATATATTATCTATATAATATATAAATATCTATATATAATGTATATATATATATATTATATATATTATTATATATAACATTTCAAGTTCTAATTATATACTAATATACTCTATTCCACTATACTTATCTACTTTACTTCACTCTTGATTTAACATTCAATGGAGCATTTTTTATTTTTGGTGTGTCGAATTTAGTTACCTGTACTATTTATTAGTTTAAAATTTAGTTATCCGAAGGCAAAATTTTCAATTATTCGTTGACCATAACTTCAAATGTATATTTTGAGTATGATCATTATAAAACATTATTTCTTTAATAATTTGTACAAAAAAAAATAATTTTTTTCTGATCAGTATTCTTGTGTAAAATCATGTTTTTACAAAACTAGCATGCAGAACAGTGTAAAAGTAGCTTTTTAACAGTGTTTCATCTTAATTTTATGCTATAATAAAAAATGTATGCTAAATAGAGCACACAGAAAATTACTTTTATTTAAACGTTTAAACTTTGGAAAAATATCAACTAACTTTAAATCTTGTATGCAACGTTCATTTTTTTTACAGTTGGTATAAAAATATTTAAAGAAAAGCACGATTTATAATTAAACTTTTTAAAACTCTGGGTGAAATAAATCACCCTTATTTTAAGAAGTTTTATATTTTTATAATGTGATACTAATTCTCTTAATAGTACTTTTTAATTATGTGGCGATAATATGTATACCAAGGATTGGACGAAATGATTACAGCACTTTACATTTTTTTAATTATTTCAAATTTTTCATAAACTACCAACTATGCAAAATGCTTTTGATGACTTGCAACATGTATTACAGCCACACATTTTCACGCATAAATATAGTCACTAATGTAATTA
Source organism: Oedothorax gibbosus (assembly GCA_019343175.1). Lineage (NCBI taxonomy): Eukaryota > Metazoa > Arthropoda > Arachnida > Araneae > Linyphiidae > Oedothorax > Oedothorax gibbosus. The sequence continues at coordinate 9,097,352 of CM033273.1, forward strand.
TGTGGTACCCAGAATGTATCGAAAGGTTAAGAACTTTTAGAGCACCCTTATCTTAAAAATCCATAAAAAGAAGTGTTCAAAAGCATTTTACATATTTTGTTGTAGTTCATGAGAAATGTTTTAAAAAAATGTAAAAATCGCAAGGGTCTCAGTCATTTTGTCCAACCCCAGTAGAACTAATAAGCAATATCCGTACAAAATTGTATTGTTTATACTATAAAGTTTTTCTCTTACGTTATTAGTAAGTTAATTTTATCAAATTATTTTGTAAACAAACAATTCATAGTCTAATTTAATTAAGGAATAACAATTGCCAATTAATAGCCACTAATTGATTTTTTTTATTACAAACCAAACTTAAGAAATAGTTACATGAAACTACAAATTATAAAAGCCTAAAAATTATTCATTAGTTAAATAATTTTATAATTAACTTATTACTTTTTTTTAAAAAAATATCATCCGTACATATGGAAATACTGGGTGATGGAACAAGAAGGGGATGCCGGCGGATAGGCTAGCTGGACAGAAGCAAGGAATGCTGCACTTGACAGAAAGGAGTGGAAATCAAGACTAATAGCCTTATGTGCCCCAGGTCATGAAAAGAATTGATGATGATGACATATCAAAATCCTACAATACAAAATTCACTGTTTCAATGTACTCTTCTAATGATAAATAACATTTCTAAACATTTTAAAAGTTAATTGAATTGGAAGAAGAAGTTCAATTAAATTGACATTCTGCTGCAAAAGTTTTAATTAAAAAACTACATCTTTTTAATTGTTAGAAACCCTACTTTGTCTCTGTTTTCCAATACAGTACCCCTTGTTATACCATGCTTCTCGAGAGGCAATAATTAAAGCCTGATATAATAAAATGGTTGATATAGCGAAAGGCATTGCAAATATACTTTTCAAACAAACTCTTAATGATTGTGGTTCTCTAACCTAAACGCACTTCTTAACATACCTAATTCATAGTTTTATGGAAACCCCAATAGTTTTTTCAATATATTTATAGCAATTTTTTTTTATCTAAATAATTTTACTTATCCTCTGAAAACATGAACAATTAAACTCCTAGATTATCATCAATCGGTTTTAAAAAGCGTTTTATTCCATAGTATTAATTTTACATTTTTACTAATAGACCAATTCCTACTAGGTGATATGAAAACTATGAACTTTAAGCATTCAAATGAAAATAGTGTGTATTTTTACCATTTATAACGTTTCTATTAATTACTGATTTACATAAAAGTAAAATACCAAAGAGAAAACTAGAAGAAAATTGGGAGACATGATTCAAAGCATGGTATAATAAGGGTTGTTAATAATGTTGAAATTTATTATGCAAAAATGGATGCAGAATAGTTTCAATTTCATACAAAGTTTTTTTTATAAAATTTTTATATAAAATTTGAAAGGGCTTCAAATGAAGGTTTCACAGTGTAAATGTGTACTAATTTGTAAAATTTTAAAATATATGATTAAATGTGTTTTTTATATTCTTATGGAATATTTTACTTATTAATCATTGAAATTTTCATTATAATTTTTCATTTTATATGTCACTTATGTATCATTCTATGTTATAAAATTGATGCAGATGAAAGTTTTAATTTCATGCAAAGTTTTTTATACTATTTTTAAATAAAATTTTAAAGAGCTTTAAATAAATATTTTTCAGTGTAAATGTGTAGTTATATGTACAGTTTTAAAATAACATGTGTTTTTTATATTCTTATATTTGTAAATGGGTACATTGTATAAGGTCCTTATCGACTGTTTTACTTATTAATGATTCAAATTTTCATTATAATTTTTCATTTTCTATGTCACTTCTGTAACATTCTATGTTAAAAAAAAGGATGCAGATGAAAGTTTCAATTTCATAACAGTTTTTTTTATACTATTTTTTAATAAAATTTAAAAGAGTTTCAAATAAATGTTTCACATTGTAAATGTGTAGTATTTTGTAAAAGTTTTAAAATAACATGACATGATTAAATATGTTTGTTTGTAAATGAATATATTGTATGCAGAATTGTTTAAATAACTACTATGTACTATTTTACCTATTAATCATTGAAATTTCATTATAATTTTTCATTTTCTATCTTCAGTTATATATCATTCTGTGTTATAAAATGTGTTAGGAACTATATTATAGCTTTTAGTTACCTACTGGCCGTGTAAACTCGTTACCATGTGTCTAAAAAATATCTAATTTTTCAGGAGAAGCAAAAATCTTTAAAAGTTCTATATTTGAAAGCATATATCTGAAAGATTTAAAAATAAACAAGTCAAAAACAATGTTAGAAATTATATGAAAAAAAATAGGAGCAATCTGTGCTACTAACTTAAACTATGAAGAAATGCACATTATTTAGTGATAGCCATAGCCAAGTTAATAGCAACATATAAAAAATATAGTCATAATAACTGTCTTAATCCCTTTAGAAACCGTTTATTTCGAACCCTGGTCAAAACACTCAATCAGATCATTTTATTTCTAATGTAATTATTTCCTGTAAATTCTACGAAATTACAAACGTTTTAATGTCACACTTTACTACTAATACTTTACTTACCTTAAAATCTCAAGAAATTAAACAAGTATCGAAATACGAACCAATCAAATTGCAAATTTTATGTTGCATGATGAAAAATTGCATATCTATTGGTATTAAAAGAAATTGCATATGGTAATTGAAACTCCAAAATTGCATTTTTTAGATACATAGTAATGACTTTACACAGACAATATAATGTTTTGGTGTTGCTTGATATCTTCAACAAAATTGTATGTCAATCAATTGTCAAACTTGTCAATCAATTTTAATATGGAATTTTTGTGTTATTTGTGTGACAATTGAAGAGCTTAGTGGAAGAAAGTGCTAAGTGACAAATAGGTGCAAACAAGAAAATGAGTTTGCACTTAAATATGTTAAAAAAGGCACTTACAAACAGTAAAAAATATGCTTTACTTAAAGTTTATGAAAAGGGGGAAACTTGTTATCTTTAAAGGAGGGAATAACATGTTCATTGACACAAAAATCTTGTTTTTTTTTTTCAAAAATGTCACTTAGAATGTTATTCCACTAAGCTGTTCAATTCAGAATTAATTAAAATTTGATTTGTAAGTTTTTGCAAAAATATATTTACCTAATTATATACAAAATAATGAGAAATTATATTTTATTATGATAATAAAGGTGTTTGATTAAAAATGTGTGATGAAATTTTTACTATAATTGATCAGTTCACTTTGAGAATAGTAAATAATTTCCTCGTGTATACTTTTAAAAACATTGTACCTTGTTTCAAAGTCACACTAAACGAATGCAAAATGTTCAAAATACTTATTCAATTACATAATTTCCTTGGGTAATTCCCTTGTAACAGTCACAATATAATTAAAGACCTTCTTTGACTTTATGTACCCATAAAAAAAAAATTAATTTTTTATGCCACTAAATTACTTAAATTTACTATTTGATTGTGTCAACTTAGAGATTCTATGAAAAAAATTACCATTGTGACAAAAAAAAGTTAAAATTACCAATTAGTTTATACTTGCATTATTTAAAGAAACACTTCATGATACAAAAATGCTAATTTTCATTTCTATTTATTAAGGCTGACCAAATTGCTAACATCCTTAAAGCTTTCAGTAATTAATGTTAGTAGATTGATCACTTTGATTCTGCCATAATAATTTTATCAACATTGTTCAGTTTTAGAAAAAAAATCTATCATAATTGTCTAGGTAATTGCAGTAACTAAACTACATAAAAAAAAATTGGTAAAGGTTAAGTTTATACATTGTTTTTAAAATAAAATTCCTTTTTTCACACAAATATAATTTAGAATTCTATGTAAACACAAAATCCACTTTTTTAGATAATCATGCTTAAAGTGAAGCTTTTAATGAAACTGCATATAAAAGGACCTAGTCAACTCTTGTTTTACTTGGTCGAGTTTAGAATAAGACATTCTTCCAGATTAATATTAATTCAAAAACTGACACCTAATGAAAAAAAATCTTGGCTAAATAAGTAACTTATTTTAATGAAACTTATAAGTAGTTTATTTTAATGCAAAATGCTTATTGGAATGAAATTATACTAAAGGAGTCAAAACTGACTAAACAGGTAAAACCCTAATGTGATATAACACACAATTCAACTAAATTAAAAAGAAACTTTTAAACCTAATAATTAGTAAAATTTAAAATGCACTGGCGAAATTTCACTTTTTAGCACTAAAAAAAACCAAAGAACAATAATAGAACAAAGATGATGGAACGAATATTAAGAGAAAACAGAATTAAATGAATCGCTAGGAAAACAAACAATGCCCAAAATGATTTTGTAAATAAATTCACTTTTTTAATTAAATTAAAACAACTATAAGACTTATACTTATAGAAATACTTATAGATCAAATTTATCACCAAAACAATTGTTATTGTTTGAGGTTTGGTTGAACGCTTTTGGCTTTCTATTTTTAACCTCTAAAGAGCTATAACGCAGCCAAATTATGCCTCTTAATGTAGAACCTTGGTCAAATAGCGAGGTCAACACGTGAGCTGGCACCTAACCGGACTTTGAATAGCATCATACGCTAATGCCGGTTGGACTTTGGACTCCAGAAATTAAAAAAAATACGCGACCTGAAACCAGCTGATTAAGCAATATTCTTAAAATAAAAGGGAAGAAGCAGACACATTTACGCAAAACGAAACCGAAAGCGTTCCTCAAGAGGGCGCAACTGTTCCTTCAATTGATTGGTTAATTTTTCTCCTTTTGATTGGTGCGCAAGAAGTTTTATCGATTTATTAAAACTAAAAATTCTATTCATTTTATCATTGATCAGTTGCTGACACCTTCTACTACGAGAACACTATTCATTCTTTGTACGTTCTTCTTTTGCCTTCAATATGTCTGGTCGTGGAAAAGGTGGCAAAGTAAAGGCTAAGAGCAAGACACGTTCCAGTCGAGCTGGACTCCAATTTCCCGTCGGCCGTATCCACCGTCTCCTTCGAAAAGGTGTAGTATATCTTTAATTTTTGTTTTACACCGCCGTTTGTTCTGTGGTTCTAAATTACGACGCCAATAGCCCTCGTATAGCTATAGTGCGACGTTAATTTAAATCCTCCGCTTGTCCCTATGTGACAGTTCGACAGTTGTTAATTGCTAGGAAATGTGAAAGAATGCTTAATTCGTTAGTTTGGTCCTACTGTATGTAAACTTGCATGGTTATATAGCTAGTAGTGCATAGTTAACTTGCATAGTTGCAATAACTGACAATGCTTATAGCCTTATAATAGACTTGCAAGTGAAAGTAAAAGAGTCAGTTGTTCGCGGCATATGTTCAATTTATCACGTTCGGTAATTTAAGATTCTTTAGTTAGTATAAAAAAAACATTTTGAGTAAGGTTACAGTTTGCATACTGTTGATAGAAATCGATTTAGTGTACTTAAAGGCAAGACAAGTATATTTATTTCAATCAAAAGGGAAACTGACAATGCTTAATACAGTTTAAGAACTTCCTAAATATACGAGACCGAACAGATGTAAACGAATAATAATTTTTCTCTGCCCTTACCCGAGTACTGCAGATTTATCCTACGCTTAGACTGCTTCTCCATCATAGATGGATCTTTTTTTTTATTATTTTAGTTTAAAGTTGCGAAAACACATATATATTTGGACCATCAGAATCCAACTTTGATTATTTAACTTATGCATACAACCTGATGTTGTGGAAGGTAACCTGCATTAATGTTTTTGTGTTCCATAAGAGCCCACCTTGGCTCTAGTATATTAAGGTATTGGGGGGAGAAAACATTTGTTTCTCTTTTTGCCTGGCCATTCTACGAATTTAGCAGGAACCCTTAAAAATAATTTAACATAGGTACTTGTCAGATGTACAGTGCATTAGTAGTTAGTACTATCTTATTCGAAAACCCTGTAAGAGAGGTTAACTTGTCATAGGTTCTTGCTTGGCCATCATCATTGTCCCTTGACTATAGCTCAAAATTGTAGTGCCACTCGGCAGACGAAACTTGCCCTGATGTAGTTATTGTGCAATATTTGTTTAACATAGAAAAAACGTGTATTTTTTCAATAATCCAAACTGTACAGAGCATTTTTATAAAAACCGGTATTGTCCTTTTACCCTCCTAGCGTTGGACCCTTTTCCGTATTTTGTGCATCCCTTTATTAGAATAACCTTAAATTTCAAGATTTTATGAATAAATTTTTATTCGTGTACGTTTTGAATTGGAAAAGATTTTTTAATCATCTCTTCGAAAATAAAACTATTTCTGATTATTTAAACAAATGTTATTTGAAATGAATCTAATTTAAAATTTATGCAGTAAAAACGACTGTACATTTTTGTTCATTTCCCGGCCATTCAGAAGGTTATAGTCTAGGTCATTTCCAAGTTTTATTGTGTTGGAATTATGCCCCAGAAGATACCTTTGCAAGTGGTGTCCATCGATAGCTTTTGGCCATTGATAAGCAGATAGTGCTGGGATAAATTGAGCTAATAACCTTGTGTACGTGTGTACAAGACTGCATGTTAAATTTGTAACGAGCACAAATCCTGACACTGTAATATAGTCTCAATATACCTGTTCACACACAGACCGTTATCCAGCAAAGACGTTTTTCCTTTAAAGATATATATACAATTTTGTATTGGGACTAGCTCTTGCTTGTTCACCATTTCAATACTGTTCTAACTTTCATGTTTAAATTTTTAAGATTAACGTCACTTTGCTTTTAAAAAATCCCTGACCCCCAAATACGGGATTAAAGATTTTTAAAATGCAGCAACTCTCCCTGTTATGAATATCTTTACCAACTGGCAAACATTAACTATACAGTATTTCGTGTAGGTGAAGTTGTTTGGTAACTTTCAGTGTGCAGGTTCGCTATAGTGTATAAAATGTAATTGGCTTATTTAAAGATGAGCAAGTTGCTTTAATTGGCATGTTATCCTTATTGTCTGCCGATTTTAAGTCGGTTGCATAGTATAAACCTTCTTCAAAAATGAGTGTTTTCATTGCGTAAATCTTTAAATTTATTTCAAATAATATATTTGTTTAAAAAAATCAATTTGGTTTCAATCTTGGAAACATTTTCAAGCAAAAAAGTAAATTATGCATAAAGTTGTTTAAAAAAATCTTGAATATTAATGTTATTGTAAGACTGATTTAAAAAATGCCAGGTCTAATGCTAAGAGGGTTAAACTTTAAAGTAACACCACTTGTATAGCCTTAGTGCTAGATTAATTCAACCAAAACTATAAGGCTATGTCCTGACTACGCCACAAAGGCAACAAATGCCACAAAGGCAACAAAAATTGGCGACTTGGCAGAGTCAGACCCCATGCTATTGCATCGCTTGGCGCTCTTGGCAGTCGCCAAATTTTGTTGCCTTTGTGGCGTTTGATGTCGTAGTGAGGACATAGCCTAACACGTAAAATCCCTTAATACAGGCAACTATGCGGAACGTGTGGGGGCAGGAGCACCTGTCTACCTCGCCGCCGTACTAGAGTACCTCGCGGCTGAAGTACTAGAGCTGGCAGGCAACGCTGCACGCGACAACAAAAAGACCAGGATAATCCCTCGCCATCTTCAGCTGGCCATCCGCAATGACGAGGAACTCAACAAGCTGCTTAGCGGGGTTACCATCGCCCAGGGGGGTGTCTTGCCCAACATTCAAGCGGTTCTGCTGCCAAAGAAGACGGAGAAGAAGGCCTAGACCTGTTTTTATATTTGTTCATTTGCGTAAAGGATAATGTTTCCTATCTACTTGCATCAACTTGTTGTTAAAAACCTCATTCTTTATCAAAATTCACTGTTTCGGACTTTTTAAAGTGTTTTGTACTTCGTATTTTATTTGTCTGAAATTGTTGATTTTCTTTTGGCTATGTGACATTACTGGCATCTTGACGTGTAAACTGAATACTAAAATAAATTGACGTCTCTGTTTATTGTATTGACTGCATCTGTGTTTGTACTTTAATCATTGATAGTTATAATACTTAATATGTCCTTATGGGGGAAAACTGCAATTTATTTTTGAACTTGTGTTGCACAACTGTACATGGGTATTTTTAATATACCTACCAATTTTTGATAAAAGAAAAAGGGAGCACTTGGGACTTCATATGTTTGCTTATGTGTTTTTATAAATTTTTATAAAAAGCAATTTTTACTCAAAATACTTATTTATATTTTTATCTAGTTCATTATTTAGCTTCGATGCAGAAATGCATGTTTAATTCTGCTGATATACATTCTTATGCAAAAAGTTTTTTTATTAAAGATACTTTCTTAAAAGTTAAAATATGACATCGGTAGAAGGACTCCTGACCCTTGGTTCTTGCCTTCATCAAATGTCCTAATAAACAAACACAAATCAACTTTCAAAGGCAATAACTGTTGAATTACTTTGTTCAGCTATAAGAAAACCTGGAAGAGTAATTGATTTTTTTATAGTTCAATATAAACCGTATAAAGCATGTAAGGATTTTTTTTTAAAGTATAGGTACAACATAGTTAACGATTAGTAATTAACTAGCCTTTCATCCCATCTGGTCCAGTGTAGCTCTAGTGCGACAATATTTCAACCCACCTGGTCCTAACTATAATTAACATACAATAAACTATACAACAGAATTTAGTAATTTATTTTAATAGAAAAGCTAGTAAAAGAACATAATCAGTTACTGTTTACTAAAAATTGTCTTTCGTTAGCAATACTCTTAAGATATTTTTTGAGAAATAAGAAGCCATGTCGGTTAGGCGATCGCCCTGCATGCAAAAAGTCGCAAGTTTGATTGTTGGCAGTGCCATAAAATAACTACCGACCTATAAACGGTCTGGGTAGCTAAAACGTCTGACGAATATTCCGTGTAGAGGGAGTGTACGTTAAATAAGCTTTAATATCTATGTTCTCAAAAGTTGCAATCGGTGCCTATTCGGTTGTCGTCTCATCACTTGACTGTGGTTTTAAATTGTGATGCCCATCGAAATACATTAACCATACATATTTGTAAACATGCAATTCATAATTGTAAACTCAAAAGGAAAATTTCATTAAAGGAAACGGAGCGCTGAAAAGGTACGAGAGAAAACATGTTTAAAAATAAGCAGTTTAGAATTCCTAATAGACACGTAAACGTTTCAGAGGACTTTACTGCTGTTTCCAATTTAATACTTATTTTGAATTATAAATAAAAAAAAACATTCTAAATTATAGTTGAATATAACAAGGAAATCACAGTAAAAAGAAGTGTGACTGGACCTAGGACATGCTTCAAACTAGCAATTAGTTGACATGTGTCTGGAAAGTGCGAGAAAATTTATTGTACATAATCCAATCCCACTTTGGTTAGTATTTAATATTTTAGGCATAGGGGATTGGTATTTGAAATCTACGAGTTTGGTTTTTGCTGGATTATTGCTTCGTATCGTAAGCAAGCTGTTTTACATTTTACTTTATAAAAAGGTTTTTTTTAATGTAATCACTTATTTAGTCTCTAACTTTCATTCAAATTATTCCGTTAACTGTGCGTAGCTCTGAGAAATTGTTTTAAATAAAATTTCATAAAGCAGACATCATTAAGCTAGAAGGCAGACATTTTTTTTATATTTTATGTTTTGTAACAACTAAACTCGAACTTAAAGAGACGCTACGACGTCATATATAAAATAACAAAAATCACGATCCAGCGATTTGATTCGTTGAATTGCAAACATTTGATTGGTTTGCGGATATTTTAGTTCTCTCCGAGGTTCGAAATAAAGAAAACTCGGTTTCGCCTGTTCAAAGTATACGATTGCGAGATTTTTTTTCTGATTATTACTTTTCGTCAGCTCACACTGATCGTTGCAACAAATCATGCCTCCGATTCCCAGCGGAAAAGCCGTGAAAAAGGCCGGCAAGGCCCAAAAATCCGTCCGCACCGGCGACAAAAAGAAGAGGAAGAAGCGCAGGAAGGAGTCCTTCGCCATCTACATCTACAAGGTGCTGAAGCAAGTCCATCCCGACACCGGCATCTCCAGCAAGGCCATGTCCATCATGAATAGCTTCGTCAACGACATTTTTGAACGCATCGCGGCTGAGTCTTCGCGGCTGGCGCAGTATAACAAGCGGAGCACCATCACCAGTCGGGAAATCCAGACCGCGGTGCGACTCCTGTTGCCTGGGGAACTCGCCAAACATGCGGTGTCCGAGGGCACCAAGGCGGTCACCAAATATACCAGCACCAAGTAAACACAGGGATAAATACGCGTTGTTATGATGAACCATGTGTCTTCAATTGCTGAAGTTTAAGTATTGTAATGAAAGGACTGTACCTAACTTTTAACGACACCAATGAATGTTACTGTTTTTTTTTAAGGTGATAAATTCGACTGTGCTTTTTTTTTTAATTCTTGATTAAATCCTCATCAGGATTGTTCCTCTACCTTCAAATATGAAAAGGAAGTCCTGAATTGCTAAAGTCAAGTATTTTTAATAATGAAAGGACTCTACTTTTAACAGCACTGTTCCAAATGAATGTTACTGTTTGTTTTTTTAAGTGATAATGTTCAACTGGGCATTTTTATTTTTGATTAAATCCTTATCAGGATTGTTACTCTACCTTCAAGTAGGAAAAGTCTCGGAATTGCTAAAAGGTCAGGAAATTATAAAAAATAATTAGCTAACATATATCTTATTAATACCTGAAGATTTCTGGAAAATAGAACTCTGCATTGTTCTGACAAGAAAAATGTTGCTTTACTTATTCTAAATTGTGTACTTTTAAACATAAATGTTACATTTTATTACCATTTAATGACATAATTCTGATACGAATGCCCTTGTTTTTTTAACTGCTGAAGTGAAATTTCGCCAGTGTATTTTAAATTTTTACTTATGTCTATTCATTACATTATTTGTTTTAAATGTTTCTTTGGATTTAGTTGAATTTGTGTTGTATCACATTTGTGTTTTACTTGTTAAGTCAGTTTTGACTGTTCAGGATAATTTCATTCCACAAACATTTTGCATTAAAATAAATATCGTTATTTAATGGCCTAGATTTTTTTTTCATTATGTGTCAGTTTTTAAATTAATGTCAATGAGGTAGATTGTCTAAAATTCTAAACTTGACCATGTAAATCAAGAGTTATCTAACCCCTATTATGTGGAGTTTTTTTTAAAAAACTTCACCTTCGCATTGTTATTTGAAAAAGGGCGATTTTTTTTAACATAGAATTCTATATTATATTAAAGATAAATATCAACCTTAACCAGACTTTTACATGATGCATGTGTACTGTTATACTTACAAGAACCTTAACATTTATGAATCGATAATTTCTTTTCTAAAACTTAAAAATGTTAGAAAATTTAGAAAATTTATTATGCCAGAATTGAAGTGATCAATCTACTACTGATCATTAAAATCTTAAAAAATGTTAACAATTAATTTGGTCAGTCCTGAACAATTAGAAGTAAAAATTAGCATCTTTTAGCATGAATTTTTTGTAATTTTTAAATGATGCAATTCTATAAACTAATTGGTAATGGTAATTTTTGATATTTTTTTGTCACTATGGTATTTTTTTGGAGTATCTAAAGATACTTGTAATTTTTAGTTCCAACAATCAAATTTAAGTAATTTAGTGATTTTTTTAAGGTATAAAAAATCAAAGAAGACATTCAATTATATCGAGGCTGCTCGCAGGGGTATGGGAAAATGGAATCACTCAATTAAATAAGTATTTGAACATTTTTCATTACTTTAGTGTGACTTTGAAACAAGGTACAAAGTTTAAACAAGGAAATTATTTACTATTCAAAGTTGATTATTTTAATGCCTACATAAATTGTAATACTAGTTACAAAGTAGTTCAGAGTTAAAAGAAAAATAATTTTTTTTCCAGCTCAACCTATTACTTTATAGGCACACTGAGCCCTTAAATAAGGTCTAGATTATAGTTATTCTATTTGATAAGTCAAATGATAGTGAAAATTTCATCACACATCTTTTACACAATCACCTTTATTATGATAAAAATAAATTGCATTATTTTGTATACAATTAGATAAATATTTTAAGACACAAAAACTTTATCCATCAAGTTATATTAATTTCCCACAAATAACACATTAATTCCATATTGCCAAAATAACCATACAATTTTTTACGAAGATATCAAGTTGTGCTAAAACAATATATCGTCTGTATAAAGTCATTAAACCATATATCTCAAAAAATGGATTTTTGGGATTTTAATGCTTTTGAAATGTAATTTCTGTTAAAAACCTTGTAAAGCAAATTCAAAAATATAAATTTTTCAGGATGCGACACAAAATTCCAACTACGAATGGTTGAAGTCACCTTATATCTCAATGTTTGTTCATATCTTAATACTTGTTTAATTTCTCGGGATTTTAGGGTAAGTAAAGTATGACATTAGAACGTTTACACATTTATAATTTCGTAGAACACTTAACAGGCGATAATTACGTTAGAAATAAAATGATATGTGTTGAGTGTTTGGACTTCTTTGAAGCACAACTCGGTTACCACCTAAACTCGTTTGTAACGCCTTAACATTGGTTCCATGAATTGCCCATAGATCTAAATTTTATAATATCTTGCTTATAACGACAACTTTTAATTAACTCCTCACTTGAAATACATGCTCATATGATATCCAAAAGACATTCTTAAATAATTTTTTTTATTCTTCACGATTTACAAATTATTTTGATTAAACTACAACTAATAGTACATAGAGTTAAAATTTATTCCATAGATGTTATTTTATAACTTTTATTAAAAATATGAGTATATAATACATATTTTAGATGATTTCCTATACTTAACATTCAACTTTTTTTATAATATCATATATATTGTGGTCCCTTAAATGAAACTACCTATATTTGAGTTAATTGTATTTCAAAAACTTTGAGATACATTTTAAATCATAGCAACAGTTTAGTTTTCTGCTTCTCCTGTTAAACTTTGATTATTTTTTAAAAAATAAATGTAATGATTTTACACTGATGTTATGTAACTTAAAACTAAAAGATGTAATAAAGTTTGTAACATATTTAAAAACACAGAAAGATAAAAAATGAAAAAAAAAAGTTGAAGATAAAAAATGAAAAATTACCATACAATACACATTTCTATGATTACTAAGTAAAATAGTACAGGTAGTTCTTAAAAATTGTTCAGTATATAATGTGCTTGTAGAGATTTACTGTACGGTCCCCCTTGGCGAACTTTCCAAAATCACGCCAAACGTCCGTATTTTGGCGACTTTTTTTTAAAAACGATTCAAAGAAAAGATCGTATGTCTCAACCAACGGTCCGAAAGGGTTGTCGGAAAACGTCATCGGTGCGAAGTCATAGAATTCGAATCTTCAGTCGAAGTCAGACAGGACAGGTTGCCAGAAAAATTATTTATCGCCAAATCCGAAAAAAACGCGCCAAGGGGGACCGTACAGTAAATCTGATCCGCTTGTGCTTATACAAAAATAACGACATAAAAAACATTCAGCCATGTTATATCAAAACTTTACAAATTACTACATATTTACACAGTGAAACCTTTATTTAAAGCTCTTTCAAATTTAAATATATTTAAAAAATAGTATTTTAAAAACTAGACTTTGGATGAAATTGAAACTTTTACCTTTATCCATTTTTGCACACTAAATATCATTACAGTAACCCTCGTTATATCACACCTTTTGTATCATGCCTCCCAAATTTCTTGCAGTTTTCTCTTTGGTATTTTAACTGTCATGTAAATCTTTTATTAATAGAAATGTTATAAATAAAAAAAACACAATTTTCATACGAGTTCTTCAAATGTATAGTTTTCATATATAGTAGTAGTTGTTGTATTAGTAGATTTAAAACTATATACAATGGAACTCTTTTAAAAACGATTGATGATAATCTAGGTGTTTTATCATTCATGTTTTTAGAGGATGACTGGATTTATTGAAACCAAAAAAATGCAAGAAATTTATTAAAAAACTATTGGTATTGCCAAAGGACAATGAATTAGCCATTTGTGTTTTAGAATAAAGAACTACAATTAGGAGTTCTTTTGACAGGCATAAAAATATTAGTAATGTCCCTCGCTATATCGACCATATTATTATATCAAGCTTTATTCTTGTCTCTCAAGAAGAGTGATACAACAAAGGGTTACAGAACAGGAAAACACAAAGTAAGGTTTCTTGCAATAACTATCACTTAAAAAACAAGTTTTTTGTTTGAATTAAAACTTAATTTCTAATTAAAAACTTAATTTCTTCTGCTGATTCAATTGGCTTTTAAAATGTTATTTATCATTAGAAGAATACAATAAAACAATGAACAAATGGAATTTGGATATGTCATCATCAGTTATTTTCATGCCCTGGGACACATAAGGCTATACAAGGCTTGATCTCCACTCTCTTCTGTCAAGTGCAGCATTCCTTGCTTCTGTCCAGCTAGCCTATATCATCTCTTGTTCCATCATCCAGTGCCAGAATTTCCATGTGTACAGATATTTAAAAAATAAGTTACAAGACTGGTTTATAAATGATTTAACTAGTGAATAATTTTTAGGCTTTTTTATTTTTAGCTTCATTTATGTAACTATTTAAGTTTGGTTTGTGACAACAAATCAATTAGGGACAATTAATTGGCAGCCAATTATCCTTAATTGAATTAAACTGGTTTAATTGTTTACAAAATAATTTGATAAAATTAATTTACTAATTAAATTACATAAGAGAAAAAACTGTGTATAGTAGAAATAACACAATTTTGTTAGAATGTTGCTTACTAGTTCTCAGGGGTTGGACAAAATGATTGAGATCTGTTAATATTTTTTTTAATTTTTTCACATTTCTCATAAACTACAACAAAATTTGTAAAATGCTGTCGAAGTCATGTTATACTTTCCATATTCCACGTCACACATTTTGGAGCAAAAATATAGTGTAATGTAATTATATAGTATGCAGGATGGCTTCAAAATATTAAAAAAAAAGTTTGAACCCCCTTATCTGAAATATATATATATAATGATTAACACCAGAAAGAAATATTAACTTAAATAAAAAGTATCTCAATCATTTATCCAATCCCTGGTATACAGATTATCACCATAGTATCAAATAGAAATTCACCCAGAGTTTTAAAAAGTGCAATTTGAGCTCATGCTGTTGCTTTTATTTCTATACCCATGTTCATTTTTTTAAAATTTTGCATACAAGATTTTAATATAAGGCAATAATTTTCCAAAGTTTAAAATTAGAATTTACTGAGTGTTCTATACAGTACACCCACATATATCTTATTATCACACGTAAATGTAAGATAGAACTGTGTTAAAAAGCTACTTAAGCAGCCTTATGCTAAAAAGAAACTTTTTGCATACTGGTTGGGTAAAAGCCCGATTTAAGACAAGATTACTGATTAGATTTTAAAAAATGATTTTTTATTGCAAAAATTATTTTTTAAAAAAATGCTTCCTAATGATCATACTCAAAATATACTCATGAAGTTATGGTCAACACATAATTAAAAAATGTACTTTTAAAAATATTTTCAACAAATGAATAGTAAAGGTATCTAGATTATATATAGGTGCACCAGAAATTAAAAATTGTAAATTGAATGTTAAATTAAGAGTGAAGTATGTACTAATAGAAGTTTTTTTTTAAACATCCTACAAAAAAGGCCAAATGCATAGAATGCATGTTGAATTACTATATATAGGCTGGTTTAAAAATAGTAACATTGAAATATACAATTTGAATTTTAAATCTTTAAAATATATATATATATATTTTATAGGTAAAAATGGCAATTATATATTTAGAGGAAAGTAGGTTAGTTTACAGTTTCTTATTAAGTGGATTGAAATTTTTTTTAGAAAGTTAGGTATGTCAACTCATTGTTCTTAATAATTTAATTAATTATACTTTAAAAATAATTTAGTTAAGCAAATTCAACAATTTGATGCATTTTTTACACCCTTCTCCCAAAAAGTATTATTTCCTTCTCTGCAACTTTTTTATCTGTCTGGCAATATGAGGTTGGTTGGTTGCTTTGTTAAACATTGTTTCACCATTCAAATTATGGGCATTTGTAGCTGCTTTAATTTCGTCAGGTTTCAGTTTGGTCATTGTCTCCAGTAGATTTTCACTTCCATTTTCGCAGCAAGTAAAAATTTCTTCGATTACACTCAATAAGTAAACAATGTCTGTATGTTTAGATACTTGAATTGGAGCTTCACCAATTTTGTTTTTAATATTATAAATAGCTCCATATTTTAGTAAAGATATAGCTACATTTTTGTTACCAGCAACATGCAAAGCTGATGTTCTACCATTTGTAGTTTGAGCATTTACAAAATCACCCAAGTTTGGTAAATTATAGTTCTTTACATGCTCCAACAAAATATCAACTATCCGATCAAAACCTTTCGAGGCAGCTATGTGCAATGCAGTATTTCCCTTATTTGATATAAGCATTACATCTGCTCCCTGTTGTAGAAGCTGTTTTACCAACTGTTCGTTTCCTTCACTGGCTGCATAGTGCAATGGAGTTAAACTGTTCTCATCTTGACTGTTAACTTTTTTTTTCTTTTGCAAATTGATGCAGAGTGTCAAACATATTACGTGCATTATGAGTATCATTTTGTTGTGGGAAATCGGAACTTTCACTTCTTCCTGCCATAATCATTGCCTTTTTAATAAGAGTTATCTTTTTTTCTATATCTACAACATAAGTGTGACTATGCCCTAAAATATCTTTGTATCGTCCAATAATATTTTGATAAATCTTCAAAGATTCTTCAATTCCACCTTTTGAAAAAAGGTAATTTGCATGGTTATATTGAGTACTTAAAGTATCGAAATGGTCAGAACCTAGAGCATTTTCTTGTCTCTCAATAACTTCTTTGAGAACGTCAGCATCATCAGTTTCTTTTGTACGACAAGTTAACATCGCAATCCAGTGAGATGTTCTCAAAGTGTCAGAGTGATTAGGGCCTAAAACTTTTTTCCTGGCTTCATAAACTTTTTTATACAGCTCCAAAGCTTCTTCATCTTTTCCTTGATTGGCCAATACCATGGCAATATTATTTTGTACAACTAGAGTTTTAGGATTATTAGGGCCATCAATTTCTTTTCTTATTTTAAAAATTTCATTATTTACTTTAAGAGCCTCTTCATATTTAAAAAGTGCACATAAAACCAGTGCCATTTCACCTTGAGCACCAAGTACATCAGAATGATTTGGGCCTAAAATGTTAATTAATTTCGGTAAAACCTTTTCGTATAAAGCTAGAGCTTCTTCATCTTTGCTTTGTCTGTGAAATATTAAAGCAATTAGTACATTAGTCATCAATGTATCTGCATTTTCTTCCCCCAAGACTTCTTTTTGTGTTTTATAAACATCTTCCGACACCTTCAGAGCCTCCATATATTTTTGTTGTTTATACAGAATTTTTCCAACCATCAGTTGCATATCCAATGTATCTGGATGTTCTAGTCCCAGCAAATCTTTTCTCTTTTCAAACACACTTCTATATAATTTTAAAGCTTCTTCATATCGCTCTTGAGAAACCAGTACCTCGGCTATTCTCTTTTCAGTGCACATATCATCTTGAAGAACTTGTTTCAACTGCTTCACTTTGGGAAAGTCGGAATGAATTGCAACAGTTACTATTGTTTTATTATCCTTGTTATGCGAGTTCATAACTATTTTCAAAATATCTTTATCCTTTATTCTATTGAGGCGAGATATAACTTCTGTGTTCCCATTTTGTACACTTTGGAAGGATTCACTTATCAGCCTTAATAGCTTTTTAATGTTGGGACAAGTTGCAAAATCCATTGCTGTTTTTCGATTTGAGCAAGATGTATTATATGCTGCTTTGTGTGACAAAAGAGACTTCACAATATTGAACTGGTTATATTTACATGCATAATGTAAAGGAGTGGAACCACTTTTTCCTATTATGTTAGAATTAGCTTTGTAGTTCAATAGAATATTAACAATGTCATCATAGCCTTTCCAAGAAGCATAATGCAATGGAGATACATTATCTTGACTTTTCACATTAACCACTGCACCTTCTTTAAGATACCTTTCAGTTTCTATAATGTTATTATGTTTTACAGCATGAAATAATTTGGCTGTTATTTCAAGAAGTTTCCTAACTTCCTCTTGCTTATGTGATTGAGCAATTTCTAATGCTGTTGTATTCTGTATAGTAATAGCATCAAAAAAGGCTCCATTATCTAGCAAAGTATAGATTATCTCTCTAGAACTATTTTGTGCTGCCAGGTGTAATGGTTTAGTCTGATTCTCATCAGAAAGATTAACATCCATGTTTTGACTTATCAAGTACTTCACAATTTCAAGTTGGCCTCCTTGGACAGCATAATGCAACAATGATTGACCGAGATTACCTAAGTCATTCAATTGAATTTTCTTTTCCAAGTAAAATTTTACAATATCCAGACGACCATCTCGTGCTGCTATATGAATGGGTTTAGAGCCCGAAATATTTTTTGCATTCATATTTGCTCCTTTTTTGACTAATATTTCAGTAATATCTAAATGACCCATTTGGGCAGCAATGTGTAAGAGACTAAATTCATCATTACCCTTTTCATTAACATCATTGTCACCTTTATCCAGTAATATCTTAACAATATTAAATTTATTGTGAGCAACAGCCATTTCCAAGCTTGTTCTATTCTTGAAATCAGCAATATTAGGATTTGCTCCAGCAGTAAGTAAAGTTGTAACCACCTTTTTATGACCCGAAATTGCAGCCAAGTGTAATGGGGTCGATCCATCATCTGCCCTTACATTCAATTTCGCATTATATTTTAATAAAACTTTTAGAGCTTCATCATGACCTTCTGTAGCAGCACAATGTAAAGCTGTCCTATTATGATTATCTGTAAAATTAATATCAGCTCCTTTCATTAATAAAGCACCAACTACAGTTTCTTGTCCACGTAAAGCAGCCAAAAGCAGTGGCGTTGTATTTGTTTTCTTTTCTTCGATATTAATATTACATTTTTCACTGCTTATAATAACATGGGAAATATCAGAGAAATTATGCATAATTGAATAATGCAACAAATAGCCAACGTTAGGATCAGCCCCATGTTTAATTAAATCCATAACAATTTCTTTCCGGTTACTTATTACCGCAAAATACAAAGGAGTTAAGCCAGATGCATCAGCCTCTACACTTGCTCCAGCTTCAATCAATAGCTTAACTGCATCTCTGTGATTTCCTTCAACAGAGAAGTGTAGCGGGGTCATTCCAAGCGAGCATGGAAGGTTAACGTTCGAAAGGTATTTAAGAAAAAGATTTATCATTTTTGGGTTTCCATTTAATGCACTAATATGCAATGCTGTTAATCCAACATTATTAACAAAATTCACATCTGCCCCACTTTTAATTAAAAGTTTAACAATGTCAATATTGCTAGCTGCAATAGCAACAAACAATGGTGTTAAACCATTATCATTCTGAGCATTTAAATTAGCTTGGTTTGCAATTAGTTGTTCTGCAATAGAGATATGCCCATTGTGGCAGCTAAAGTGAATAGCTGTAGATCCTTCTCTATCTTTACATTCAATGTCAGCACCTAGAGAAATTAAAGTGGCAACAACATTGGGCTTATTATTCAATACTGCTATATGTAATGGAGTTCGTTGATACACATCTCTGTCATTGATATTTGCTTTACGTCCCATAAGCAGTTTTACAATTTCTGCATAACCATTTTGTGCAGCTATATGCAAAGCAGAAAATCCGTTGAGATGTTTACAATGAACAGATGCTTTCTCTTTTAGAAGATATTGAACTGTAGTCAGGTGTCCGTTTTCAGCAGCAATATACAAGGAAGTAGTGCCATACATTGTGCAATGGTTAATGTCACTTTTATTATCCAGTAATAATTTAACCATTTCCACATCACCGTTGACTGCTGCAAAATTCAAGGG
The DNA here is from genome assembly GCA_019343175.1 of Oedothorax gibbosus. Taxonomy (NCBI): domain Eukaryota; kingdom Metazoa; phylum Arthropoda; class Arachnida; order Araneae; family Linyphiidae; genus Oedothorax; species Oedothorax gibbosus. Next base: position 9,117,431 of record CM033273.1, read on the forward strand.
AGTGAAATTGAACCCATCAACTACATTGACATCAGCTCCATTGTCCAACAGAAGTGCAGCTATTGTTTTGTGATTATTTTCAACAGCAAAATGCAAAGGTGTGCCACCTTCAACAACTTGAACATTGATCTGCGCTCCAGCTAAGATCAATGCCTTTACTACTTCTAAGTGACCATTGAGTGAAGCTAAATGCAAAGCTGTTCCTAGCTGGACTGTTTTAGCATTAACATTTGCTTTGTGTTTTAAAAACAAATTTACCATTTCCAATCGACCATTCTCAGAAGCCACATGTAAAACTGTAAAACCCCTCACCATTACAGAAGCATTTATTTTCTGTTCTGCAAGAAGAATTTCTGTTGCTTCTTGGTGATTGAATACAATTGCATACTGAATGGGCATGCAACCACTCATATCGGTAGATGCTGGACTTGCCTTATTTCTTAACAAAAGTTTAATAACAGCTGTATGACCATTTTGAGCAGCAAAGTGTAATGGTGTTTTTAATGAATAATCTACAACTTTAACATCTACGTTTCTTTTCAAAAGTAATTGGACCATATCTTTGTGACCAAAAGCAGAAGCAATGTGAATAGGAGTTTGACCATTTTTGTTTGTTGCTTTCACGTCGAGGTTTTGTTCAACCAGGAAAGATCCAATTTGTATATTCCCTCCTTGTGCAGCGAAATGCAATGACGTCCACAAATGTTTATTTCTAGCTTGCACATCTGCACCTTCTCTTATACATTTATTCAAATCTTCAAGATTGCCATTCTTTAAAGCAAAAAATAAAGAGTTCTGGACTTCCATGATTTTTAAATTTTGCTCACACCTAGTTTTCACTTTAATGGGATCGTTTTTTATCAATTTACCAATTTTCTTCTTCTGTTGAGTGATGTTTTCTAAAATGATTTTTTTAGCATTTAAAGCTATTGAAACGGATGACTTGTTTTGTAAGATATCACACAAAGCATTTCCATGTGCTAAATGATTTCTCAAATTTCTTCCAACTAACACTGGTGAATTTTCATCTAGGTATAGTAAATTATCAGTCAAATTCTTGTTTGAATCTTCGAAAATTGACATGATATCCAATAAAAGCATTTCTACAACTACTTGCAAGCTTTTGTCACTCTCATATGTTGAAAAGTTGTGAACTAGCTGAGAATTCAAACTTTTTCTATCAAGTGTTTTTTCCAAAACTGAAAATTTTAAAGTAAGGTGTTCCATTTGCATTTCTTTAATGGTAAAACTAGATTGATTTTCAAAACTTGTAGAGGAGAAACTCAGACTTTCAACACAGTTTAATTTGTCTCTTAACTTTGCAACCCACTTCACATTGCCTACTTGGGATTCAGCCAGTAAAAAGAGTTTAATAATGAGTTTCCCTAACTTTTCTTGATGTTCCATGTCAGCTTTTGGGGAAATACAATGTATTAATTCAATTGAAGATTGCAAGATTTCCTCAAGATTTTCAGATTTCACTTCAGTTGACATCATTTTTAATGTTCTGTTAGCTTGAAACTTAAGTGTTCGCATTCCATTTTCATCAAGATTAAAATTATAAATTTGTTTGATAAAAGTTACACAATGCATCAAGCCAGACATGTAACTGGTTTGAGCTTTTTCAAATTTACTTTTTCCCCCATTAATAATGTGAACTATTTTATCTAACAATTGGGCTTCATAATATGTTTTATCACTCATTTCATTGTTGATCTCTTTAACTAAATTTTCGATTTCAGCGATTTCATTTGATAAACTGAAAGAATTTTCATCGCATAAAATACTTTCCAATTTTAAATCATATAAAACCGCAATATTTTCTTTCATTTCAATCAAATTTTTGCTATCTAAGATTTTTTGAAAAAACAATTTTATTACAGATATTTTGTTTTTCAAAAGAATTTCTGTTATTGCAGCATTAATTTTTTCAACATCATTTTGAATATTTTTGAAGAAATCTGGATCTGCATTTGCCTCAATCTCCAATCGTCTTTCCAGTGAATAGGAATGCGACAACGAATTTCGCAAATCAATAATAATCTGGCGAGTATCTCTTGGTAACAAGGAAAGTAACAGTTCACAAGTAGAACTTGACAATTTGGGGGATTCCACTGTATTTTTAAAGTACTCCCCACACACTTGCAAAGCTCTTATGATAACCAATTGCCCTTCTTGCCCTTGGCTGATAAAGACAACTCAATGTATTTTTTGACAGTCTCTAAAGAATGAATATCTCGAATAACCATGTAATCTGCATACAGCGGAGCAAACTCAGGAGAAATACTGATAATAATATTTTTTAATTCTTCCCTCTTCAAGTTAGGTTGATTGGACAGTTTCTTTGTTTCTAAATTAGTGATGTAATTCAATTCTTTATTAAGACAGCGAGAAAAATGATCCAAATATGTTAAGATTTTTGCTTTATTTAACACAGAAGAGTAAATCAAATTGATGTCTTCGTCAGTTGTATGTGAACAGACAAAAGCTATCAAGCAAAATTCTATCTCTTCCCACGGCAGTTTCGAGTAAGTGCACTTTAGTTGCCTTTTTAAAACATACACATTTCTTGCAATGAACTTAACCAGATAAAGAAATCGCTCATCCACTGTATCACTACAAAAAGTTTGTAACTTTTCAATGCTTGCAATCAGTACTTCAATTCGGCTTTGAATAAGTTTGGAGGAAAGCAAAGGTTTTGAGTTGGAGTTATTGTGAAAGAAGCGGAGGTTGATCAGTTCATTTTCCACAAAAGCTTGCATTTCATCTGTCAGCAGTACATTTTTTAATTTAAGTTCTTCATATGCTAGCGATAGAAGCTCATCTAATTCTTCTGCATTGTTACCAAAATAGTCATTAGGCCACTTGTGAATAAGGGCGTCGAGAAGTTGAATGTTGTTGGACCGAATTGCATAATAAATGGCATTATGCTGTTCTTCATCTGTAGATGTTAGGGATACTATTTGAAGTTTAACCAAGAAATTCCATAAAAGTTTGAATTCTTCACTAAATAAGCAGTTTAAGATATCTCCATGGCCGTGTTTACAAATCAAAACTAGTATATTCCTTCTTGTAATAGAATCGTTATTTGCATTCATAAAATAGTTATATAAAGTTTCATCTTGCACTGCTCCACTGATGTGTTCAACAAACCAATTTAAGCTTTTAAGACCATCAACATCACCTGATTCGGCTATCTTTTCAACTTTATTGAGAATTTCCAAACACAACTTCCTGATACTTTCGTGATCATAGTTTCCAAAGTTAGTGATGAATTTCTTTTTTGCTTTGGCACTACTCTTCAACAGATCGGGAAAAGATACTTTTGGTTGACTCATTGTAATACTTTCAATCCACTAATAGTTCAGATATCCAAAATAATACTTTGTTCGTAGTGTGAAAAAATAGAGTTCAGAGCTCTAAAGAGCATTCTTCTCTTTTGTTTCGAGAAATTACGATTTTTATGTTCAAATGTTTTAGATTTCAAATTCAGTTTAAAAAAACTAATGTTGATTGAAATAAAAAAAAATTATTATAGCTTTGTCATCGAAAGAAAAGGATAAGCCTATCTAAGTTTAAAAGTTTCGGTTTCTGTTCCTAATCCATTCCTATCTACGAAAAGTTTAAGTTTTGTCAGTTTTGTTTCAGAAGTTCTTGAAGTTGAAGTTTGCATTTTTTTGGCTGTTTCACTTTACGTCATTTTGTCTAACTTTCAATTCTTATAATGGGTGTTCTGTTCCCACGTGTTATTGATTCTCCAATCAAGGTTTGAAAAATAAAAATATTTTTAAGCAGTTAGTCAGTATTATAGTGGTGGATCTTGTTTCAGATGTTGTAACTATCATTTTTTCATTTCCTAGCTTTTTCCCCGTCTGCTGCGTTGTTTTGTTTTTGAATTCTTTACGTGCTTTTATTCCTTTTATTTATTACAGCTTTATTGGTTTTAATTTGATTAAATTTCAAGTATGCAAAGCCTTAGCAAACCGTCAAAGCATTGTCTACTACAGTTATTCAAGTTCATAAAACAGGGAGACATGGAGGGCTTAGATTTTACTTTAATAGCCGGACCAGAGGTCATGATCAGAAATTGAATAAATCGAGCTTTAGAAAACATTATTTTAAGAAAACAAGAAGGAAGAAAACATTTTTACAATAGAGTTGTCAATGAGTGGAATGCTTTACCAGATTATGTTGTGCATTCGAAGAGAGTAGAAGATTTTAAGAAGAAACTTGACGGACATTGGAAACTGGTAATGTATTAGATTTGTTTTGGACCAACCTTGCTGGGCCTCTGGCCTGTTGTTGGTCGACAATTTTTGTATTTGTATTTGAAAGAAAAGTCAGGTGAAGATCAGCCAACACCTGAGTAACATTTAAGGGCGACATCGTAGGCTGCGTCGAGACTTTGGAGCATAATTAACGTGCACTCCCTCTGTACGGGGTATTATTCGTCGCCCATTTTTTTTAATAGTGCGGGCCGTTTATAGGTTAACAGATATTTTGGTGGTGCCTAGATCCGAATCTTCCGCATATTGCAAGGTGATACGGGCTCAACAGCCCCCTAAAACGATTTGACTTATTCGAAGTCCCTCTATAGAGAATTTTTAGTTGGATTTTGTTCTTTACAACACATATATGTATTGGCTTAGATCTGTTAAAAACTAATTTGAGCCCAGGCCCCAGAATATTTTTATTATCCCCTTTGAAACTGTGCTTTTCGGAGCAGAGGTGCCGATCCCCCCAGAGCTAACGACCCCCCCCCCCCAGCAAATTATTTACTCCCCCCTCCCCCCCAAAAAAACAACGGTGAGGATTTTTTTATTATTTATATGGGTTAATGGATTACCTAACCAAAGTAGCCTCTAACTCAAGTACATCTTTACGGTGTATATAGAAAACCTTATAGTAAAATGATATTTTAAGTACCATCGAATGGGGTAACAACTTTGTTCCAAGAAATAAAACCCTAGTACTGACTTTCCTCTTAAATATTTTTCTACTGATAGGTCAAAGCAGAGTTGCCTCTAATCGAAAAAGGGAAGCCCCTTTTGGAATATCTTTTATAATACGGAATTACAAGCTATTTTTAATTTTCCTTTAAAAAGGTTTTCTTTACAGCAAAAGCTATCGGAATCTAAATAATTGGTAAAAATTCCGCTCAAAATTTATGTAATTATATTATTTTTAAAATCAATTTGACATTAATTATCAAACAAATCAGAATTATTTTATAATGTTTACAGAGGTAGTTTTCGTAAAAATGTTATACAAAGTTCAAAAGATTTATGAGCCCAGCTGCAAAATATGGCGGGAATATCTCATCGATACCATTGGCAAACTATGCGAACGTCATCAATTCACCGAAATGTTTTTTTTTATAAACTGCGTGAGATTTATGAATGTTTAAACTTTGTTACAGTGATCGGATTGATTATTGGAAATAATTGTCAGAAATCTTCGTCTGCTAGATGCCATCGAACATAATTTATAACTCCTTTTTTCCTGGTGTTGGAATTATGGTTACCCATTCATATTCTTTTAAGGCAAAAAAATATACCAAAATTGGAGCCACTTTTGATTTTCTTGTCACTTTTTGTGTTATTTTAAACCAAATAAAAATTCGCCAGAGTACAAGTTCTGAGCCCCTCCCCCCCGGTGTTGCGTCGGGGGGGGGGGCAGATAATTAGTAAGAATAAGAGTTAGCTGAGTTTTTTTTTTCAAGATTGGCAGTTTATTAATTTTTATAAAAAATTCACACCCCCCCCCCCTAAAATTTCACCCTGACGCAGTCTGCGTCGTTGACCCCCCCCCCCCCCCCCCTGTAGGCACCCCTGTTTCGGAGACCTTACCTTTCCCATTTTTGTTCATTCTGGCAATGGCAGTATTTGAATCATCAGCAAGCCAATAAACCAAATAAAGTCAAGGATTGAAAAATAATTTTATTGTTGTTGTCAAACTGCCTGTTGTCTTAAAATGTAACCAATGGAAGGATGTTGTTCAAAATAAACAACTTTGTTTTTTTAAATCCCAACTAGTGAAATTATCTCATCAACCTACCTTAAAAACATGATTATGACAAGACTAATTTTCCTCCACTATAAATCAATGTTAGTCATTTAATAGTCATGAAATATTTGGGTTTTAAATATTCAATTTGCTCCTTATGTAAAAAACTGGATTTAAAATAAATATTTATTGGTTTCACAACAACTGACTAGATAGAAATCTACTGCTTTAAGCCATTTCCAAATATGAATAATTTTTGCCAGAAACTGAACTCCAAACCCATAATTTTACACCAAGGGTCTTGCTCCCAAATGAAAGGTTAAACTTTTATACTTAGTAAATATACATTACTATCTCAGCATTTCTATATGGGGTGTCAGCTTTGACAAATGTGTATCGTCACTTGACTGTGGTTCTCTAAAATAAGACGTCCGTCGCCAATAGCTCTCGTGTAGCTCTAGTGTGACGATAATTCAAACTAGACTAGACAATGTGTATTAAAAAGGATTTTGCAATAAAATTATCAATTTCAATAGTTTGTGTCTTCTTTTCCATAACTGTTCTAAAAATGAATAATAAAGGGGAAAAAAAAACCCTTCATCGACAGGATATCTATCTGTATCATGCCTCTTTGGCGATAATGTGAGTCATCGCCTAAACTGGTGTAAGGAAATCGGTTTTGCACTTAGTTCTTCTCTCGCAGCAAACCTGATTCATGTGAAATACAAGTCCTTCCTTTGTACCACAATAGAATAACCAAGGGAGAAACCGGTTTCCTGTCTCCAATGTCGGCCAAACAGGACCTGAATACAGAAAGATTCCTATGTCTATCAAGGGGCTCTTCCCCTGGACTCTTCAAATGCATTCCAACACCAGAAGCATAATACAACTAAGTAACTATACATTTAGTAAAATATGGGTAATTTGTTAAGAAAACTATTAAGTCAGGTCTGTAACTACTTGGTGCCAGTTGTAGACCATTCGCAGGTGCCAATAAAAATTATTATAAATAATTTGGTCCAAAATCCAGAAATAACTATAACATTAATGAATACAATTAGTTTAATTCAATCAATTCTTCAATAACTAAGCAGTGTTAAGAGGTCACTGACCTTTTAAAGCTAAAAGTTTTTGGCGAATTACAGCATTCATCTTGCTACATAATTTAGGCAATTTAATAGACAACAAATAAGAGTATTGTTTTAACTTGCACTTGAATTATAAAATAATGATTATATTTGTGTCTTAGAATGGTTAAAAACTAGTATCTTGACAATTTCATTTCTTTCTTTGAAATTGACTAGCAAAATATTCAAACAATATACACTTTTTAAGGCGGTTTTACTACTCCTTGTTAAAATTGAGATATTCAAAATTAAATTTTCAGTATATGAAAGACTACAACCACAATGCAAATTCACAGAAACCTTTTTCAATTAGTCTTAAATTGAATTTTAATTTAATAAAAAGGGGGAAGAAAGGACTTTACTTCAGGTAACACTTTATTTACCTTTCTATTTACTTATTATCCAATTAATTTCAACATTAAAGATGTAAAGGCAAATTGAAGCCCTAATTTATAGCTATAAAGGTTTTTACACAAGATTACTTTATCACACTGTTTCAAGTAATGTTACGGCAAAGTCAGCCACATGCTATTGCATCGCTTGACGGTCGCCAAGTTTTGTTGCATTTGATGTCGTAGTCAGGACACAGCCTTAGCTCACTTATTTCTGATGATAGTGTATGCTAAACAGGCAATATTCCTTCTATCACATTAAAGAGAAGGAAATAAGTATGCAAGATCAAAGATTAATATCATTCTACACTTATAGCACCATTAAAACTTCTATTGGCTACAAAAGAAAGTACTCTTACTTAAATGAAGACAAAACATTATCTCAAACGAACACATTTATTAGGAAACTGAATTAACACAAGACCACAGTTCCACAAATGTTCATTTACAAGTAATTTCACACAATGACAAATCACTCAAGTCAAAGAAACATTAAAATAAAGAAACCTTATAATCACATAAAACCAAAATTTTTTTTAAAGGAAAGTTCCATCTTTAAAACAGTCAATAGACACGAAAAGAAATCAAAATTAACCTCCGAAGCCGTACAGGGTACGTCCCTGACGTTTCAGAGCGTACACCACATCCATTGCAGTGACGGTTTTCCTTTTGGCATGCTCGGTGTATGTCACGGCGTCTCGAATCACATTCTCAAGGAAAACTTTGAGTACACCGCGGGTTTCTTCGTAGATCAGGCCGGAGATACGCTTCACACCACCGCGGCGAGCGAGTCGACGGATGGCCGGTTTGGTGATGCCCTGGATGTTGTCACGAAGAACTTTTCGATGACGCTTGGCTCCTCCTTTTCCCAATCCTTTGCCTCCCTTTCCACGACCAGACATTTTGTTTTAATTTCAAGAAATAATTCGGAAAATGGTAAATAAACGAGGAGTGTTAGCAAACAATGCGAATGCAAGCAGCTGTTGGTAACGCTTTTATCAAAAAAATATTACGTCACGTTTGCTGCGTACCTATAAAAAAAAAAGCAATGCAATCAACCAATAAGAATGCGTTATTTCGATCTATCGGACCTGGGTGAAAGCGAGGTATTTAAATATTTTTTTTAATTTGCTGTGAATTTATGACTGCCATATTTTTATTTACTAAATGTGATTTTTTTTATTTTTAGTTCTATCGTAGAGTTTTTTACAAATAAAATTCCTTATTTAATTATTTTAAACTGAGGGAAAACTTTTCCAAACACTGCGTAAAACAGGTTCTGTAACCGTAAAGGTTTGTTTACATTTTCCATGACAATTTTAACTAAGGCTGTGTCCTGACTACACATCAAATGCCACAAATGCAACCAAACTTGGCGACTGCCAAGGGCACCAAGCGATGCAATAGCATGTGGCTGACTCTGCCAAGTCGCCAAGTTTTGTTGCATTTGTGGCATTTAATGTCGTAGTCAGGACACAGCCTAAGAAAAAGTTCCAGTTTGATACATCGGTTTGATATCATCTTGATGATTGCATGCTATGCTGCAATACGAGGTAAAAGCCACAATTTAGCTTTTGAGCATGTTATGGTTACATGAATGGACATGGAATTAACCGATGGAATTAACCTTTACCTGGAAGTAACCGATATGGTTATTTCATCCCTTCCATTTATCCTAATTTGTAATTTTTTCATTTCAAGATACATTTACTACTTACATTTCCATTATATTCACAGTAAAAGCAAAGAAGTTTTATTTAATTTTACACCCTTGACTGATGCCGAGCTCAAGGAAAAGACTGTCATTGTTATCTCCATTATTACAATTCTATCATTTCTTCATGTGTTGTCAAGTAGCTTCATCGTTTTTTCTACTTTTCAAATAGTGACTGTCATTTATCAATTCCTCAACAAGCTATCATCTGTCGAAAAAAAGCTAATCACCAGTCAACACAACCTATCGCTAGGTTACGGCGCCGCCTTAAACTACTACCGTAACTATCTTGACAAATTCCTCAAAGAGAATCTATCAGAACGAATAAGACAATTTGCAACACTCCAGAGAGTTGAAGTACCTGAAAGGCTATATGTCCTCTGGCCACTTACCTGTAAAGTTGACCCATACATTGATGACAATCCACTTTACATTGAGCGGTGTGGGGAATTGCCACCTTTTTATGACAACAATTCAGGTATCGTAGATCGTGAGTACAACATCACCGTGTACCTGATCAAGCACCCACAACAGACCTTCAGATGTGCAATCGAGTGTGCTCAACCCCTGAAATCCCTCCGTAGCTTCAAGGAGGAGATGGGAAGAATTGACTCAGAGGAAATGGATGCACAAAGAGATGAGTTTTTGACTCATTTGACTCGCTTACTAGAAGAGGGCAACAGTACGAAGAAGCTCTGTGAACTTGTTGTGTACGATGATGAGCAAGAAAGCATCCACGATGTACTGTACAGGCTTGAATCGATTCAAACTTTCATTAAAGAAAAGTTAATTTAATGCTAGAAAGGTACAGCTGTAAGGCTATGTCCTGACTACGCCACAAAGGCAACAAATGCCACAAAGGCAACAAAAAATGGTGACTTGGCAAGTCAGACCCCATGCTATTGCATCGCTTGGCGCTCTTGGCAGTCGCCAAATTTTGTTGCCTTTGTGGCGTTTGATGTCGTAGTGAGGACATAGCCTAATATAGATGCTGCTGGTTCTTTCATTGCCGAGCAATAGCCCTCGTGTAGCTCTAGTGCGATGACAATCAAACTAACCCAACCTTCATTGTTTAGTTTCGGTGATCGTAGTAACATAACATAATGTGTATACCTTTCTAACTGTATTAAAGTTGAACTAAAAGGTTTACTAATATTGTGTCTATTAATTTTAAAGACGGCTGTATACCATTTGCTCATCACTATTGGCTGTTTAGTTCAATATAAAACTGGTCCCACATTCATTTTTTTCGGTGTGAACTGAATGAAATGGCTGTGTGCTATTCAAATGTCTAGTATTATTCTTCCGTGGGCAGGTAAACTGCAGTAACTAATCTATTGAGTTGAACCATAGTTGCATGCACTCAATTACTCTAACCTATAAGAAAACACTAAAAAAGACTAATTATTTTAGAGCAAACAAGTAGGTTCGTAACAGAATCTGTCACTTAACCCGCTTCCACACAACAGTTGTGTTTAACAGGTAAAAAGGTGCCAAACACAGCATTAATTCTATGTTAAACATTTACATGCTAAATTTGGCTAGTTTCATTTATTTTATTTCGAAAAAAATTAATTAAAATTAATTTATATTTCAAAGAATAAATAAATGTAATATTCCCTCGCTTTTAAAATAAATAGAATAAAAATATTTCATATCAACATACAATAAATCTTGTAGTGAAATATATTCCACGACATTTCAAAGAGATCGATGTCGCCAAAATAAATTTATTTTAATTTATTGTCTAAAAGAATTAAAGTTTCTCGAGCGATTGGTGAGAATGGTGATTTAATTAATAAAAATGGCTTCCTATGCTTTTTAAATGAGCATTAAATTTTGGCAGTTTTTTAAATAATTGAAGTAGTACTTTGAATTCTTTTCTGAAATTTTCAATGTATTCTAATTTCGCTGCGCTGAATTTTTTTGACATATCGCACTTGTCCGTAGCATTTGTAGTTTGGGCTATGAAAGTGGGTGACGGACAGACAGATGGACTGAACGATTATAATACCTTCCACTTTTTACGTTATAAACGTAGTGTGGAAGCAAAAATGGTTCAATTCATTGTTGTGGTTACTGCAGTTTACCCACTCGCTGCAGTATTTCATTATATATTTAAGTGCTGGTTTCAGGTTTTCTAAAAAAAATTTAATTTTTATTTTTTGAACTTTGGTTAATTAAATTTTTATAAGCTTGTATATAATAAATTTTCTGCTTATGTATTGTTTTCTCTTTCAAGCTTTAGTATTGTATTATATATATTTTTTATATGTAAGTCATTTATGTGTTTACAAACCGTGAGCTTTGTAAAAGATGATTATGGCTCTCTAGGTAGTGCAAAGTGATAGAAAATTGCATTGAATAATAACATATATATTTTCAATTTTTATTTTATTGAATGTCATTTTTTTAAGGTTTATTTTGTATAAAAATGTAAATTTAATTGACTGACCCAAATTGAAGCTTTGAATATGTAAAAAGCAGGGATTGGTGTAACATGTTACTTGTAAGTTACTTTTTTTAGGTAACTCCGTTAGATATTTTAGAAAGTAAATCTGTTACTTTTAACAGTAATGAAAATTTTTGTTATTTTTCTGTTACTTCTCATGCCGCTCATCACGGATATTATTAGCATTTGGCTTAAAGTAATTATTTAAAATTTAACTTTTCACAATGTTGAATTTTCATTCTTAACTCTTTTCTCATGGTAACTATTTCTTTAATAATGGTTTTCTTTGACAAATAGTCAAATTTTCTTATAACTTGACATTAAAATTAACTGTAATTAGTTACTTTTTGTATTAAGTGGAACTAGTTACTTTTGATTAGGGATGCACCGAATATTTGGTTACTATTCAGCCATTTTAGCCGAATAGTGAAATTTAACTTTTTTCAAGTTTCTTCATGTTATCTTCTAAAATGTCAAAAAATTTCCAAACAGGACTTGTTTTCTTTTTGATAGACCCAAATTCTTAAGTTTTTGTTATTTATAATGGTAAATCAAGATTTACTAAAGTAGTATTAAATAAACAAGTCTCTTAAAGAGAACAGTAACAGTGAATGGGCTTTAAAAAAAAACAATAATTACTATATATATCACAATTGTGATCTTTTTCACTAAAAGATAAATTGTAATTATATAACAATATTGTAAGCCATGGTTTTTTTTTCTTTTTCTAATTTTCATTCTACATCGGATCCACCTACTTCTGTTTTTGTTTTCGTGTTGTGATTTTACCAAGTTTCAAACACTTTCTATAAGGCTTGTTTTAATAACAAACAAGTACTACTTTATTGTGTGTTACTTTAATTAAAAATTTAATAGCTATATTGTATTAAAATTATTGTGCGATTGTGTACTTATATGTTAATGTCGAATTGAAATTGATGAATAAACTGTTAAGTTGTTTATGATTGATTTTTCAAGGAGTTACTGGGTTTATACAATTTTCTTTTAATGAGATGCCTCTTAAAGGCCCAGGGTTCAGAAAAAGTAAAAAACTTTTGTTGGTTTAAATGTTTTTCGGTTTTAACCAGATTTTGTTCTTCCTCTGAATGAACACTATTTTAACACACTAAAATTTCCCTACAAGTTGAAGATTAAGGGGTAATGCCAATACAACATTTAAGAAAAATTGTCAAAAGGTTAAGAAAAAGAATATTTATCAAGTTTTATGTGTATATTGTGTACCAGAAACCTTAAATAGTTGTTAAATAGCAAAAAAAAAAAAAAAAACATGATGGTGTGTTTTGATCATATAGAGTTTGGCAGTACTGCAGAATTTGAGTTTAGTAATTTTAATCATCATATTAACTTTGCAAATTTTTTGGAAAAAAAAAGTTTAGAATTAAAATAAGAAATTTAGAAAATTTTAACCATGGTTAAACCCGACAAACCCTGTAAGGACCAGACATTTTTGAAAACATGGGACACATTTTAGAACTAGTTTTGTAAGACTGACATTTTTCTGCATTTATTTGCAAAAGTTGATACATTTTGGGCAATAAGAGGCATGTTGGCTCAAAATGAAATATCAAAACTCCTACAAAAATGTTGCTTAATTTTTTTTCTTTATTTTTGGTACATCCCAATATAAATTATGTTTATATTTTAATATAAAATAAGTTGTAACATGCTACACCTTAAAAAAAACGAAGATTTAGCAGTAACATTTAGTGTCATGTATTATGGTTGTATCATCTAGGTGTGGCATGTTTTCCATTGTGGCTTATGCTGTAGCCTTTCCTTGATTTTCCTTTTTGTGCATGTTCAATAGAAATTTTACTTTTAATTACATATTAAAAGACTCTTAAGGGGAATCGGATGGTTCTATCTTGCCCATGTTAATTTGCCTAACTTTAGGAACATTTTCTCAAGAACTATATATATGAGATATCATAATAAACTTTTTTAATATTTTGTTCCTTTTACTCTTTGATTTAAACTGAGGATATTTCAAAGTATAAAAAATACTTTTAGTGATTTTTTTTAAAAAATATGTAATAAAAAACAAAACAAAAAATCAGATTTAAAGTTATATAACTTTTTTTTTTTTGAGCTGAGATATTTAAAATTCCTCAGTTTAAATCAAAGAGCTATTAATGGGGAAGAAATAATAAAACAAAACATGTTGATATCTTTTATAGTTCCTGAGAAAACTGTTCCTAATTATTGAAAAACCTTATATTTCAGGAAACACAAAAGAAATGCAAGGTTTAGGTAAGAACTAATGTTCAGTTTCTCAAAAATGCTTATAAAAAGAAAACCACTTAAAATCGATAATCTTGGTCTTACATTAAAGCTAAAGATATGTAGAATAGAAAAAAAGGAAAATCGACGTTTCTGAATCAAACACCCATCCGACTCCCCTTAAGAACTGAAATAGAAATTTCAACACTTTCTAAGGTCCTTGAATATCAGTTTTTGATATGTTAAGACATTAAATTATCTTATAAACCCTGCTTGAGTGATTAATTTCTCAAAATTAAGGATCAGGGCCCTATTTCTAAGTATGCAGCAGCCTAGAGCAGCACATTTTGGAGCGACGTCACTTGGGCAATTAATTTAAAAGTTAAGTTTTATTTGCTACATGTAGCTGACTTACAGAGCTCTATAATCTCACACTTTGAAATTGATTGGAATATTTTGTTGTAAAATTATTTATTGAAAACTTTTAATTATAAAAAAAATATTGAAACCAATTTCAAAAAGTGGGACTATAGATCCCAGTACGCCAGCTACCAATTATAATATAAAATAATAATAAAGACCGTTTGTAAAAATATTCGATACAGCTCTCGCTCTGGTTTGGAGACCCTCACCCATTCTCCCTTAGACCTACTAGTTGCACGCTCTTAAATTCAGCCCTGTTAAGGATTTTCATAATTGATATGATAGTAGCCAGTAAGTAATTTGTTATAAGTAAGAACTAATTATGTAGCACATAGGTTAATTTTTAAGTTATGTATTTGTTTTTCAGGAAATTATTTTGATACGAATCTCACTTTATTAGCCTTTATAAAAGCTTTACAAGCATTAAAAGAGGACATTCTACAGTAACTCAGTTTAATATTTGAGAAGTAAAATTAAAGAAATCAAATTATGAATAAAATGGAAGTTTATTTTCACTCTAAAGGTGTCAAGAGGTAATACATATTGGCACTCAATAAAGAAACAACAATTTTGACTAAAAATATGTACATTATACACAAAGAATAAGTGTTTTTTAAAGTGACAAAACACATGCGGAACAACAAACAGATAAATATTTTTTAAAAAGTTTGAACCATATTATTTTTAAAGTATGTAACTAGCATATTAACTCACAATAACAGAGATAAAATAGTGCTGTCATAGGTTTGGCAAAAGGACCTACCGAAGAAACTTATACCTCATCTTCATTTTCTAATCTTCTTTCCTCATAAAAATGGCTGAAATCTAATCTAAAAAGAAAAAAAAATGATTACCACAATAAATAATAATAAAAAAACAAGTCAATATTTGTAAATTTATTCTAACATAATTGAAGAACTTAGTGAAACAACGTGCTAAGTGACAAAAAGGTGAAAACGAGAAAACGTGCTTTAAAGTTTTTAGTTTGCACTCAGATATGCTATAAATGGTACATACAAACCGTAAGAAAATATACTAAATTTAAAGTTTCTGAAGAAGTAGAAACTTGCTATCAAAAAAGAAGTTAGTAATATGTTCCATTAACATAAAAATATCAATAAATTCAAAAATGTCATTTAGCATGTTCTTCCACTAAGCTCATCATCAATTATTGGGAGTTTATCTTAAGTATGTATATAATTCTATAATATACAATATAAGAAAATATGTGTCTGTTGTTCCAAAACATTATAAGAAATCTAGAAGGGAATACAATAATATTTACATTAGAAATTTTTTTTCAGGGTATATGTATGTATTTTACCAATAAACCCCCCATATTGGGAGATGACTTTGACCATTGGCTTCTACATTTTATATTGGATTCATCTATAAGGCTCATATGTTACACAATCAAGCGAGACAAAATTTCATAATTATAAATCTTAAGGATAATATTTTGTGGGAAATTATTTGTATTATTGGAACAATTATTTGAAAAACGCCAATTTACTTTAAATAATAAACAAGAAGTTCATAAAGAACTAAAATAGCCTACTTTCCTGTTACTTAAATACTTACTGAAGTTCTAATCGGGAAAAAAACTAGGTTCCTAAAGTAAATATCATCAACAGCCGTTTCTACACTAGATTTATACACATTAGAAAAAAAATCGAAACACAGCACCCAGCTATAATTTAAACTTCTAAAAGCCAAAATCAACTATTTTCCTTAATATTCGTTCGCAAATTAATTAAATATTATTTATCATCTGCTCGTGATTTATTTGTAGTTCGAAGAATAAATATTTATTAATAACAAAAGTAATGAAACTACTCCGAACTGCATTAAAAAACAAGAAATGTAAATTAAAACTAAGCATAATTGCATGCAAAAGTATGCCTTGCCGCTTTCTTGGTAGATAATTAATGAATAATCAAAGAATCAAATTGTTCTACATTTTATGACGTCATTCCAAACTGATTCATGAAAATATTATTTTGCTTCAAATATGTTTAAATAAAGTTTCTCATGCCATTGTTGATTTGGCAACAGTGATTTAAATGACTCAAAATTGAATTTCAATTCTAATTCAATGGGAAATTCGCCGACAGATAGATTTATGTCCATCCGGACGTACAGACAGACGGACAAAAAGTATGAAAGTTGGGTATCTGAGGTCATAGCTTTCTAACAAAAAAGAATTTTTAAGATCCGATGATTAGAACCGATTTTGGAAGGGGGGTACAGACAGACAGACAAACGGACAGACAGGCGGACAGACAGACGGACAGACATACGAACAGACAGACATACGAACAGACAGACAGATGGACATCAACCGCATTTCAATACCTACAGTGATTTAAATGACTCAAAATTGAATTTCAATGCTAATTCAATGGAAATTCGCCGACAGATAGTAGATTTATGTCCGTCCGGACGAACAGACAGAAACAAAAAGTATGAAAGTTGGTATCTGAGGTCATAGCTTTCTAACAAAAAAAGAATTTTTAAGATCCGATGATTAGAACTGATTTTGGAAGGGGGGTACAGACAGACAGACAGGCGGACAGACAGACGGACAGACATACAAACAGACAGACAGATGGACATCAACCGCATTTCAATACCTACAGTGATTTAAATGACTCAAAATTGAATTTCAATACTAATTCAATGGGAAATTCGCCGACAGATAGTAGATTTATGTCCGTCCGGACGTACAGACAGACGGACAAAAAGTATGAAAGTTGGGTATCTGAGGTCATAGCTTTCTAACAAAAAAAGAATTTTTAAGATCCGATGATTAGAACCGATTTTGGAAGGGGGGTACAGACAGACAGACAAACGGACAGACATACGAACAGACAGACAGATGGACAGACAGACAGTTGGACATCAACCGCATTTCAATACCTACAGTGATTTAAATGACTCAAAATTGAATTTCAATGCTAATTCAATGGGAAATTCGCCGACAGATAGTAGATTTATGTCCGTCCGGACGTACAGACAGACGGACAAAAAGTATGAAAGTTGGGTATCTGAGGTTATAGCTTTCTAACAAAAAAAGAATTTTTAAGATCCGATGATTAGAACCGATTTTGGAAGGGGGGTACGGACAGACGGACATCGACCGCATGTCAATACCTACTTTTTCATTTTTTTAATTCTTTCGAATTAAAAAAAGAAAAGTAGGCTAAAAATGTGGTTTTTATATTAGATTCATCGATTCATTTTCCAATCTTTGCATTATTGTAAAAAAAACCCATCTAACTGTTCTATTTAATGATCCTCCTCTTACAAGCACTATAATATCAGTAAATATTTACCTGTACAGCATGTTAATAATTTTAGACGTCTGTTTGCTCTGGTTGACACTATGCAAGATTTTAAGCATGCGAATAATGTGTTGATCAAACTGTTTCTCGGAAGTGGCCACTTTTTCCAGGAAGCTCTCCAGAGCAGCAGGACAGCTGGCCATCTAATGAGCGATCAAATTACAAATTAATATATTAAACAATTTATAATAAATAATTGATATTTAAAATTCAAATAATAAAACAATACAGGGGTCTATACAGAAGTACATTTGGGTCCGTTTACGAAAACATCAAAATTGTGTTGAAAAACCATATCCCTCATAAATTCCCAGTTTCTAAAACACAGGGTTCGTACTCTTTCTATGATAGTGAAATTCAGGAGTTTTTCAGGAGTGCAGCGATGTAAATTCAGGAGGTATCGCAAAATAAATTTGAATATGTTTGTTTATTATTGTATTGGTCTAGTGACTTAGACCGAGAATGAAGGAAACAAGGTGTGTAAATGTTGTGGAAAATAATTTTCGTGACCTTTGCTCTAATTTCGTGACTTGGTAGACATCCTGATAAAGTACAGGAGAAAACCAAATGAGAAAGGAGAAAAACGATTCATGTCGTCAATTTTTTCAGGAGAGGGGGGGAAATATCAGGAGATGATACATAAATTCAGGAATTTCAGGAGGCGTACGAACCCTGAAAACAGTATTTATAAACTCAGCTAAACAAATCAAACAAATATTCCATATTAAGCAGTTCATGTTGATCCAGATAACTGAAGATCATCGCATAGACATTTGCGTATGACATTAAACGGCTCTGAAAAATTAACTGATACTGACTGTGCTGCCATTATTGACATATTTAAATCATCTAGTAATAGAAGAATAGTATTGTAAACAGTAAGTTTTCGTGTAAATATATAACAAGGAAATTTTCACAATTTTTTTCTCTCACAAAAATAGGACTAAAAAAACAGTAGTTTAATATTCAGAATATATCTAATAAATTAGATATTTACTTAAACTTATCACTTTTAAATATGACAACTTAAATGGAATTTATTAAATTAATTTATCATTTATGTTTGGAAACAGGAGTTGATTTCAACAAAACAAAAAAATCCCTAAAAGGTATAAAAGTTCAAACTTCCTCAACTTACAACAAGTGGTATGATTTAGGAAATAAGTAGTGCAGTAGAGTTGACTAGTGTCACTAGATAGCGACTCTACTAACTTAAGAGTCAAGTCAACCTTGCCGGGATGGCAACCAGCTAAAGCCTGCACCATGCTAATGACATTAGAGTTATGCATTGATATTTATTTGCCGTTGATGGCACTAATTAGGCTCAAAATTTCATTTTTTTAAAATGGTAGTATCAATTTAAATTTCGCTTGTGTGTATATTGCACCCATTAAAACTTCATAAACTGAATTTTATTTAATGAATTAAACCAGTTTTAAACTAACTATTAAAAAAATTTAAAGAAATAATAAAGAATAATTATAAAATTCTTAAGACCCACAGGAAGCCTATGGGTTAAAATAATTAAGCACTTTTGTAAATTATTAAAAACCTTTATTTACTGTTGTAGCCAGAAAGCACAAAGTCGGCCTACAGATGATATAATGATTTTTCAAGCTAGAAATTCTTCCATACCAACAATTTGTTAAAACCCAAAGACACATACAACAGTAAAAGGTTAAAACTAAAACAAACGCAATGCCCTCCGTAACTTAAATACAACAAACTGGTTAATTAATTTACTTCAGGTAAGAAATATACAATTATAACAGAACAACAGCCTGAAGAAAAAGGTCATTGGACTAGAGTCGTACAACATCAACAGAATAGTATAGGCGAATACACTTACATCTGGAAGAGGCGCCTCACACACTGAAGCTAGCATGCTGTCTCCTACAAGTGAGGCATCAACATTCATAGAACACCTCAGAATACCCTATAGAATGAAATAATATCAAGAAAGATAAATATAACTATCTATATGAGATATTATAACTTAACCCTCTCTCTCTCCTTAATCTCTTATATTTTTAACCCCATTAAACTTAATAACTTAAATTACCTTTTTCATATATCCTTAATATCACTTAGTATTTTAACATCCCAACCACACCCTGTCGACGACAAACAGTCACCTAGATCAATCGTTCCCACAGAAACTGTTTAGTCATCACATTTTAAAGTTGGCCGTTTCAAACTTTCTCATACTCTGATTGGTCAGTGGAGGAGGGCTCGAGATTTTCACCATTTTTGTGGGCATTCGGTTACATTTTCTCGTCGACTGTAGACGACAAATCAAACTTCTCCCGATGTCTAGCAGTTTAATAAAAGAGTCTTTACTACATCCAAGTTTCCCTGTCGACTTATTTTACATATATATAAAAAATTTTCAAAGCAACTGAAAAGCAAGCATCATGATAGTGTATATCCCAGTAGTAAAACTTTCCCAAAATAACTATTTTTAAATTTCGGAGCTACTGCTAAGCTTGACTTTAGGTCCATTTTTTACTATCAAAGGCAATGTGGCACGACTTATTCAGCAGAAATACAATCTATAATTTATTTAATTTTATTTAAATGCTTACCCTCAGGGTTTGGGGAATGCAGTTTTGTGGATATGAGTTTTTCTTGTAAAATTGAATATTGAATTATCTATCCCAAGTACCATTTCTGACGTTAAATATATTGGTGATTTCACTCGGTTTTAGTACCGGACTTCTCACTTATTTCATTTTATGAAACAGAATTAAGGTTTGGTTGGATCGACAGTGCACTAGAGCTACAAATGGGCTATTGAGGAAGGCATATGTAATTCAAAGCTGTGGTCAAGTTTATAATTTTAACTTAAGCTGACATCCAAACAATCTAACCCAGGTAACACTAATGCAGGATCTGTATAGGCCTACTTAGTTAGTGCAGCAATACCCACATAAAGCGCAGTAAGAAACGACTCCCTTTATTATTGGTTAAGGGGAGTCGGATGGGTGTTTGGGTCAAAAATGTCCATTTTCTGTGTTTCTTTTATTTTTAATCTGCATATCTATAGCTTTAATTTAAGACCAAGATTATCGATTTCTGTTTAGTAGTTTTCTTTTTATAAGCATTTTTCGGAAACTCTGTATATCAGTTCTTACCTATACCTTATTTTCTTTTACGTTTCCTGAAATATAAGGTTTTTCAACAATTAAGAACATTTTTCTCAGGAACTATAAACAGGGTTTCTACCAAAATGAGATGTCTCAAATTCATGACTATTCATGACTGAAATTAACAATTTTCATGACTCTAGGAATCAGTTCAAAAATAAGAAAAATTTCAATTCGAGCCATTATGAAATGTGATGTGCAAGGCATTATCTTCTAAAATATACTTTTATATTGAGAAAACAATTATTTTTTCGCATATCTAAACCAAGTATAGGAAAATAAGAATATGAACTAAAAAAAACAGCAAACATAACTACTCAACTGCTACACAAATCATTCTTGGTCTAGAAGTTGAGTAATTTTGTTTAGCAGCATAGCTTAATAATACATTGATAATTATTTTTTATGAATCACAACATGACAAATTTATATAATTATATAATATTATGCTACTAAATGTACTTCTAATTTCTTTATAAACACTTTAAAACAATTACAATTACTTTTATTTATGGTATTGGGGGGGCAGGGATCAACCTGGGTCAAAAAAATGCTGTAGCAAAAATGCTAAAATGTAGAAGAAAGCTGTAGCAAAATGCTAAAGAACAATTAGTTGCTTATAAATCAACGTCAAACCAATTAAATCACTTGAATCTATACACAAATCAATCTTTGTGTAGCAGTTAATTAATTTTGTTTAGTAGTATAGCTTAACAATACATCGATATTTTTTTTATGAAACACGACATGACAAATTTAAACAATTATATAATACTATTCTACTAAATGTATTCTTAATTTTTTCTCTAAACATTTTTAAATAAGTACATTTACCTTTATTTATAGTGTTGGATCATCTTCAGATATGTCTATGAAAATTTTTCTACTGTTCATTTGGTTTATTAAAATCAAGTTTTGGTTGTTTGAAATTCCCGACTTTTGGTCTTTTCAATACATATCCTTATTAACACGGTTCATACATTTGTTAGGAAAAAAATTCACACACTTTTCCAGAAAAATTCAAGGATTAGAAATTTACTAGCAACATAAAATCTAAATATATAAAGCGTGTATAACTCCATTTTCGAAAAAACTAAAAATTGTCTAAAATCAGAAACCCCATTACAGGCGGAAGTAAAAAAAAAGGTTCAAACATAAACAAAATAGTTATTTAAGCAACTAGTGCCGAAAATGATACTTTATTAAGCGAGTGGCTTTTATTTCACGAGACCGTAGGTCGAGTGAAATTATGACAAGAGCTTAATAAAGTATTATTTGGCACGTGCTTGCTTACAATATTTTTTATAATAACGTGCAAAAAAGTATTGTTTGGCGTGAAATTTGTGTTCTTACTTTTGTCTTATTAAATTTCCTTTAATAATTTTGTAGTACTTGTAGTTTCCATGGAGATATTAGAAAATGCAAAAGTAATGAACCAATAGAAATAAGTGAGTTTCATAACATCATTTAGTTTCCATGGAGATTCATGACAACATTTTGTTTTTCTACCAATCAGATACTCTTATATTTACTTTACCGCACTAGGGCTTAAAGTACTTACTTTCGGCACTGTCTGTGACATAAGCACGTAAAGTGTCATTTTCGCAACGATTTATGAATGAATATGATATAAAAAAGTGAACTTTTTGCACGTTGTTATAAAAAGTATTTTAACATTCAAGCAAGCTGTTCTTGTGATCACGACTCAAGGACACCTTGAATCGGACACTTGATCAGAAAATATATTCTGGTTGTGAGACTTGGCCTGAACTGGAGCTACAAAAGTAACGAGATACTCTTCCGATCACGCAGAGCCAGATAACTGTCAATCATTCCGATGCAATGTGACGTCATCGGTAGATTTCGTTAAAATTACTAGGCAGCAAAATAAGTAAACCCAGAAGCATTATTGGACTCCTCCTTTAATGGGAGGTTGCACTGGCTGACAGAGATTTGAAGACATCTTAGTGTAATCTAATCTGAATTCATCTTCCCATTTTGATTAAAATTTTTATTTTCATTATTAGAATCAGTTATTTGAATTTTTTGTTTATTAATATTTAAGTTTAGTTTCACTGAATTACGCGTCGCATTTTCGCGACGGCCAATAATTTTTCTTTTGCATTTTCGTGCAACTCGTTGCATTTTGCGAGAGATGCGACTGCTAGGAAAAATATTCAAGCATTTTTTCAAAAAAATTCAAGGGCTTGAAATTTACTAACAACATAATATTTAAATATATAAAGCGTGGATATGCCGACAAGCTATTTTTTTTTTAAACTAAAAATTGTCTAAAATTAGAAACCCCTTTAGTATACGCCGAAGTAGAAAAAAAAGGGTCAAATGTAAACAAAAAGTATCTTTTTCATTCAATGTATTCATGTGATCACGACTCACGGACAGCGTGAGCGGACACTTGATCGGAAGAAAATATTCTGGTTTGTCCAACTTGGCCTGAACCAAAGCTACAAAAATAAAACGAGACACTCTTCTGATCACGCAGAGCCAAAGAACTGTCAATCATTCTGATGCAATTTGACGTCATCGATAGATTTCGTGAAAATTACTAGGCAGCTAAATAAGTAAATCAGGAAGTATTATTGGACTCCTCTTCTAATGGGAGATTGCACTGGCTGGTTGAGATTTGAAGACATCTTAGTGTAATCCAATCTTAATTCATCTTCACATTTTAATTAAAAATTCTATCTTAATTATTAGAATCTGTTATTTGAACGTATTGTTTATTGAAGTTTAGTTTCACCGAATTACGGTGCAAAGAAAAAGTAAACAATCGTTAAAAAAATATGCATAGCAGTTCTAGCGAATCGGTTGACTATTTTTTGTTGTTGCTGTATCAGTGAATTTGCATAGAAAATTGCGATGCGATACCGCTTAAATGAAACCCTGCTTACAGCTCAATGTAAATACAAACTTAACCGATTTGCAGCATTTATGGCGACATATTACGTAATTTTACACGAGATGTTTCGAAATTCATACAAATATACCGTTTTTTCATGACTTTTGGTCGTTTTTGGCTCAAATTCATGACTATTCATATGCACGGAAACCCTGTATAAAAGATATTAACATGTTTTGTTTTATTATTTTTTCCCTATTAATAGCTCTTTGATTTAAACTGAGGAATTTTAAATATCTCTGCTAAAAAAAGTTACCTATATAACTTTAAGTCAGATGTTTTGGGTTTTTAGCCTACTTTTCTTTTTTTAATTCGAAAGAATTAAAAAAATGAAAAGTAGGTATTGACATGCGGTCGATGTCCGTCTGTCCCCCCCTTCCAAAATCGGTTCTAATCATCGGATCTTAAAAATTCTTTTTTTGTTAGAAAGCTATAACCTCAGATACCCAACTTTCATAGTTTTTGTCCGTCTGTCTGTACGTCCGGACGGACATAAATCTACTATCTGTCGGCGAATTTCCCATTGAATTAGCATTGAAATTCAATTTTGAGTCATTTAAATCACTGTAGGTATTGAAATGCGGTTGATGTCCAACTGTCTGTCCGTTTGTCTGTCTGTCTGTACCCCCCTTCCAAAATCGGTTCTAATCATCGGATCTTAAAAATTCTTTTTTTGTTAGAAAGCTATGACCTCAGATACCCAACTTTCATACTTTTTGTCCGTCTGTCTGTATGTCCGGACGGACATAAATCTACTATCTGTCGGCGAATTTCCCATTGAATTAGCATTGAAATTCAATTTTGAGTCATTTAAATCACTGTTGCCAAATCAACAATGGCATGAGAAACTGTATTTATTTAAACATATTTGAAGCAAAATAATATTTTCATGAATCAGTTTGGAATGACGTCATAAAATGTAGCACAATTTGATTCCTTGATTATTCATTAATTATCTAACAAGAAAGCGGCAAGGCATACTTTTGCATGCAATTATGCTTAGTTTTAATTTACATTTCTTATTTTTTTAATGCAGTTTGGAGTTTCATTACTTTTGTTATTAATAAATATTTAATTATTCCTCGAACTACAAATAAATCGCGAGCAGACGATAAATAATGTTTAATTGATTTGCGAAATAATATTAAGAAAAATAGTTGATTTTGGCTTTTAGAAGTTTAAATTATTAGCTGGATGCTGTGTTTCGATTTTTTTTCTAATATGTATAAATCTAGTGTAGAAACGGCTGTTGATGATATTTACTGTTAGAAACCTAGTTTTTTCCCGATTAGAACTTCAGTAAGTATTTAAGTAACAGGAAAGTAGGCTATTTTAGTTCTTTATGAACTTCTTGTTTTAAATACATATTTTTAAAAAAATCACTGTAAAAGTATTTTTTAATACTGTGAAATATCCTCATTTTAAATCAAAGAGCTATATGTAAGAAAAAAAATATAAAAAAATTCATAATGATATCTCATATAGTACCTGAGAGAAATGTTCCTAAAGTTAGTAAAATTAACATGGGCGAGATAGAACCATCTGACTCCCCTTAAGTCACATGGGTAGTCCACGGTAGTCAACGTAAGTGCATTTTCAATTATGTCTTACTTAAATCTCTCTCTCTCTAGGGAAATTATTGAAAAAAAGGAAACAGTTAAAATTTTTTGTAGCAAAAATGATGGGGTAAGCTCAAGTGGGTCCATATGGTTTGACAAAAAATAAAGGGGGTTGTTTCGTTCTGGGCCCGATATGGGTAGTGCCTAATTTCCAAAATAGGCCCATACAGTTTAGTTTAGTTTGAATTATCGTCGCACTAGAGCCTACACGAGGGCTATTGGCGACAGGCGTCGTAATTTAGAACCACAGCCAAGTGACGAGCAGACACCCGAGTAGGCACCCAACACAACCGTTAAGGGGGACATCGTATGCAGCGTTAGGACTTTGAAGGATATTTAACGTGCACTCCCTCTACACGGGGTATTATTCGTTGGACATTTTAGGCTGCACGGGCCGTTTATAGGTCGGCAGCTATTTCGGCGATGCCCGGACCCGAACCTGGGACCTTTCGCATGCTAGGCGGATGCCTAACTGACTGGGCCCATACAAACACCACATTAGTGTGCCTGGGAAAAGTGCACACAGTGTCAAGACATTGAGACAAGGCCGTTTCGTAAACAAATATTCCTCCATACAAATTTTTTTAGACAACTTAAATAGCAGTCGTGAACAGAGTTTTAGTCTTACCTGCAGATAGATGGAGAAGGATTCGCACAGCTTCATGAGGGTAGTCAGAACTTCAAGCAGTTCTGGATTCGTCAACATACAATCTTCCACACATTTCTCGAGGAAATCATTATGGCAAAAGAGAACTTCATCAACATTGGTAACCTAAAAAAAAAAAATACAGATTATAAGAAGATCATATAGATAAGGAAGTTAAAGTAGACATGGTTGTGTTGAAATGCTTAAAGAGGATGACACGTATCTTTCAGTAAAGTATACTAACTCTTATGAACCCAAACTTAAAATATAAGAATTATAAATTGTCAAAATGATTTTGATATTTTTCTTCATCAGGGAACAGGACTAGGATTTATGTGCCCTAGGCTTTCCTTTATTATGAACGCTTTTTTGACATTGAATTTCTTTAAACTTTACAATTAATTTATTCAATTTTAATATCAAAGGCTTTCACCTAAACTACTACAAGTGGTTTTCTAGCAAACAGCATGAGTATATTTGTTTTTTAGCTTCCACACTACGTTTATAACGTAAAAAATTGAAGGTATTATAATCGTTCAGTGAGTCTGTCTGTCCATCACCCACTTTCCTAGCCCAAACTACAAATGCTACGGACAAGTGTGATATGTCAAAAAATTCAGCGCATCAAAATTAGAAGACATTGAAAATTTCAGAAAAAAATTCGAATTCAAAGTACTTTAATTATTTAAAAAACTGCAAAATTTAATGCTCATTTAAAAAGCATAAGAAGCCATTTTTATTAGAATTAAATCGCCATTGCCATTCCCAACAATCGCTCGAGAAACTTTAATTCTTTTAGACAATAAATAAAAATAAATTTATTTTTGCGACATCGATCAGTTTGAAATGACGTCAAATATATTTTACTACGAGATTCTATATATGTTGATATGAAGTGTTTTAATTCTATTTAAAAGGAGGAATATTACATATTTATTCTTTGAAATATAATTAATTTTTGAAAATAATAATTTTGCAAACGATAATAATAATTATTGAATTTTCAAATAAAATAAATGAAACTACCCAAATTTATCGTGTAAATGTTTATAATACAATTAATATTGTGTTTGGCAACTTTTTTTCTGTAGAACACAAATAATGTGTGGAAGCGGGGCTGAGTGACAGATTCTGTTACAAAAATAGTTGTTTCTTCTTCCAACCTTTTTGGGTTTGGGTAGTAAGCAATTGCGATTAACTTCCCAGCTGAGCCTCAAACAAGGTAGGTTTAGAACAGCGAGGCTCAAACCGTTTCCTTTGAAACCGCACAAGGGGATAGATAAGTCTTTTCGAGGCTTGCATTGTAATCAGAATGAAGTTAAGCGTAAAAGAACTACCTACTTGTGATATCTTTCTGAAGAAGTCATTCCAGTGCGGTTCAATGACTTCGAGTGTTAAGTAGTAGTCCAGATTTTGGATGAAATTAAACATCCTCTGGCGGAGAGCAAAAGCTGATGCGTAGTAGCAGATTTCCGAGCGTGGAAGACATTTAGTTCTTTTGTTCAAGGACCACAGGCTTAAAAGAGAATAGAGAAGTTTAACATAATACAAGAAAAAACAGGGGCGTGTAACACTACACGACTTTCAATTATCAGTCAATAAATCAATGCACAATTGAATGTAACTATATACCTGATAAGGTAATTACAATAACTTTGAAAACTAAAAAGTTTTATGGCAGCTACAATTTTTGTGCAGGCACGATTTTTTTCGAAAACCTTATGACGTTTAACAGGAACTCGAGCATCAAATTTGAAGTTTAAAGCGCTTTTGTTTGAGGTGCAGAGTGGTTTCACACAGATGGATCAATTTTCAAAAAACACTTTTTTAAAAATAAACAGATCATCACCCTCCAAAACAGTGACGCCGGAACCGGTACGGCAGTTGCCATACCAGCTTTTGCAGAGGGTCCGGAATTGGTATGGCAGCTGCAATACCAACTTTTGCACATATTATTAACAGTATGTTATGCGTTTTTTTTCATTCCACAGAATAAGTGTCCCAAAAGTGACAGTGTGAAAAAAAAATTCAACAAAAACAATTAAGCTTGCAAATATTTTTGTCACATATCCTACCCTACAACCACACCACACCGAGAAAGATAACACGTATATACACATTCCCCTACTGGGGGTCTGCAGTAATGGGCTAATGTCCCATGTTTCAGGAAAATTTTCGGTATGGCCTTCCACTATCTGAACACAGGGACTGGTCCAAGAAATTCGTTTTTTTTCTAAAATTGTTTGGTATTTTAGGTTCAAAACAGAACGCTCAGTGATTTTTCAAAGCAAGAGTACCGCGATTTATGAAACACCCTGTAGTTCGAAACTTTTCGTATAAATTCACAATATCCAAAACGAAGCCTAAGAAACTGTAACCTAATGCAACAATGAGAAAAAAATACTCTCGCAGGTGATATGTTTTTTAAAAAAAAAACTATTGAAATAAAACTAACTTCTAATAAATGTAAATATTGGTTGATTGCCTAAAAAATACTTATTTGTTAAATAATAATATTATATTTAAAACGTCAAGAGGAAGTGGGTGGAGTGGGTAGATAGAGGCATTTCTTGCCATACCTCTAAAGAATAAGTTCCGGCGCCAATGCTCCAAAACAAAAAAATCTTCATTTCCGATTTTCGAACCAATTGCAATACTTTCAACTACTTTATATTTCATATTAGGTTATTGAAAGTCAACATTTCTAGAGTTACAATTTAGTTAACTTAAAGAAAATAAAGTCTGTTGAAATTCTTTTAAAAAATTTTCAAAAACATAAAAAAGTGGTAGATGTTTTTGAATGTTTGTCATAATGGATAAAAATTTATTTTGTTTAAATTCCAATGTCATTTTTTTATTTGGCTATTTATCAATCATTTTTGTGTTTAAAGTCGATGATATCAAATGTTGGTAACAGTTATTTCTACATTAATGATGCAATAATTTTTAATCATATATAACAATTTGAATTAATGCAAATGAACAAATACACATGTGATGGGCATGCTTCACGTGATGAGTGGCAACAGTACCACAGCAATGAAAAATAAGGTCTCGATTGGCTAACCAATGCAGAGTGACATAGCTTACTGTGGCCATACCACCAATCACCAAAAACCATCAATGGCATCCATGAATGATTCTACGTCATATGAAACAAGCTAATACAAAATAATACATTTTAATGAAAGTCATCTTTTAAATACAATGTAATATCATCTTAGATTACAGTTTTAAAATCTGACCACTCTATTTATTTTGGCTAATGTTTGGCATTAATGAATTTATTACACACATATAACTTATACAAGATATATTATTTTAAAACTATTTATTCTAAAAAGAAATATTGACTTTCCTTATACATATAAATAAGTAAACATTACAGAAATTAATACTTACCGTCCTAATAAGTTTTCAACATGCTTGCAGTAAAACAAGTGTCTAAAAAGAATCTGGTAGTAAGCTATATCCTTAAAGAGACAAAAAACCATGTCAATAGGCATATTTTTAAAGAAATGTTACAAAAAATATAATTTTATAAAATATTACAATTTTTATTGACTTCTGTTTTATACCTTTAATTACATCAAAATTAAACTATAAAGTTAAAAAAAAGAGAATTTTTAACTAGCACAAAATAAATTAAAATGATCATACTCAAACCTTTTCTGAATTTAGCTTTCATATTGCATTAATTTTATTTTTATAATGCTTTAGTTTAAAACTAAGCTGAAGTTGACAAATTGCAAAATTTTAATTGAGCTGTATAAATTTAACTGAAATTGGACCAAGTTGTTACATGATTTCATGATATATGCTTAAATGTAAATGAAAAATTACGTCTGCTTTTTAATATAAAACAAAAGTTTTGTAACAGAATCGGTCACTTAAAACGCTTCCACGCGAAATTTGTGCTCAACAGAAAACACAGTAGTATTTCATACTTGTCAACATTGAGATTTTGAAAATCTTACAATTTCAATTATAGGGTTCGAAGGGGCAGGAGTCAAAGTGATAAATTAGGAATATAATTAGGATATATAGTTTAAAAAAAAAAAAAACCATAGGATATATAGGATTTAAAAAAAAACATAGGATATATAGGATTTTAAAAAAACACAGAGGACAACATAAAACATCAAATAACTGCATTCAGTTACCGATCCACAGGGAAAGCATTTTAAAATTCCCGAATTGCACCCCGTTATGATGCAATTTTTACGGCATAGGTTGTTTTTTTTAAGTTTCACATGGTTCACACAGTTATTAAGAAAAAAATATTCAAGCGCTCTTACTTTTCCAGAACAATTCCAAGGAATAGAAATTACTAAAATTATAAAAATCTGAATAGATAAATGTTTTTTTTTGTGGTTAAAATTAAAACCTGTATAAAATTCAAAACCCCAGCATTAGGCCGAAGTAGAAAAAATTTCTAAAATAAAGCTTCAACAACGCATATTTTTTTTTAAACTTTCAAGCTTTTCTTGCCCTCTATGGGTTGATCCATCTTGACCTGAACCGGAGCTACAAAAGTAACGGGACTCTTCCGATAATGCAGAATCAGAGAACTGTCAATCATTACGTGCCATGCAATGTCACCGTCAATTTCGTGAAAATTACTTGGCAGTAAAATAAGTGAACCAAGAAGCATTGTTGGATTGCACGGCAGTTAGGTTAGCGGATATTTGAAGAGATCTTAGTGTAATCAAATCTTAACTAATCTTCAAATTTTAATTAAATTTTTCATCTTTATTATTAAAATTAAAAATTTAAACTTGTTTTTGATTGAAATTTAAGTTTAGTTTCCATTAATATAGACCGTGGTGGAGAATGGTGGAAAATTTGTAAATAGATCTTCCTTTAAAAAACCATAAAATTTTTTCACACATGCGTTGTCTGTAAATCTTACAATAAACCGAAAATCTGTACAGTGTACAGCCAAACCGTACATGTTGGCAAGTATGGTATTTATACACCTAAGAAAGAAATTCACCAAACAGGGCCTTTAGCTAGTTCTAATTTAAACCTTTAAACACCAAAATTAACTATCGTCATTAATTTTCTGTTACCGATTTAATTAATAGTCTTTACCGTTTGAAGTTCGAAGAATATTCAAGAATTTTTTTTTGCTGTAAATGAAAGAAAAAACAACACATTTTTATATTTATAAAATATATTGTATAGATACTCTATGAATATTTCTAAAATTGTCAAAGAATGAAATTCAGGGCAATTTAGTTTCCAATTAAAAAAGTAACGTCTTTTAGAAAGATCACTGAGTCATAGATTTAGAGAAGATTGAATTACTTTTCGATTGATGACAAGAGACAGCGGCCACTTGACTTCATAATCAAAAGCAAATGCTTCCAAACCTGTAAGGGTTGTTTCTTGATACGAATGTCTGGACACGGAACAATCTGTAAAAATATCAAGTAATTTAAGTCAATGATGGAAAAAGAATATATTTTGAGAACTTAGTGAAGCATCATAGATTAAAAGTAGTGCATTTAGAAATAATTGTAAACTGTAAAATAATACGTATTGAAATAACCATTTTTGGAATCTCTAGCTTTATCTAAAATTTTGAACATCTGAGTGAGTAAGTTGTCTGGAAGCAGTTCAACTCTGAAAAAGAAAACAATAAAAATATATTAATAATAAAGGTAAAAAAAAAAAGAATGGAAAAAAGGGACATCTGGAAATAAAAGGTATTGTTATTTTATTATCTAAACTAAAACTAAATTCCTCGGTGCAACAGCCTGTTAGTGGGCCTGCCGTGCCCATTTCAGCATACTTGACCAAAGGGCTCTGGGGTGCTAGGCATATGTCCAACGCACGGACCCCCAGTGCTTAGTTCCCAAGCATGCTTGTTCCTCAATTTATTGACCCACTTAAGGGATGAAAGTTATTGAAAGGATGAGTCAACCTCGCCCTATTCAGGAGGCAACAATCTCCCATAGCTATGAAAACTGAGATTAAGACAACACAAAGAGGGATACCAGCATTTTATTGTGCAGCCTCCTGCAATGTCCCAGAATTAAGTACAAGTGATTTCCATGTTTTCGTTACATTCTTTGACAAACAATAAACTAGTATTTTTACTGATATTTTGTTATAATTTGAACACACAAACTGACATCATTAACAAAAACACCACTATCTTAAGAAAAACAATAGTAAGAACCTTACCTCTGTACCTTGTGAAAACTCAACTTCTCCATGTTCACTATATATATTTCACCCTATATTCACGTTAACTCAGTATTCTTAATTAATTCAGTAAAAATGTGTTAGGTTTATCCTCCTTCTTTTGAGTATCAACACATAACAGCTTTAAAACTACAATTAGAGTCAATATGAATAAAGCATAAGACCTTTACTTGATCAGTTCCAGCCTATCTTAAAAATATATGCCTGAAATGGTGTTAAGGGCCCTCGGAAATTGGCAGGGCACAGGTTTTGATGGTCTGATTGGTAGCCAAGTCAACAATCAAAGATATCCGCGGCGAAACTACAACAAAACAGCTTTCAAATATAATTTAGTTTACATTGAATTATCCTCGCACTAGAGCTGCACGAGGGCTATTGGCGACGGGCGTCGTGATCAAAAACAATTTTCTTTCATTTGTTTTGGCACTTAATGTAACGCAAGTTGCAAAATCACCAAATTAGTGATATTCATCTTAGCCTCCTTCTCAGTGACCATTTCACAATAAGATTAGCGGTCCATTATATTTATGACTTTTATAAGAAGTGATTTGCAACATATGAAATCTAAATTGCTACTTAATTATGGGATAGTTATACTGAGTGCTTAATTAACTAATATTATTAAAGTTTTATCCTTTTATTTGTCCTAGTTAAGTTGTGATTTGGCTATATATATTTCTCCTCAGTGGCTACTTTACAATTATATTAACCAGGGCCGGATTTAAAGATTTGCCGCTTGTAGGCTATGATCGATTTTTCGCCAGATATAGTAGGCTATGATCGATTTTTCGCCAGATATAGTTTTCTTGACTTTTTTTTTGTTTTTTTTATATATTAGAATCATCTCCGTACCTTTACTCTAAATCAAAAGCGAAATAATAAGCGAAATAATTTTTTAAACCGTTCTACTATTTTTCTTACAACTTCCAAATTCGGGGGATAGGGTGCAATTGCCCTCGCAGCTACCATATTTACAACTAAATATTAGTACTATATGTACGTTTACGATTTACGTATTAATTTAAATTATTAGTTTTCTATCTTAAAAATATTAGTATCTATATGATTTTTTTACACCGAATTCCTCTTTAATTTTCGTAAAATTTGCTGTCCCCAAAACTTTGTCGCTCTAGGGTACAACCTACTTAGAAATCCGGCCCTGATATTAACAGTCCATTAAATTTCTGTGTTTTAAAATATAATAACTTTTTTTGAAGCGTGAAGCATATGTGATCCCAATTGCTACTAATTACCAGATAGTTACTTAGCCTCTTTGCCTCTGAAGTAAACATACATGGACCTTGATAGTATTCACTTCACAATATCAAAATTTAAATTTTTTTCATAACACTAACTTTTTTATTATAGACTAGAACATTCAAGCTTTCCAAAGGTACCAATAACCAAGCAGCTGATTTAATTCTTGTACTAAATTTTTTAAGCGGTTAATTTATCTGTAATTTTGGATTAAAACAAAAAAGTTAAACTGGTCTTTTAATCACAAAAAACTAAGTGTTTCTTCATAGTACACCGAAAATGTGTATTTTTAACCCTCAACTCAAAATCCCAAGTTCCACTAAATTAACCCGACCCTCAGCAAAAAGTTAAACGCTATTTTTTTTTCAAAGTTACTTGCAAAACAACTTTGAAATTGTTTGAAAAATATGTTTATATAAATATATGCATAGGATTTTTTTCCAGAGTGAAATGATTAATCCACTAATATTAACGTGGCCTCTCACCTGACATCATCCTTATACTTGTCCTCATTGACAACAGAGGTACGCAGGACAAGTTCCAACAGCGACTTGAGACGCGTGGTTGTATAGTAATGCTTTTTTTAAAAAATACTCTTTCAATTTGTTATAAAGCACCCCGCTCAAAACATTATGGTTAAATTTTTTCTTCAGAAATTTCGGTGTAAAGTAAGGTTGCTGTTAGAACAATTTTTTTTTCATTTTCCCCAAAACATGCTGTCAGAACAATTTGTTTTCATTTTCCCGAAAATAATTCATAGTTTGAATGCAACATGAATCATGATATGACAATCTCAATTGCTACTTAATTTTTACTGAGTTCTTAAACCACTAATAATTATTAATGGGGCCTCCCCCCTGACGTCATCCTTTTACTTATCCTCATTGACGACAAAGGAGAGATTTAGCTATACTCATTTTGGCCACCTTTCGCAGTGGCCGTTTTACAATTATATAAGCGGTCCTTTTATTTGTGTCTTTTATACTAAATGTTTTGAAGCAAGATATGTGATCTCAATTGCTACTTAATTACCAGATAGTTTTTACTGAGTTCTTAAACCACTAATTTAATATTATTAACGTACCTAACGTCATCCTTGTACCTGTCCTCATTGACAACAGAAGTGCGAAGAGCGAGCTCCAACAGTGACTCTAGCCGTGTGGGCATGACGTCATCGATGTCCTTTTGCAGCTCCTCCTCCGCCATGTCCATGAACTGGACAATGAAATCACCCTGGTCCAGTAGGAAGTAGTGCTTCACAGACCTGCACAAATGGACAGACCACTTAAGATAAGTATAGGACAGAAAGGTGTTTTATAAATAAGTCTCTCATTTCAAACTTAAATGTCCCAACAAAATTTTTATACTAACTGTGAAGTTTACCGATTGTCCCAGTTTAGCTATCCTATTATTAGTTCCATAATTTTCAAATTTAACAGTGACTGTTTGCAATAACAGTATCTGTTTTCTCCCCAAGTGTTTTTTACACTTTAATATTAGAAATCAGATCATCATAAAATGCAATTTTGAGGTATTTTTTTTTAAATATTGCTACAGCATCAGAATACTGTCTAAAAAGTACATGTTTTAAAATTTTGAAGACTTAAACAAAGTATTTGAAAAACACGATTGGTTTGATCTACATTGGCAAGAATTTTTACACTTTAATATTATAAATCTATATTCATAAAATGCAATTTTAATGGTTTATTTATATTGCTACAGCATTAGAATACTGTCTAAAAAGTACATGTTTTTTAAATTTTGAAGATTTAAATAAAGCATTTGAAAAACAGGATCTGTGTTCTCCCATCGGAAAGAATTTTTACACTTTAATATTTGAAATGAGATCCTTATAAAATGCAATTTCGGATAGTTTATTTATATTGCTACAGCAACAGACTACTGTCTAGAAAGTACGAGTTTACTTTTTAAAGACCTAAACAAACCATTTGGCTATTTTTTGAAGGTTTTGACGAATTGGTTTATAAAGATAAATACTAATAGATTTTTTTTTTTTTTGAAACCTACACTAGTCTTCTTTTGAGATCAGCATCATCCATCAAGAGATCCAGTAGCTTTTTACTAGCAAAATGATATGCAGGTTCAATATACTCCACATACTGGCTTTCTCTCATGGTGTACACAATAGCTTTGGCATCAGGACAACTGACAGTTTTACCTGCAGATTACAAATGTAAATTGAAGATTAGTGGAAAAACATGCTAAGTGAAATTTAAAAAAAAAATTAAGAATTTTGTGTTTATGAATATATTACTAACTCCTTTAACAATAGCAAGTTTCCACCTTGTCATAAACTGCGAGTTTAGTATATTTTTTTACGGTTTGCAAGTTATGTTTTTAACAGATTTTGGTGCAAACTAAGAGCCTTAAAGATAATTTTCACCAATTTGTCACTTATCACATTCTTCCACTAAGTTCTTCGATTATGATTAACCCAGCAACAAACATAATTTTTTAAAAATTATAACTTTTATAATTTTACTAAATTTTAAAATTTGAGGTAATTGTGTATAATCAAACATAATTTAAAAAATATTCAAGAAATAAAATGTTCAATAAATTTTTTTTAAATATTATATTCATGCAGTGTGAAAATAAGTTTATATTTAAGCCAATTCGCTTGTTTCTCAGAGGGATATTACAGTCTCTGGACAAATTATTAGACACACTGTATTTTTTAAAAGTAATTTTATGTTTCTTAAGAGTTTTTATGCAATAATGGTATATTTAAACTACAATATTATTAATTTTTATTTAAAAGAATTGTTGTAGACTACATATTTGTATTTATACAAATATGTAGGTACAATATCACCCGGTAATTAATATTGTACATGAAATCTTGCAGTGCGTCTAATAATTTGTCCAGGGACTGTAAGTCTTATTGACATGAATTAGAATGAGATACTTTTTTTATAAACAATGGACCAAAAGTAGTGATTTATTATTTAACCCTCTGAGGGATAAGCAAACTGGCTAAAGTGTAAACTTGTTTTTACTGCATGAAATTAAATGAAAAGTTTTAGCTGAAATTAAAATTTCGTAATTTTTTAAAATTATATTTCTGTAGTATATGGTTATAAATGACCCCTCCATGCTTTAAATTTCAAAAATATATTAAATATATATTTTTTTAAAAATTATGTGTGTTGCTGGAAAACCTGGTAGTCAAGTGTCGGGTTTATACGTCTGTATCCCTCAGAGAGTTAATATAAGTGGCTAGAAAAAAAGTTTATCAAAACCAAATGAATTATAAAAATATCTTCATTGCTTCTTTGATGGAATGGCATTTTTCCTTGAGTAATAAGGTAGCCTGGGGAGCCATGGCCTTAAGGGAGACTTGGCCCACCTTTAAATTTTAGTATTTAAAAATATTTTAGCATTTTCTCAATAGATGGTACTCAAAGCTACTGGTGTCAGCAGATAGCCACCTTAGTTGTATTGAGCTACTTTTTTTGCATTGAGGAGAAAAAAAAAAAAAATCTCATCCCAAAAAGTAAACATTTTAGACATAATTTGTAAGATTTTTTCAGAAAAACTAATTCAATTAAGTTTAAGTATATGGTATTTTTAAAATACTGTTATATTAGGGTTTTATTTTAGCTATAAAGTTTGTGAAATGATGTAGGCTTCAAAGCACCATGTGTCATTCTTTACGAAATGTCTAGGTGGGGAGGGTTGGCCACTCTATGTAAGGGAGGGTTGGCCACTGGACCAAGGCTCCCTAAGTGAACTAGTTATGAAAATCTATACATAATGTTTATCAAATACACGGTTAATAACGTATGATTATAACTTTATGAAGGTAATAGATTGATTATTAGTATTTGTACTTGTTTAGAATAAAACGAAAACCTCAACTAAATCAAACTTATCATTTATGACCAAATATCAAACTTTTTCGGCAAAAACTATATAAGTTATTAATACAAGTATAATAATAATCTAGATTAATATTAAGATATTATCAGATTTTTTCTTTATGGGGGAGGGGAGACGAACAAGTAGCTTTGAAAGTGCGCTTTTACTTTTACAGTTTGTGCCGTTAAAATAAAAAAAATGCAAACTGAGGCTTATATCTTGTGCATTTTAATGTGTGTACAAACTGAATAAAATATATTTAACATAAATATAAAAAATTATTTGTTATGGACAATATTAGAATTTTTAATTCATACAATACTAGAAAAATGTATTACGGTAAACATGATTTTTAAATGAGTTCCAGAGTGTTGAATTATAATACATATTTTTTTTACATTTAATGCTTACAAAATTAATTTGAAATATTTATTATTTTGCCCTTTAAAATTAGGCATTTTTGCATGTGGGCCAAGTCTCCCTTACCATGGGCCAAGTCTCCCTTAATAAGGGAGGCTTGGCCAAGTTTCTAAGTTTTAAAAAACAATATATTTATAAAAGAAAAATGCATTATTTATATTATCACTATTATATACTTGTTGCCAATAAAATTTCCTTTAATATGTGCTATTACATGAAATTTTAGTGTAAAAATAAAATTTATAAAAATAAAATTGTGAAACTATGGCCAAGGCTCCCCAGTCTCCAATACTTTTTTTTGATGAACTTGAAACATATAGTATTGAAAACAAAGACGAAAGAATTTATTGTTAAATAAGGTTATGTTTGATTGAAATTTTAAATATTCACTCTAAAATTTGTCAAAAATATAATAGTAATGAATTAAGAAGTTTGCAGATTTTTTATAAACTAGTAAAATGAAATTTAAAATGGACTATTCAGCTTCTTTTACACAGAAAAGTTTACTAAGACAATTTAATTTCAAACATATAAAAGAGTTAGTGATTTGGGTAAAATTCTTTAAGTTTAAATAAGTTTAATACAATTTAAGTTGAGTTTTTAATACAATTTAAACACTTGTTTAGCTTGATAAAATAAGCTATTTTAAAATTAAAACAATCAATGGCAAGTTTCTTTCTTACCGCACTGTCGTATGACATTCAGATATTTCCCAGTTCGAAGAATCATGTCAGCAGCTTTACTCAGAAAAACTGGTATTTGATCTCTTCGAATTGTGTAACGCTTTTCCCAATAACTT
This sequence comes from Oedothorax gibbosus, assembly GCA_019343175.1. NCBI lineage: Eukaryota > Metazoa > Arthropoda > Arachnida > Araneae > Linyphiidae > Oedothorax > Oedothorax gibbosus. The sequence goes on from CM033273.1 coordinate 9,156,035, forward strand.
ATAGATTAAGAAAATAATTATTTCATAACATGTTTTAATGACTGTATGATGGCGACATGATCTGAACAATTACAAATGTAAACATTTTTGTTAAAATTTAAAAAAACAACAACAACAAAAGCTTTTCTATTTCTTTAAAAAGTAATTTCACAAAATAAACTATTTCTAGTAAATTTCTTTATTGGCCAAATTTAAATGTTGTACTTAATACTTTGATAACAATGAATTTAGGCTTTTAACACATTTTGTTTTAGAGAATATGATTTAATTGTGCTAAATTGAAAATAAAGACTTAATAATTTTAAAATTTATACTATTCGAAAATTAAACTATGCAGATTGCATAGATTTTATACCTGTGATACTAAACCTAGCAATCTGTTAAGTGTTCTAAAAGGTAGTGAACTAAATAAGATTAAGTATTTGTTTATCAATGAAAAAATTGAAAAAAAAATACTTTCATGAAAACTAAAGGAAAGGATACGCATCACTGTACTCTGTGGGTAAATCTTCTTTCTTAATCAGTTCATTATCTTCCACCAAAAACTAAGGGATATAAAAAAATAATTACTAACATCGTAGCACAAACAGGTTACATTTTAACTGACAAGATATATTTGACAAACTTACTTCAGAGTAGTAGTCTGATATAATTCCTTTGTAAATCCATTTTTCTAAGATTTCAAAATAAGGAAGGGAAGCCTGCATTTCAAAATAATTTTATTACATATATTCCTATGCAATATATCAAATAATTAACTAATGCAATACACATCATGTTTTAAGTTTTAAAAAAGGGAAAAAAGTTGATTTATTTCTAAGACAATAAATATTAGCAGTAGAAATCTTTTAAGGGACATGAATTTCCGAAAAATGAAACCAACTTCCACAATGTTAACATATAGAGAAATTAGTAGTTATCTACAAATTTCCCCCATTGTTTTCAAACGTATTGATATGCTATTATTTTTTAAATTGTCTTCAAGTTAATTACACAGTTTAATAAGCTGACAAGCAATAAAATGCTTTACAGTGGATAAAAATAATTGTCAAAAACAATATCAAGGATTTCGCTACAAACATGATGGGCTTATCATTACTTAAACATACCAACAAATTCGGAAATAATAAGTAAACAATTGAGGATGGTAGTCATGAAAAACTATCCAATTTTTTTTACAGATTAACAAGAGAGTTAGTATTGTTTACAGAAAAAACATGTCCCTTTTATTATTTAATTTTTTTTTTGTTTTAACTTAAAAATAACGCATAGAAACTAGTTAACACAAAACACTGAGAAAACACATTTCCGAACAGCAAAATAAAGATACAAGAAGTATATATAAAATACTCACTGCTCGTGTCAGAGAATGACAAATTTCTCTGGACTTGCTGGATCTGAAAAGTGTTGTAAATAAAAATAATCAGGACTTGAATTAAAATAGCCAATAGTAGTTCAAATAAATATAAGATATAATTTTGTAAAAATACCCAGTAAGTGATGCAGTGTTCTCGTGAAGGACAGATAGTACATTTCCACCAAAGCAATTATCCTAATAACAGTAAACAACAATTAGTAAAGATAAATTACACTTAAAAAATACACTAAAATCTTGGATGCAGTGAATTTAAGTCTATTGCGCATTTATTTAATAGTTTTAGCCAAACTTTTGTAAGACAAACTATGCCTCAAAAGGTTTCGGGGCAATTAGTAAATAGGTGTTTTCATTTGTTGCCTCTAAATACTTTTAAACTAACAACTCAGCAAGTATACAATTCTATTCTATCTAAATATTATTTATATTAATAAATAGTTAAAATTAAAAAATGTTCATTTTACAGCACTATAGGTGTCAAATTTTGGCTATTGGATGCAAGTAATTAAACCTAAAATGACTTGAAATTTCATCATGTTTGAATGTAGCGAATTGCTTAATATCAGTGAAAATAATCAGTTATAACTGTAACTTTTTACTGTGATTGCTAAGGTTCATTACAGCTGATTTAAATGCAGGAATTGAAAAAGGGTCTGAATCTTATGACGATATTACAAAGCAAAAAACTTTTGAAAATAAAAAATTAAATTCTTTCACATACTTTTAATATTACATGATTCTTCAATAAAATATAATTATCATTGAAATATGGACATAAATTTATAATTACTTTTGTTAGCATTTTTGCAATGTCAGCAATAGTTTCCATCGTCGCCATAGATGGTTGCAAATAGAACCAAAGCTTTTGCAACGTTAAGTTGTGCTGTAGATGTTGGTTTTCCAACTGTGAGACAAGTATGAAGTAGTCTTTCAGAAAAGTACGCATGGCAGCAGACAGGGCATGGTTGACTAGACCTTGCTCATAATGGATTTTTTCTAGAAAAGCAGAAGCAAGTTATATATATTTTTATAATATCGTGCAAAAAAACTAAAACTTTTTCAAATCAATAATCCTGGCAAAAGTGATGCTTTTAACGAAATCATGTTTCAAAGTTACTTTTACGCACTAGTGCGACAAAGTCTGTAAATAAGAGCATCTGATTGGTGTAAAATTATTTGAGCGTGATATTTTATTCGGCGGTTTGTGAATGGTGTAAAATTCTTCATTTGAACGTGATTCTTATTTGGCGTCTTATTTCCAATGCCAATCTAAGAAATACTTTTTGCACATGATTTTAAAATAATCATTAATATAAATAATCACCTTCAAATCATTTGAACGTGATAATAAAATAATTAATAAGCCAATCAACAAATGCCAATTAAATAAATACTTTTTTTGCATGTTATAAAAAAAATAGTGTACAACACGTTGAATATAGCCTTTTTTAAACTCGTGAAATAATTTATTCAACTCGTTTAAAAAAGCCTTACTTTTCACACTAGTTGCATAAATAACTATTATATTTTGGGTAGGCAACAGTGACAATGCTTCACAATAATCAAAATAAGATACTTAAGGTTGAATGATCCTGATCAACCGCGGGTCTCCAAACCAAAGTGCCTTAGGGTTAATTCAGTGGGAAACAAATTATTTTCTAAGCCACATCTTTCCAGCTGTATAGAATATTTTTACAAACTTTTTTTTTACATTATAAATGCAAATAACTTACCGGTATCTATAATTCCACTTTTTGAAATTACTTCGAATACTTTGTGTAAAATTATTTATTGAAATTTTTTTAAAAAAAATATTCAAACTAATTTCAAAAAGTGGGATTGCCGGGACCTGCCAGTCAGCTACATTTATTACATAAAAAACTGTTCGTAAAAATATTCAATACAGCCGGAGGAATGTGGCTTTATTGTTTTTTCTCCATTGGATTGACACTGGGGCACTTTGGCTTGGAGACCCGTAGTCCATTCACCATTAAATATCACTGTAAATAAGCTACAATGAGTGCTTGTAGTAGTTGAAAGGATTTTAAAAACAGTTTTGGTGAAGTTTATTCAAAATTCCTTTTTGGTTATAATGTTTGGGTAGGCCGTGGCCAATAGTGTTAGTAATATACAAAGAGTTCAAATGCAAAACTCTTCATTATCCAATGTATAACTAAGATACAGGGTCGGGCCCATTCATTAGCGACTTTGTCCAATCCAATCAATAATAGGCAAAGAACAAGCTGGTACCCTATATTCATTGACGATTGTTCATTAAATTGGACAAAGTCACCAATAATGGGCCAAATCCTATATTCATTGCCGATTGTCAATTCAATTGGACAAAGTTCGCAATGAACGGATCAGACTCTATTGCTAAGTTATGCTTGGAGAATGGGAGTTTAACTACTACAACCTTCATATATGCTATGTATCAAAAATACTGATACTGTTTTCAATTCAACTAAAAAGATTAATGATATGGTATTTAAAATAGCCAGAGATCTGGGGATCTCTTTAAAACGAAAATCTTTTTAAAAAAATGCAAAATTATCAATACACTAATTGCTCTTACCTTCAACAAAGTTTATAATTGTAGAATAATGAGAAAACATTGGAAGCATGTTCTGAACTAACAATTTCAAGGAAACATCTACAAAAAAAAAAAAAAAATTGTGTAAATGACACACATGTAAAATTTTTCATTTTAAAAAATAAATAAATAAAGTATAAAGTGAGATATTATACATAGAGAATAAAACTATATAAAGTTAAGTCGAAATATTTTCCCTTTAATTAAAGAAATTTGAAACAAAACCAGAATTTACCACTTACTTGCAGTATCATCAATGAAAAAAGACTGTTGGGTAGAAATGTTAACAAGTTTCTGAGAATGGATATAATCCCCATCAATACCCTGTATCAAGCAAATAATACAAAAAGTTAGTTTTCAAATTTAACAAGTTGTCAACGTGTAAGAGTAAAACAGGTTCCCTCCATAACTTTCACCAAAATTAAAGGCTTTTCCATGGTCACTTAATTTATTTTATTTGGTTCTTTTATGCTGTATCTGCTTTCCTCAACTCATATCTAATTAAATTTCCAAATTGAAAAAAAAATGATGTTTACAACTGTAAGAAGTACTTTATAAAACTTTTCCAACTGTACAAGATGATGCATGTCGAATTCATTTTCTTTCTTTTGTCATGTACTATACAGACTTGATGTCTGTGGAAGTCTGAGAATTAAGGGGGAATGGGCGCGCTGGACCGCGGGTCTCAAAACTCAAGTGCCCCAGTGTTAAACCAATGGCGAGAAAACTATTATCTCTGCCACATTTCTCCGGCTGTATTGAATATTTTTACAAACAGTTTTTTTTTAAATAATAAATGTAGATAACTTACAGAGCTCTATCTTCTTACTTTTTGAAATTGCTTGGAATATTTTGTGTAAAATTATTTATTGAAAATTAAAAAAAAATATTCGAACCAATTTCAAAAAGTGGGAAGGTCGGGACCTGTAAGTCCTACATTTATCACATAAAAAAATCCGCTTGTAAAAATATTCAACACAGCCGGAGAAATGTGGCATAGGATTAACACTGATGCACTTTGCTTTGGAGATCCCAGGTCCAGCGCGCCCATTCCCCTTTAAGATTGAGATATGTTGTAGAGAATTGGGTGATATTTGCTACTAAGTCTCATGACAAAAATAAGTAATAACTATTGTAGATCTGCTGAATACTTCTCCGAAATGTCAATTCTCTCTATATAAAGCATGTTTGTGTGAATTAGAAGCAGCAGATGAACTATTTTTGGGTACAGCTATGACATAATGGTCTTTCTGTTTACCTGGCGACTTTTGGCGAACTTGAAAATTTAATGAAGGGTTGCTATACCTATGAAGTTATGTAAAATATAAAGAATGTTTACCACAGTAGGCCATTTTCGTTGCCTGGAAAAGTAATACAAGTCACCCAAATTGAGACCAGCCATTATATCATAGCTGTTCCCTTTTTGATTTTTAATTGTATCCTGGCCAAGGTTTTTCTTTGTTTATGAAACTAGCCATTTTAATGGGGGCCTATGGGAAAGCCCTCAAACTCCTAGAAGGGACTGGATACAATTAATTATCCAATTTAAAAAAAAAAAAATAATGCTGTTATTAGAATGGTAGAAAATTATAATATCCTAATGGGGTGCTAGCCAGTGGAGATGGGATCAATTGGCATAAATTAAAAGTTTTCATAAAAAAACCTACATCTCACATCACTGTTACTAAGATGTTACTATTACACCCATGCAATGCCGGGTATATAAAGATAGTATATTTATAGGCACATAATTCTAAAGTGTCCACTGCAGAGATACATAAAGTATAATTGTCTAGGGATTGACAGATTTTTTTTGTCAATTAGGGTAACGAGTACAGTGATTGGCACCCTCAGTGATTGGCCCTGCATTCATTATTAAAATAATAAGATGTTAAAGCCCAAAATGTTGTTGCCAACATGACAAAAGTTTTTAAAATTCCCGCCATTAACGTTTGTCATGTTGGCAACAACATTTTGGGCTTTAACATCTTATTATTTTCAATAATGAATGAGGGGGCCAATCACTGTGAGGGTGCCAATCACTGTACTCGTTACCCTACATATTAAAATAATTCATAAAGAAATTTTGCGCATAAACACTTTTTACATTATACTTCTTTGTGTTAAATATTAATCAACCCAAAAAGTTGAACTTTCCGTGTTTTGGATGAAATCTAAGAGCTTTTTAAGAGCTCTTTTTTTCTTTAAGGTGCACGAGAACCGAGTAAAAATAAAGAGGAAAAAACATACTCACCACCAGGCAGAAGAGTATGTCATCAATCAGACGACTTTCCTGAACATTCGGAGGCAGAACACCAATAGGTCCACTCTATAAGGTAAAATATTATGTGGTAATGTTACATAGAAAAAACAGAAATCTGGATTAATAAACACAAAACCATCTTTATTTGCAATATTGAAATAGTTATTTATGCAACAAGTGTGAAAAGTAACACTTTTTAAAACTAGTGAATTTTATTTCACAGCGAGTACGAGCGAGTGAAATAATGACACGTGTTTTAAAAAGTTTACTTTTCACACGTGTTTCATACACTATTTTTTATAATTACGTGAAAAAAATCAAATCTCATTGGTTCAAAAATAATTCACGTGCTAATTTTTTTACGTAAAGAAGATCAGCATCGATAAATCTCTATAACTACAAAAGGCAAACATATTTTTAGTTTAAAGTCAAACATTTGAACATAGATACTGATTCAAAAATAAAAAAATAACATTCACGCGCATAATATTTATAAATAAAGCAGATCAATAAATTTATAGATTTTATGAATTTTGAATGAAATTTTACTTGAAATGTTGGCATCTTATGAAAAGAGTGAAAAAAAGTACTTTTTTTCACTGCTTTTGGGTGAAAAAAAGTAACTTTTTGTCACTGTTTCTAAAAAGTATAACTTTTCGCACGCGTCTGATATTAAAATTATAGTGTAAAAATCGGATTTTTTTCATGCAATTATAAAAAGTATTTTGGTAAACTATATTTGTACACTCACATGAATAAAGTCAGGGCGGGATTCATTCACAAAATCCCAACTCAGAAAGGACCGTTCATAAACCCAGTTAGGCAATGCGTAAATGCCTTGAGGAACTAAAAGAAATTAAATAAGAGCTTTAAACATTTTCAATTTTTTAATGTAAGTTGTAAAAATTTAATAACTATTCTATAAATTATCAAAAAATACATGATTAATAAATTATTTTAATTAAATATTTATGATTTAAAATGTAGCAACTACTTTTACAATGAACTTAGATAAGATTTAGCATTAGAATACACTGTGTACTATGTTTTTCTAAAAATATTTGTCTTCATATTGCACCAAAAAAAATGTATTTTAAATGCATGTGAAATGGTAGTTATAATATATACAAAATATAATATTAATTTTGAAGTGTTACATATCTAAACAGTTCTGAAATGCAAAAATGATTTAGTTTGAGAAAAAAAAGAGAGCAATAAAACAATGGCTCATTGTAACACATGAGTTGGTCAAAGCAAACAAGACATCTGCTTTTTTTTATCTGTAATTTTATTTTCTAGAAAGGTATAAATATTTTGTTTTGGCAAACTATGATATTATTTCTTCAAATTAAAATAGTAACAAACAACTGAAGCACAATTAAGAAAATATAATACCATTTCTCTTTTCTGAGCTTTCTTTCCGAATGTTGAGAGTTGCTATCACTTGCTTCTGTAGCTGTTAATAAAAATTATATATGAAGATAAAACTTAATTTATTATTAAACAGAAAAGTTTCAATTAAAAAATTAACAAATTAATTTAAGAACTCTTCAGGGGCTACAACTTATTTCTTTCAAAAAAAAGTTTTAAAAAAAACACATCTTACTGTACCATGACAGTAATGTGACAAAGTTAATTTAAATAAACTTTTATGTAATATCTAACAATTAGTAAAATTTATAAATGATAGGTACAGCTTACAACTTGCAATAAGCAGATCTTTTAGAGTTTCAAATTTGAAAACTCGGAACTTTCAGCCAAATACAAGGGCCATTTTGGGGGTTTTCAGGGCACTTAAGTTTTCTTAAAGTATATATATGTTGTTGTCCATGTAAGGTGCTACTTTTGCAGTTTGAGTTATAGCTTTTTTGTAATAGTTTTTTTACATTCAATTTAATGTCCGAATCTTGGTTTCACAAAAGTTTATATGCGACATATAAATTTATGCTCGGCCTATTAGTTACTGTACGTCTCTGTTGGATGTTATGCCTAGTAATTTTTTTATCGGTCCCAAAAAATTACTAGGCCGGACATCTAACAAAGACAAACAGTAACAGAGGGCCGGGTAAATTTTTTCTTTCTGAAATTTGGATAATCAGCAACGCTTTGGATGATTGGAGTTCTACGATATTACCAAACCTTTTTGAGGAAAACATCTTGTAAATAATACTTTCATTAATAGAAAAAAAAGGTTTTAGTAACATAAAAGGAAACAGATAGAAAGACTTCTGAATTATTTCAAACCGGTACTTACAGCTCGAGTCTCCTTATGAGAGAGTTGACCATTGAGAGCGGAAATCTTTTCGCTCAATACTCCATTTCCATTTGCTTTGTTATTTTCTCTCTTGCGTACATGCTTTATCTAAAGAACAGTGAGAAAAATATTATAGGTTTTATAGTTAATAAAGTTTTATATATTTATGACTAGTTTAAATAATTACGACTAGTATAATTTCTTTTGACCGTTATTAATTCTTCAGATATCTATACAGTCAATGTACAAGTTCAACCATGTTGCTTCATTAACCAACAAACTAGCTGGATGGATAGTTATAAATAGCGGAAATGTTTAAAAGTTAATTTGTCATTTTCATTTTATTAGTCCGTGTGCCATAACTTTCTGATTTTTTTTAACAGTTCATTTTATGATTTATTAATTTTATACAATAGGAGAGTTTGAGAATTATCACATTAAATATAGTAAAAAAAAAGAATATTTTTTGTTTTTTTCTGAAATTGTTAAATCTTTTGGATCCTTTAGCAGTCAATCTAAAGAAGCTTTGGTGAGATAGACTACATTGAAACCGATTACCTTAATAAAATTAAACATTCAATTTTATTGAAGAAAAAAAAAGAAATATTTTTAACACTAAGACAATTAATAACTTTTATAATAAAAATGTAAGATATTTAAGACAAAATTTAAATATTTTTTCAATTTTAATAATTTTTAACTCAACATGCAACTGACAGATCATACACTTTATTCTGAAATGGAGTTGTTTCATGTCAAGGGTGGCACCAGCTCCGCGTCTTGTTTTAATTTTTCTAGAATAACATTTGTTTTGGTATTTGAAAGTGAGTTTTCTAAGAATATTTAAGTTATTGAATTTTAAAAATGCTAACTTCTTGATGTGCTGTTGGTTGTTCGAATCATTTATTAAAGAAAGCTTGCATAGAAAGAAAAGTTTCTTTTCATTTATATCTGCATTCTGATCCTAGATAAAAAACAAGTATGGAAAGAAACATGAATGTTGTAAACAAACAAAAGGAGCAAGGCGTAAAAAGTATGTTCATTTTGAGAATAAAATCGATACAAGCAATGAAATCACAGTATGTAGAAAAATGAAAACAAGAGCGTTACATCAGCTCAAACATTCCCATAGTCATATATTAGAAGTTGATAAGTACAAATGAGGTTTTCTCACTTTATCATCGCCCTGGATTCTAGATAGAATTGCTGCCAGTGGATCTTCCTCACGGATACTAGAAAATGAACATGGTAGGAAAACTTAAAAAACAATCACAATTTTGCTTTTCAGCAGAAATACAACTTCTATTGAAGCGCAAGATTGAAACCAACAACTTTAAAGTTTTATTTAAAAATTTATATGAATATAATTATACTATTACATAAAATATAAATTATTTTGTAATCAAGAAAATATCGCAATTATTAAATTTAACCTGGTTTTTAAAAGTGAATGAAAACTATGTAGGGGAGATGCGTGCACCGAGGGCCTAAATTTTTCAAATCCCCATAAATACGACCGAGTTGATTTAATGTGAGTAATTTTCAGTCAGGTACAATTAGGCTTCCGATTGAAGCTATTTTGAATACTTAAAATAATAAAAATAACTATGGAGAAGTATCAGACTTTTGAAAAAAATTCCAAATTGAGCCTAGTTACAAACCCATTATTATAGCCAGGTCCGGTAGCTTTTATACCTAAGGCCATTCTCAAAAATTTAATGTTAACTCTACAATCAGTAAAAATTAAACCTATAAATGTATTTATCAGGATAAATTTCTGAACTCATAAGCAAAAATAGTAACAAATTACAAGATTTTTTAAATAAAGTATTTTATTTAACATTTGAGAGCTCAATACGTTAAAAGCTGTATGTATTGTCTCTCTAAATCAATAAAAATATTAGTTTAGCTAATTTAAATACAATATTATTTATCACATACATATTTAAAAATGATAACAACTTCAATCTTTTGAGGGATACAGACTATAACTGCGTCATCTGGCTGGTTCATGCAGTGAAAACAAGTTTATTCTTAATTTGTTTACCCTTAAAATGCTTAGAACTTAATATTGATCAATTTAAGAGTGGTGAACCTAAGTACGTGCATCTCCACTACCTTTTTTTTGTTTTAAAAATTAAATCTATTTTTAAGACTAAGTGCAAAATAGTAACTTCAATTTCTGACTGTTTTTCCTTATGTCCCTGGAAAATAATTTTTAATATGGATTTGCATAAATAAAATATTAACCTTCTGAAAGGCCTGGGAATGCACAAAAATGTATGGTTGTTTTTACTGTATAATTTCTAAATTTAACTTATTTTAAAAAAATGCATAAAAAAACATAATTAGGTTTATTTGTGAAGAGATGATCCTAAAAACATTTTCAAATGAAAATATTACATTCTGAAAAAAATTTGTTAGTTATAAATATTTGAAATTTAAGATTATTATAAGAAAGTTTGATGAACAAAATGCGGAAAAAGCTGAGTGTAATGCTCGAAAGGTTAAATAACACATATTTTGATAACAATAATAAAATAACATTTTTTATTGGATAGTCAATGAACTATAATTGCTTAACTATAATTAACTTAACTATAACTAGCTTAACTATAATTGAACTATAATATTTTAATTAACTATATTAGTATATTTTGAAAATGCTCCAATATACTGAAGACATTTAAAAAAAAACCTACTGCTTCATCTTTCGCTCTTCTAGCTTTTGCTTCAACTCATCAGGATGAGACTCTGCCAACTTTCTTACACTTGACATGGTAGAATTCTGCATAGAGAAATAAAAATATTTATTCCTTTTTTTGAATCAAAAGAATAACTAAAGAGCTTAGTGGGAGATCGTGCTAAGTGACAAAAAGGTGAAAACGAGAAAATGAGCTATAAAGGTTTTAGTTTGCACTTGGATCTGTTGAAAGTGGAAATTGTAAAGCGTAAAAATTATACCAAAATTAAAAGTTTATGAAAAAGTTTATTAAAGAGGAAACTTGTTATCGTTAAAGAAGTTAGTAATATGTTCATTGACACAAAAATCTAATTTTTTTCAAAAATGTCACTTAGCATGTTCTTCCACTATAAGCTCTTCAATTCACTCGTCACGATGTAAATGTTTATCCCTCTGGAAATGCAGATATCCACACATGCTAGAGCCCCTCGACTTAACCTAGAGGCGTGGTAATACATACACAGGAGTTACATTAACCTATAGATTTGGTGAATGCTTCTTTTCACAGCACAAGGTAATTTGGTGCCCTCTAGGTCCATGTAGCAGGGTTCATACTCTATCTATGGTAGTGAAATTCATGAGTTTCTAAAGCCCTTATCAGACAGTACAAACGTCGCTTGTCAAACAACTTTTGGGACTGCAAAAACATCACAAGAGAACGGCTACGTCATGCGTGAAATCACAAACTAAAATGCAGTATTATCGCGGTATTGGAGGAGGAGGAGGCTCGTCCATGACGTCACGACTGAACTTCGTTCTGATTGGAGCAGCCGTTCGAACAGCAAAAATGAGCCGGATTTTTTTTAGTCGACTCAAAAATGCTCATCGAGCAAAAACTGCTCCAAAAACCAGTTTTTGATATGGCGTACGGACGTCGCTGAACGAACGAGCTCTCGTGTGATAAGGCCTTAAGTAGTTTTTCAGGAGTGCAGCAATGGAAATTCAGGAGGTAACGAGGAATAAAATTGAATATGTTTGTTTATTATTGTATTAGTCTAGTGACTTCACTGCACTTCAAACGATGAAACAGAAGGGGAAATTTTTTTCTAAAGAACTGTGCGGTGAATTATGGGACATTAACTAGTATCACGGTGTCCGAACTATATTTTTCTACTCCGCATACGCCGTAGAGTTATTCTGCATAAAGTAAACATAGAAAAACGATTGCGTGTTCAAATTTTTTCAGGAGAGGAAAAAAAATATCAAGAGTTGAGACACAAAATTCAGGAGTTATAAGATCCCTTACAAAAACATTAATGAAATTTAGGAGTTTTTCACGAATTTCAGGAGGTGTACGAACCCTGATGTAGGGTTCAAAATCAAAAGGGTTAGGAACATTTAGATTTGCATTTTGCTTAATTATTTTTTAAAGAAAATCTCTACAGACGAATTTCCAAGGTTATTATGAGGAAATATAAATTATGCCTACAAAATTAAGTTGCAGGAATTTCATATGGTACTTTCCTATTTCAAAGGTCAATAAAGCCCAATATATGCAGTTAAAGGAAATCAGTATACACAGTTAAAGTTTACCATTGGATATCTTTTGTTTAGCGACGGTTGTGCATATTTGACGACTTCATCTCTTGCGCCCAAGGGATGGAAAATTAATTTTAAGAATTACTAGTCAAATAAAGTAAGTTATAAATTTAAGTTAAATCTTCACTAGAAACAAAACTAGAGGATTTATTATCAATCAGACAAACTTTTATTCGAACATTTAAGAGATACAATGACTTATAATAAAAATTACCTTTCCTGAATTAGGGGATGTTTTCCGCAAAAGTGTAAAACCCGTCAGCTGGTTCAGTTATTCACCCATGAAACCTATAGAAAATATGCATGTGCTTAATAGGATGTCATAAACTGTACGAAATCTTGGTAATTCTTAATTTTTTAAATGGTCAAAAGACCCAAGTTTTTAACTAACAAAAATGTTAATTATGAAACTCATGATTACATTAGTTCGCAAAAAAAGTGATAATAGACTCATGAGCAATACCGTCTTCACCATAAGGGCACACGGGGCCCGTGCCCCCATTATCAGGGGGACCCGAAGGACCGACAATTTATCTCACACATTTATTCTCAAATAAAACATCAAAACAAAACAAACATTTTTGTCGGGCACATTACACTTTTTTCACAAATCAGTAATCTTATCAGAAGGTATTTACAAGGCATATACTACGCCATTATATGGCCCACGTTGACCAACTGACTTCCATAGTTAGATACGTAAAAGACGGACAGCCCATTGAGAGATTTTTGCAACGTTTGTCTATGGATGAACATAATGCGCAATATATAGCAGATACCATTTAAACTTTTTTTGAAAGCCTTGATATTCCGATAAAAGATTGTCGCAGGCAGAGCTACGACAATGCAACAAATATGCATGGAAAGTACTCTGGTGTTCAGTCAAGAATAAAAGAAGTTTGCGAATTTGCGATTTACGTTCCATGTGCGGCACATTCGCTAAATTTATAGTCTTTCTATTTACTATGCGAGCCTCGAAAAGACTTTCTTCCCCCATCCTTCCCTTGTTTTTCTAGGAAACGGGGGGAGCATCGCTTTTCTAAACCTAATGCGTTTGAGGTTCTGTTGTGAGGTTAACAATCTGAACAGTTCAAACCCAAGTAGGGTAGGGGAAAAACACGCTCACGCCGTTTCGAAGAAAACCACATGTGAGGATGGAGGAGGAAAAGATTTCGAGGCTCGCATACTAGATAGACCTACTATAGTGGGTGTTCAGGCAGTTGAGTGTGTTACTGAAATTCAATTTATACAAAAATTGTTCAATTTTTTCTCGGCTTTGACAAAATGATGGAAAATTTTGACAGAGCATTTAGGTGCGAATAAAGTCATGAATTCTCTTTCGGAAACTAGATGGTCTGCACGCGCCAATGCTATTAATGCTTTGCAAAATGGTAATTTAAATATTTCTGAAGCATTGTCTTCAATTGCAAGTGACATCAATTAACCAGGAGACACTAGAAAGGAAGCCCAAAGCCTGGCAAAAAAAAGGGGAAAATTTGAGACTACTCTTCTAACGGAAATATGGAATTATCTTTTGGGAGTTATGAATAAAACAAGTCTAAGTTTACAGAATAGCCATGGACGTTGTAACGAAATTTTACAAATCTCTGATCAGTTATATCAATACCTCACGCAATAATTTTGATCAGTACGAAACGGCTGCTAAAGATAAAAATCCATATGCTGACTACAAAGATACATTTGAAAGAAAAAGATTTCGCAGCACATGCATCACTTTTTTTGAAGGATCATCAGAGACTGTACTAGTTGAGAGGCAAGGAAAAGTTTCGTTTAGATACTTTCATTCCTATAATTGACACATTAAACACATAAAAAAAAAGGTTCGGCAGCATACCAAGTAATTGATAGTCGATTTAGTTTTCTTTGTTAGTTAACAACAAACGAATCTGGTGAGTTGAAAAAAAAATTCAAAGAATTTGCAGTTTTATCGTGAAGACATTAATGCAGATTCGAGCTGAAAACAGAATGTTTTCATTTAAGCCAATATTTAAAAAACATAGCAAAGCAATCAGCGGATTTAAATATCTCAACCTTACATAACCTAATAAAATCAGATAAATTGGAAGAAACTTATCCAAACGTAGAAATTGCTACAAGAATATTCCTTTGCCTATAATGGTTACCAATTGTAGTGGAGAGTGGTCATTTTCGCAGCTTAAGAGAATAAAAAATGAATTGCGAACAACAATGTTACAAGAACGGCTGAGTAATTTGTCAATTATGTGCATAGAAAGTGATATCTTTCAAAAAATTGACTTTGAGGATATAATAAAAAATTTTGCTCAACAGAAATCTGAAACCGTTATCGTAACCAAAAAACCAGCAGCATTATAATACAATCATTAATGGCATATTATATCATACTGTATTTGATTACCTATATAATAAATGGTCATACTAAGTAAAAAAATGTTATTGTAATTCGCTTTTTTTTACTTTCCAAAAGGGCCTCAAATTCTTGTGTGCCCAAGGGCCCCAGCCTAGTTTAAGACGTCCCTTCTCATGAGTTAAACCTTTTACAGAAGGAAATTAGAAACGGTGAACTAATACGAAACTTCTTCGTTATATAGATTTTATCTAACGAAAATTAAGTTTCACTTTCGGTTTAATGGGTATCAAAGCTATGGATATTTCAAATTATTGAATGAAGAACGAAAATAATATTTTTTTACAAACTAAGATTCATAAAATAGAAAATAACAATCAAATTCGAATGCAACACAGTAAGCTATCATATTTACATAGAAATCTATACGACACAAATATATTTTTAAACCCCTTTCTTTGAAAAAAAAATAATAATGCACCATTACTGAGTATTTTTTTGCGAAATTTACCATTTGGAAAACACAAATTTACATTAAAACCATAGTAATATTAAATATTAAATAGGCGCGAAAACAAACAATTTAAAAACAAAAAATATTATTTTGCGCTATTGTAAACATCGCATAATAAGTTGAGTTGTATCCAAATTACTCTTTCTATTTCAAAAAAAATATATTGACACAATTTAATTCATTCACAGCCCTTCAAATCGTGTGCTTATTTCAATTTTTTTTATATGAATGAAATTTTAATCCTATTTACAAAATTTTATAAAGGCAAATTAAGAAAATGTTATTTTATTCTCGTATTTTGATGTTTTTGATAAGGAAGAAGATGCATTATGTCATACCGTCTGTACCGTTCACTCATGGCTCCAATAGTTTCTGTTATGTTTTTTTCTAGGACACAATGATAATTTTCTTCTACTTTAAATTAAAACATCGCTGATTCAATTTCATACAACGATTTAAAACATGTCGGATCTATTCAAGTCAGCATTTGGCTATTTTTCTAACAACATTCCTAGGGAAGAGCATGATTTTGTTGGCCAAATAGTTGAACTTGACAATCAGAAGTTTCGAGTAAAAAAAGTAATTGCAGAAGGTAAAACGCCCTCGATTAATTTATTTGTAGTAAAATGTTTATTTTTTTTGGGGGAAAAACGAGTATTTTGTCGTTATATGTTTGGAATTTAAATGTACTCTTGTATAATAATGATTTAGAGGTTAACATAAAGGTAATGAAATAGTAAACAACACAGTTTTTTTCTAAAATCCTAATAACTGGAAATGATTCTTTAAAATGAATTATATTACATTTTAGACGTTACGTTATCCAACAAGATAATGAAACTATTTATTACAAGTTGAGCAATGTACTTAAACTGAGTAAACAACACCATTGTTAGTAGTGTACCTAGTACAAGTAGTTCAATTAAGTTCAAACTGTTATTAATTTGTCAAATTTGCTTAAATATTTTTAAATTGAAAAGATGTTTGATGTTCCCATTTCTTTCTATTTAATAACTTTAATTTAGCAATCATGTTTATTATTTACTTTACACAACACTGAAAACGAACGTCTCCTTTTATTTACTTAAGTATTCTAGTATTTTACTATTTTGGTATCAAGTTTTATTTAATTAAATGATTTGGATTGTTAGGATGTTTGCAAACTTTTAGTCTTTAAACTTTACATTAATCCAAGTGGCCCAGTATGAGGGTAATTAGTACCCTAGAACTACTCTTATTATTGAACTCTTTGAATGACTACTTGAAATTTTTGTAATTTATTGTAACAATATGCAGAATATGCTAATAAGAACACACAGGTTGAAGTTTCTAGTTGAATTTTATCCCTTTTTTCTTGTGTCTTATTGTCTTATAATCATGTCTTATTTCGAATTAATTATTAAATAAAAAAACAAGTATGTATAAAATGGCTGAGTCGGCAGATTTTCAGGATGAAAAAATGGTCGGCATGCATGTCATATGGTTATGAATGGTGCAATGTAAAAAGATCCCTTGAGTACCCAATCGGGTCCGGCTTGGATTCTCTTGGCAAAAATAAATCTTAGCGTACTTTAAAGCATCCACAGAGAGCTCAAATTCATTGTAATGTGAGCATCAAAATTGGTAGCAAGAGCCACCTAGATGGTGCCGCAAAAAAGGGCTCAGTTCTGGGGAATATGCAGTCTGCAAAAGGCTTGATCCGTCAAAAAAGCAGCTCTGTTGCGAAAAAAAGTATATATAAAACACATATTTTTTTGTAGTTTATTTTAACCAATGTGTCTTGTTTAAATTTCATTATAGGAGGATTTGGCTATGTTTTTGTTGCTCAGGATATTTCAAATGGCAAAGAATTTGCATTGAAAGTAAGTGTGCATGTTCATAAGTTACATTGCAACAGGTTTCCATTCACTAGAAGTGAATTTTTTTGGCTATTAATGCTTTTATTTAAAAAATTCATGTCCTTTTTGGATCAATTTGTAGATTATTTAAATTTAATTTTTGTAAATTTTATAGAGGCTGCTTGCTGGAGACAATGAGGCTAATAAAAGTATTATGCATGAAATCAAGTATCTTGTATCCTTTCTGTGTTTTATTACTTAACCCTAATATTGATTAATATTTATAGAAAAATTATTATAAAATTTTCTGAAAATCTGACCCTTATACGAAACACACTCAGCCCTGAAGCGTAACGAACTCCTAGAAGTAAGTAGACCAACAGGTTGAAGTCTAACCTCTCAAGGCTCTGGCAACCCCACCTTCCATGAATTGTGCAATATCGATCCCTAGTCTTAATGCTACCGCAAGATGCAGAAGAAATAGCGAAAGCTGTCTACGACAGCTTTGGATCCATCTAGTTTTTTTGCACATATCATGGACACGACAACAACAACAACATTACTTAACCCTTTCACTTCCAATGATTGCATTTGGAATCATACATTTCCATACATTTTTCTATTTAAGTTATATTTTCCTTTTGTATCATTAGATGGAAGAATCATGTTTTTTTAAAGAATTAAATAATGTTTGTTGTAGTTAAATGAAAATATAATATGAAAAACCTGGTAAAAATAAAATTCATTCTGAAACAATTTTATTAAATAAATTGGACCTAAATTCTTCATTATTGCATTTTTAAATGTTTAAAAATTGAGTTTTAATTATTTTTATTAAATAAAGTTTTGAAAAATTATAAATATTTATTCAAAATTTAGGATTTAAAATTTCCCCCCATTAAATTTTAGTTAAAAAATTAGATTTTTTCCCCCTGTTTTTCACCATTTCATTCTGGATGCATAATGAGTATATTTCACAAATTTTAGATTCTGTACAATAAAAAATAAAAAGTTGATACTGATAGGTTAAATGTTATATCTATGAGGGTTTTAGTTGCAAAACTCGTGTTCTCGAAACCATAACTAAGAATAGGTTCCGGCCTGTTGATTGGGAGCTTTGTCAAATTAAATTTACGATTTGCAAATGTCACCAGTCAACATTATGGGCTTGATATCTTACTTAAAACTTTGGAGAATGTGAGTTTTGCAACTAGAAACTTCATGTATGTAGAACGAACAAAATATCAAACTTAAAACTAACTTTATTTTTATTTAATTATATTTTAACTTAAAAGTAGTCCATAGTTTTAAGAGTTTACTATTTGGAACAACCATGTTGTGAATTTTTGCAAGCCATTTCATGTTAAGTACTTTTTTTTTAAAACTAATATTAATACATAACTTTTGGTTTTTAATTTTTTTTTTTCAATACCTATATAAATCTTTTTTTTTATCACCTTAAGTAATGTTGACCTTGACCATATGAATAGAAAAAGCTATCTGGACATCCTAATATAATTCAGTTTTATGCAGCAGCTTCAATAGATAAGGAAAGTTCTGACCAGGGAAAAACCGAGTACTTGTTGCTCACAGAACTTTGTACAGGTATTTATTTAATAATCATGTTTTTACAATAAAGAGTAAGTGCTAAAAAAAACCGTAACATTGATATTAAATAATAGTTACTACTTTTGGATTCATAAATTTGTGCCTCGAGCAGTACAAGTGTTTTATTTCTGAGCTTTCCCATTTACTGATGCTAAGAGTATTCTTAAGCATAGGATTATGACTTTCAAAAAACATCTCTTAATGACATTTGACTGTCTAAAAGTTATTACATCCAATTGCCAGGCTGGGTACTGAACATTTTATGGTTATAAAGATTCATCTGGAGAGTTCAAGATTGTACGTCCATTGTAAAAACTGCCCCGAAGTTCAACTTGCAACCAATTGCCCTTTTTAAATGTCCATCAAATCTATTGAAAATAAGAATGGTCCCACTCATTGTGGGAAATCCTATAAAACCCTGATATACACTTTATCAACAGTTAGTGATCAAAACTTTCAAGTGAAGTTCATTTAGTGACTCTTTTCCATTTATTTGTATTTTTTTTGTATCTATGGACCCAAAAACAACAATAGTTCTTAGATTATGCCTAAGTTTAAGATGATGAACAGCTTCTTTTATTAAACTTCTTTATTCTAATTCAGAAGAAACTAGTTAATTGAGAGTAGGTAGAAATATGCTGTTGAGAACCAAACTTACAGCTTAGTTTTACCTTATGCGTATGGTGTATTTGAATTTTGTTGGGAGAACTAAGTTATTAGCTTGTGAAATTGCAGATATGAATAATGAATATATATATCAAGTGTTAGCAATAAAATAGAGGCAGGGCCGGATTTAAAGATATGCCGCCTGTAGGCTACGATCAATTTGCCGCCCCTGACACAGTATTTTCCCACTTTGGGAAAAGATATTAGCTATTTAGTTGCAAAATAGGGTGGTATGTGCTGTTTAAAATTATCACAACAAATATAAAAGAGGGGAAAATAGGTTTATTTGAAATACAATATAATTGGAAAATATAGAAATAGAAAATCGGATATTTCAATTTTCTGAAAACTGACGTAAAATTTGCCGCCCCCAAAAATTCGCCGTTCTAGGCTACAGCCTACTTAGCCTATTTAGAAATCCGGCCCTGAATAGAGGTAATGCAAATCTTAAGAAAAAACTATTTTTTCATCACTATACTTTTATAATTTATCTACAACTCAACCTTTTCTTCAACTACACATGCTATACTAGAACCTTATGCAGAGAGCTTAGTTCTTAACAACTTTTAAATGATATATTCCTTATTATTTCCGCTAGGTGGCCAACTGACAGATGTACTGAACGCTAGGCAGAGTCCCCTCTCTTGTGCTCAGGTAATCCAGATCTTCTATCAGACATGCTCAGCTGTTCAGCATATGCATAGCCAGAACCCATCCATTATTCACAGGGATTTGAAGGTAAAACTCCTTGTTAGCTGTGTTTAATCGCTTTTTAACTTTAAAACTGGTTGTTACCAGTTTGTCGCTTAAACGGTTTGACCTTGACCCAGTTTAAGCTGGTTAAGAGGGTGTCTACTGTATTTGTAAAAGTCAGAAAATGTTAATTAATTGAAAATTGATGGATGGTGGGTACCGTATCTATAATAATAAAAGAAATAGTCTGTGTGTGTGTCTGTCTTTGGATCATAAAAGACCTACCGTATATACTCGTGTATAAGCCGAGAAATGTTGGACAATTTCAGTGCCGTAAAAATCGGGGTCGATTTATACACGAGACATCAAATTTCCCAAAAAAAATCCCATGTCCTAAAAATAAAACTAAATTTCAATCAAACTTAAGGTTTAGATACTATCTATTAAAAATAAGAACACAAAAGCGGTTAAATCTTGAAGATGAAATAAGATTGGTATCTATTCACGGTATCCACCATATTGATGTTTAATTGTTAGTTCTCGACGTGATGCGTATTTTGCACGTGTAGCTCTGGCACAGGGCAGTTCAGTCAACCAGTCTTTAAGGTGTAAAGAAACCAACATCGGTCCGTGACCTTGGCAGCATAGTCTTCACGCTTCACTGAACTTAGTTTCAACTAAGATTCTCCATTCAGGGTCGGCAATGTCAAGGACACTCGGAGATGAAACCCGTTTTATTTTCATTGGGGTTGAAATTTAGCTTGCAAAATAAATAAAAATTACGATCCCGTTATGAACCGGTTTCTTCTTATTTTCTTCAGAAGACTGGCCTTATTTCTTACCTCGACTTATACACGGGTTACCGATTTTGGAAGGATATTTGGTTTAAAAAGGGGGGTCGGGTTATACACGGAGTCGGGTTGTACACGAATATATACCTTATACTGCCCTCAGAAATTCGAAATTTTTAAGGTAGATTCCCTTTAATAGCAACGTGTGCACCTGAGGCTTCGTTTTTTCATATTTGTTCCATTTTTAGAGAAAATTAGAATTTTCTGAAAAAAATACACCACTTTCGCTCAAATCCGAACATTTTTTCTCTTTCCTGGTGTCATCGGCTGAAAAAATTAAATAAAACTTTTAACGAAAACATTTAAAATTCAAAATGTTTATTTTATTCTTTTGCCATTACCTTCAGAAACTAAATTCATTATTTGAAAATAATTGACATGTTTCAAGTGACGTAATTCCGCCAGTCTTCATTGCCGGATTTTATTGTGAGTTTATTTGATGATTTTTTCATTGATTTTTCTGTTGACTGCATGTATGCATATTTAAGCAATAAATGTATAGTTAAGCTATTACTGAACTATAATGGTTAATAAAGGCCATCGCACTAGAGCTATTAGTGTTTTATGTCTTTATTTTTTCGCCAAATACGTTGCCAAACTCGCCAAATTATTAACTAAAATTTGTCAAATAGGCAATTTCTTTAATAAATAATTTATAAACTGGTCGGTTGTTCAAAGGTCATTGTGTTAGAGCTGTATAATGGGTGTGGGTAGCTATATCTATTTTCTAGCCAAATTATTTCCCAAAATGCGCCAAATGAGCTAAAAGGTTTTATGTATTTATGAGGGAATTGTGATGACATTTATGAGTGCATTTTATAGCGTATTTTTCATTTTGGAATTTTAAGGCAATGAAACGATAACTTTCATGTAGCTGTAATGCAAAGTTAAGTCAACTAAACCAAACCATCCCAATTTTTCTCTTAATTTTCAGATTGAAAACTTACTCCTCAGTACTGATAGCAAAATCAAGCTGTGTGACTTTGGCAGCGCAACTACCAAGTCTTGTCATCCTGATAGTAGTTGGACAGCCATTCAAAGAAGCTTAGTTGAAGACGAGGTAATGAAACATATTTAAATTATGTATTTTATTTGCTTATTACCTGTTTATTAACTCCCTGAGGGATACAGACATATAAACATGTCACCAGGTTTTCTAGCAATACACATAATTAAAAAAAATTATGAATGTTATAATTTTACTAAATTTTAAAGTTTGGAGGAGTCATTTATATTCATATCCTACAGAAATATAATTTTAAAAGATTAAAGAAATTATTTTTTTGTTAAAAATTAAAATATTAATATCATACAGTAAAAACGAGTTTGCACGTCAGTCAATTTTCTTATCCATCAGAGGGTTAACTTAATTTATTTTTATGAACATATTAGGAAATTATTCCCAAAACGAGTTAAGTGAGTTTTCGAAAATTGACTCTTCGTTACAAAAATTTGGCATCACATATCTTATAATGTATTTTCAAAGAATAGAAGTTCTGAACATAGTTAGAACTCAATAAAATTATATTTTCCTTAAATTCATTAATCAATTTTGCATAATAAAATAGTTTTTTTTATGAAGATTGGAAATAATTGACTTAATAACATTTGATAAACAGTTCTTCATATTATAATAAGTTATAAAATAAAACTCTTTTGAAATTTAGATGTGTAAAAATACAACACCTATGTACAGACCACCAGAAATTTTGGACACTTATAATAACTATCCCATCAACCAGGCTATGGATGTTTGGGTGAGTGTAATAAATTTATTTTCTTGTGAAAATAAATAATTTGGTTGAGGCTTATGTACTTAGAAGTATGATCATAGCAGAAATACTTATTTGATTTTCAATGCGAATAAATCGACTAACCTCTTTAACCCATTAAACTATTATATGAACCATGTTGAATTTTTAAAAAATATTATGAGGTTTGATGCTAATCTCAAACCATATTTAGTGTAAAATTTTAGTAAATAAACTTAGTTAATATATAGGAGATGCAATACGGTACCAAAATGGGAGACGCCGTTTGAAGTGTTAAAAAAATCAAGTAGAAGATTCTTTTCATTTAATTTTTTAAAACCTTAATTTCTTATGACTTGAAAACCATCCATATTTCCCATTGATTTTGAATGATTTTTTGGAAATTATTTCCTTTTTAATGAAATAAACTTACAATTTTGCTTAAGTTAAAAAACAAAAATTAAATTGAGTTTGCCTTACCAACTTTTTAAAGAAATTAACAATAAGAACCATGATTTTTTTTATTCAATGAAAAACAAAGATATTTGTGCAATCTATTAAGTAGACGATTGGTAGCTCAGATGAAAATGTGGAAAATAGGTAAAAAGAATATTTATTTTTCTGAAAATATACTATTACAAAATATAAAACTATATAATTAAAAGAAATCAAGGGTTTATCATCCTATTTTCCAATTAAGAAGGGGTATTCTACAAAACATATATTTAATAAATACGAGGGGATACACTGTATGCCCTCTCATTTACTGAAGATAAAGAGATTTAAATATATTCTCTTCATGAAATAACAAAGCAAAATACAGCACTGTTTTTATACCTTATTTTTGATATCATTTATGCAATTACTTAACCCATTACACTGATTTATAGGCACTGGGCTGCATTTTATTTGTGCTCTGTTTCAAAGAACATCCATATGAAGATTCCGCAAAGCTACGAATTCTAAATGCCAAATATAACATTCCTGCTACCGTCACAGATTATGAAGTATTGCATGATTTGATTAGTAAGTGTGTTTTGATAATTGTTGAATTATGGATGAAATCTTTGGTGTTTTGTAATAATTAAAAAAAAATTAAAGATACATTATTTATTACTAATAAATCCAAGCTATTTTTTGGCTGATATTTTCGATGCATATAATATCACTTTGGGATACTTTAACACTTTGCTTCTTTAAACAGGCATTTCTCTGATAAGGGGACGTACATAAATTACGTCACGCAAAATTTGAAATTTTTAACCCCTCTCTCCCCATATGTCACGTTTGATCGAACCCCTCCCTCTAAAATTTTGTCACGTTGTTGCACCCCCCCCCCCTTAAAGAAAAAGTTAATTTTAATATTTGCCTTTGTTTCTGAAATTTGAAAAAAATGCATATTTTTATATTTTTAAAAGAATTTGGAAAGAAAAAAAATGTAAAATTTATCTTGGTTAAATTATTCATAGGAATATACCAACATTGTATTAAATACAATGTTGGGGTAGAAATGTAAATAATTTACATTTCAGTTGTCCAAGGTCTAACTAGCCATTCGCTAATGTCTTCTAAAAAAGGGGGTCTGAGAGTAATCGGAACTGTCTAGTCTAGTTCTGGGTCTTTTGGTGTTCATCCAGGTACCTGCCAGTCCTCTAATAGGTCAAGATAGTGCCACAATTTTGCGTGTTACAAAGTACCGTTACGAAAAGGTCTGTAAAATATAGGAGACTAATAATGCCGACGTTGTTGCATATAATAATCTCCCCATCTTCTTTCTGAAATAAAGTGTTTCTTGAAAAAAAAAATTTCAAATTTTTTTCTCAAAAAATTTTGTTTTATGTGAAACAGATTTTCCTTGCAAAATTATAAATGTTCGAATCGTTACGTCACGCAAGCGATTACCCCTACCACCCTCCATGTGATGATCCGTCACGTTGGCGCATACCCCTCCCTCCCCCCTATGAGCGTGACGTAATTGATGTACGTCCCCTAAAGTAACAATCATAAAACCTAAGAGGGATGAAATAATCCTCATTCATGATTATTTTCATAATCCTGTATCAAATCTCTGACGAGAAATATTTTTTCTTAATTTTATTTTTCTAATTTATGTCTTGTGTATTTAATCAAATATAGTTGTTCAAACTTAAAAATACATAACATAGGCTTTTACCTTTTAATGATTGTTATTGCTAAAGCAATGTATTATAGCCTATTCTGTCAATAATATTTAAAAAAAAACATTTTTGTTTTTTATTTATTCAAATATAATTGATTAACTTAATATACATTACATGGGCTTTTAAATTCCAATGATTTTTACTGCTAAAATAATGTATAACAGCCTATTCTGTCAATACAACTTTTTAAAACATTTACCATTTAATTTAACTTTGTATTCCTGAATGTAGTTTGTATTAATGTATTTCTTGCAACATTTTCAAAACCAGAGAAAAAATTTATTTATGGTCCTATTGATTGAAATATTTTATGAAATTTTAATGTTTGTTTGTTGGTTATAGCTTATATATATTTTTTTTTGCTAGAGGGATGTTTCCAGTTGAACCCTGTTGACAGACCCACTGTGAGTGATCTCATCGAACGTCTGAAAGAAATAGCTGAAGCCAGGCATACTAATTTAAATGCACCTTTGAGCCTGGGCCAGCAAAATATATCAGGCAATGCGACTAGTCCAAGTAAGTACAGTCCCTGAACAAATTATTAGACGCACTGCAAGATTTCATGTAAAATATTAATTACGGGTGATATGTACCAATTATTGTTTTAAATTGATTGTTTTTTATTTTATTTCCAATCAATACCAATTATTGACATAATAAACAGCATTAATTTAGAAAGCATAAGTTATTAAGTTTTAAGAAAGGAAATTAATGTTAGTAAAGTCAATATTTAGTTGAGCACCTTAGCCGCTATCAAGCTTTATTCTGCGCGGCAAAGCTATTAATGCAGACTGCACGTCTCCTGCATTTGAGGATGATGATTCACACATAATAATCTTGTAGGAGCTGATACAGTTTGTACTTGTTTACATCATGTATCACTTGTCAACACAGTGTTGCCATATGTTAAAAATAAAAACAAATATGTAGTCTACACAATCTTAAATAAAATCATAATTGTAGTTTAAAATACCATATTACATAAAAACTTTAAGAAAACTTAAATTACTAAAAAAAAATACAGTGCGTCTAATAATTTGTCCAGGGACTGTAGATTTAGGTTTATATTTGACCACTTGAGGGACGTATAAACCTGTCAAGTGTCTGTCAGTTTTTCAGCAACACAGATGCTTTAAATTAATTAAAATTTCTTTATTAATTCTTATAATTTTAGAGTATTGAGGAGGTTTTAAAAATTTACTTCATAATAAAATAATATGTAAAACTGGTGCAGTAAATAAAAGTACTGTTTGGCTAAAAAGTTTTAAAATATATATACATTTTGCTGAGATTTTTTGTTTGTAATTTGGATTTATTTTATTGTGTAAATTATTATTACTTAACCAGCTAAGGGATACATACACTTGATGTAGTCTAGGTACTGTCTTTTTTTTCTTGCAAAATAAATTTATTTAAAATAAACAGTAATATACTAATTTCATTAGATTGTAAAATTCAAAGTATTAGGAAGTCTTTTAAAAGTAACTACTACACAGCAACAAAATATTTTTTAAAAAACCTTAACGTGGCAAACATTTAAATTTAAAACCTTGCAGTAAAAACAAGTCTCAAAACGGAAGGGAAAGCAGTGGTGACACTTTCAACTTACAAAGCTTTTTAAGTGACTAGAAATGAGCATTATACCTCCACTGTTTTCATACCTGACGTAAAATCACAAAAATTGCGCAGCACAACTTTGCAAGATATTGCAATTTCGAATGCAATACATTAATGTCTATGACACTAACAATCCCTCTGAATCTCCTCAACCAACTTAAACCACCTTTTCTCTTTCCAGCTCACACAGCTCCGAGCAGACCCCCACCCCCCAGCCGTCCCCCCTCTTCTCAGCCCCCTACCACCGCCCCTCCCCCTCGACCCCCACCCCCCCCCTCCTCCTCTCAACCCCCTCCAGAAAACTCCTATGGCAACAACTCAACTTCACATCAGCAGCAGCAACAGGCTGGGTCTGGGCTCTTTGGGTCTATCAAAGGGGGCGCTGGTAGCTTCCTGAAAAATCTCAAGGAGCAGTCTTCCCGAGTGATGCAGACTGTTCACCAGTAAGGAACTTTTTATTTTAAGCTGTTTGGAGGCTGGGGAGCTCTGTCGGTTAAATATGCATGCGAATGGACCCAGGTTTGGGTCCGAGCATCGCCAAAATAACTGCCGGCTTATAAACAGATAATATCCCGTGTAGAGGGAGTGCAAGTCAAATATGCTTCAAAGTCCCAACGCTGAGCATAATGTCACCTTTAACGGTTGTGTTGGGTGATTACTCAAGGGTGTAGACTCGTCACTTGATTGTATTTTAAATTACGACCCCCGTCACCAATAGCCCTTGTGTAGCTCTAGTGGGAATTCATACTAACTTAAATAATTAATGTTTTTTAGCTTCCACACTATGTTTATAACTTAAGGTTTTATAAACGCTAAGTACGTCCGCCTGTGCGTCACCCACTTTCGTAGCCGTAGTTAATGAAAATGTGCAATTATGGATACTAAGAGTTGTTAATTAAGAAAGTAACAGAGAGTGTTTTTTTAGTGTGTGAAAGCAGTTATAAGTAACATTTACTGTTACAAAAATATACTTGTTTATTTTAAGCTTTGTATTGATTTGATGAAATGTGACATTCAGCTGATTTTGTATAATATGCTATTTAGCTTACACCCTTTTTTTTCACTTTATGTGTTAAAGTCTATGAAACAACCCTTAGTTCACGTAGTCTTAAGTTTAGAAACTAATATTTCTTTTTACAAAACGGACTCTAGGCATTTACGTTTGAAACTCAAGTTACACTTAACATTTTTTAAACATTCTTTAAATACAAATTTTTTATTAAATATTAAAAAAATATGCCAGAATAAAATCGAGAACTGTAACTTGGTGCCCAAAGATAATTTTCTTAAGTTCGTTCTGCAAAAAAACGATAGTAGATAGATTAATTTAGACCACAAAACAGAATCTGGTCTCTCCAGGTGAAATGGACCCAATTGTACAATGATGACACTTTTCTAAAAGTTTCTTTGATAGCTCTTCTACGTTCAGACATGCAGTATTTGTTTTTCATATGTTTAGCTTAGTTAATCTTTGCAATAAATAATTTATTTTTAAAGTGAACATAATTGTTTTTTTAATCTTTTATTTCTAGTACTAAAATTCTTAATCAATACTTATTTAGAATTAGGAAAGCTCTTGCAATGAAAAGAATTTTACAGAATCAATAGTTTTGGCAATGGATGCATAAATTCATTTTTTTAAATTTTGGTTTTGGTAAACTCTCTTTGTCTATTGCAGGTCCATTGCACGACAAGATATTGATTTTAATTACATAACCAAAAGAGTGGCTGGTAAGTTCTAAAAGAATGTTTTTAACTTCATTATTCTAAATTGATCATTAAAATTTAAAAATATTATTCATCCTAATTTTATGTTTCTAAGATAATTAAAAGCTAAATGTTGAATTAATCTTATATTTTATAAAAGTTTTTTTTTCATAAAGTTTGATTACAATATTTTGTGACAGTGTTAGTTCTGAATAAATAAAACATGTGAATTGTGCCATAATTGTAATAAGCCATAACTGGTACCTTGAATCTCTTCTCAGTTGATCTCTGATATGGGGCCAAACCTATAAATTTATTATTCATTTTCATTAGCAACTTTAAAATCAATTTGGATAATAAGAAATAATAGTGCAAATATTCCTTAGAGGAGTTTGAGTAAATTTCAAACGCTATGAGAATGTTTCTTGTGTTGTCATGCTTTTCTTACTGCAATGTCATTGGTTGTTTGGTTTTCTTCCCTTATTACGAGAAACAAGCCAATTGGTTTCTTGTGGCATTACGCTCTCTGTACTGTAATTTCATTGGTTGTTTGGTTTTCTTTCCGTACCACGTGAAACAAGCCCATTCAATAATTTAACCACGTTCCTCTGCAATATCTTTTTATTATCTTCATAGTGATGTCATATCCAGCTGAGGGCCTAGAGTCTGCCTACCGCAACCATGTTGAAGATGTCCGAATAACCTTGGACCAATGCCACCCTGGCCACTATGCCGTGTACAACGTTTCTGGCCGTGCTTACACCTCGGTCAAATTCAACGCCAAAGTTAGTGAATCTGGTTGGCCGGCCAAGAAATCTCCGCCACTCAACACGTTGATATCGCTGTGTCGAAGCATGTTCTTGTATTTGAAGCAGCATCCAAAGAATATCTGTGTGGTCCATTGTTTGGTAAGGGATTCTTGTTACTTTCAATTACCTAATATGAAATATAAAATTATGAAAGTATTGTAATAGGGTCAAAAATATGAACTGATAGAGACAGACAGAGATATAACAGATCTACTCTTAAAACCATAACTAGGCTGAGAACCGGACACCACAGGGGTATGAAGATAGATGGAGATGGCATGAAGATCTATAGAAGCTGTGAACATTGTCCTGATACACAGCTTACGCCTACTCACATCTATGAGTGTCCGGCTATGAGCGCCAGCCTGAGAAAGATTGGAGTACTGCCGACTATGCTAGATCCGTATGGAGACAACATCAAGCAAGTCGTAGAAGAAATTATCAAAATTCACGGACACATATAGAGTTCAACTCTCATGGACACGACAAAAAAAAAAAATGAACTGAAGATTTTGTGTTTTCTACATGTTTTGGAGGGAGCTGATTCTAAAAATGTGGTTATTGAATATTGGTCAGTGTGTCTGAAACTTCCGGTGATCGAATCTGCGAGATTGACCCAACCTTTCATCCCTTGAGTGGGTCGTTAAATGGGTACCAAGCATGCGTGGGAACTAAACACTGGGGTTTCCACGTGAGGCTGACCACCTTACCGGGACATATGCCTAGCACCCCGAATCCCTAGGTCACAAAAGCTGAAATGAGCACGGCAGGCCTTGGCCCAGTAATGGACTGTTGTGCCGAGGAGTAGGAAAGTGTCTGAAACTAATCTACAGTTCAAACTAAAAGATCTACAGACTTCAAGTTTAGTTCTGAGTTCCTAGTACTTTTCAGACTTCATAATAAGGTTTTTGAGAAAATCGTACTTGTGCAAAAGGTAGCCACACGGAGCTTTTAAATAAAGTTATTAAAATTACCTTATAAGGTAAATAATTTCCTTTAAATATATTGATTTGTGAATAGTAAATAAAAGTATGTGGTGTTTCACACCCTAAGTATTTTTGATCGCATTGTTACTTGGTTATTTTAATTATTTCCCCAGAAAAACTTCTGAAACTATTGAATTTTATCATTTTAAGTATGTGAACTTTGTGTTTATTAACTTGAAACTTTCCTTTTAATTTTACACTTTCCTTTTTTTTTAGCCAACCCCAACTAAGCTGTGATTAACTCTCAATCCAATGAAGTTTTATAGTTTTTTATTAATGCTCCGCCTAAAACCTAAATATTATAAAAAAATTCCTATCAAGGCAATTTTTTTCCATGACTCCTGTGTCCTATTTGTGACTAGAATGTTACATGCATGTAACTGTTATACAGAAGCGATTTTCAGGAATTTTTCTCCAAAAAATGCATGCCTTTTAGTTAGTTATATTTTAAAGTGCTGACAATGATTGACAGTTGTGATTAATGCATTGTAGGATGGCAAATCTTCGTCAGCAGTTCTGGTTTGTGCTTTCTTTGTATTTTGTAAATTATTTAAGAAGCCAGAAGATGCCTTGCAATTGTTTGCCCTTCAAAGATGCTGTGTTAATATGGTTCCCTCCCAAGTTAGGTATGTTTTTTAATTTTTTTCTAAAAAAATTTGGTGGGTAAAATATGAGATAGTATTCAAATATTGTAAAGAAAGTTTATTAGTAAATTAAATAATATGCTAAAGTAGATTATTTTTGTTTCAATAACTTTTAACTAGTTTAATATGTTTGTAACTAAAAGGATATTATATTTAAAAATTATATTTAAAACTCTGATTCTTGTTTTTACAGTGAAATTAATTAGTTATTAATAAGTATATTAAATATAATGAAATTAATTAGTTATTAATAAGTTTATATGAAATTAATAAGTTTATGAAATAAAACACTTTGTTAAGTACTATTTAAAATACTTAATTATTAAATTAATATATTTTTGTAGCGATCATGTTCAAAGTACAATTGCATGTTTTATACTTTTAGTATTACTTAAAAATGTGAGAAAAAAAAGCTTGAAATAAAGCTCTCTGTTATTCCAGAAATTTTCTATTTTTTTGTATTTGAATTATAATATTTTTTTTATTTTTATCCTTCTATTTTTGACAATACAAAAATACAAGCGTTTTAAGTATGTTTTTCATAGAATGAACTTTTGTGCTATATTTTTATTTCCCCCACTTTTTGGATTTAGGTATATACAATATGTTGCTGATATAGTTTCCGAAAAACCTATTTATCCTCATGTTAATCCTGTTGCCCTAAACTCCATTACTATGAAACCAGTTCCTTTGTTTACAAAATTAAGGTAAGAACATTTATCCTTCCATTTAAACTGTTGTATCAGTATGTGTTAAAGCATATATATTTACTGAAAACGCTCATTGAAGAAAGAAATTCCACGTGTTTTCAAAATGACCTAATTCACATCATTGTACCATCTATGCATAAGACAGAATTCATTAATTGTACTGTAAACTCAGTTATTATTTTGAAATAAATTAATATAAATTATAGTAACTCCCCCAACAAAAATTAATACCTTTTATGTCTAATGATATTTAAAAATTCAATTGTTCAATACTGGCTGAAATCAGTTGTAATTGTTCATTTTTTCCACAATGTCTTTTTGATTCCCTTTTGAAAAACCACGATTTTACTAATTTTTTAAGTCCGTTTTAAAAATACCACAACACACTATGAGTCTTAAAATTCGCATTACAATAATGCTATTGTCAGTGTTAAACAGTTTAGAATGTAGTTATAAAATTATTTCAAATTTAAAAATTCCATTACTGCTTCATTGCTTTTTTAAAAAAAATGTGATTTTAAATATTAATTAATTATCACATTATTCTTAGAAAATATGTTCAATAATTTATCCAATTTAATAACCATTTTTATCTGTAGAGATGGATGCAGGCCTTTCGTCGAAGTATATATAGGAGAAAATAGAGTATTTTCAACTTCACAAGAATATGAAAAGATAAGGTAATGACCCCCTATTTTTTAAAAATGTGTTTATAATATTAAAAAAAAGGCCAATCTAAAACTCATCTTTTTGAAACTTTTCTAGGCATTTTAATACATATGATAAAGAGGTTCACATTCCACTAAAAACTGCTGTTTTAGGAGACATCACAGTAGTTGTATACCATGCTAGGTCTACTTTTGGTGGAAAAGTGCAAGGAAAGGTACGGTTTAAAATTTCCATAGTGTATGTTTTACCAACCAAGTGTCGTTTGGCAAAATATCATTGAATATAATTGAAGAGCTTAGTGGAAGAACGTGCTAAGTGACATTTTTGAAAAATTGATATTTTTGCGTCAATGAACATAACATTCCATTCTTTAAAGACAACAAGTTTCCCCCTTTCCCTAAACTTTAAATTCAGCATATATTTTACGGTTTTCAAGTACAGATTTTAACGTATCTAAGTGCAAACGAAAAACTTTAAAGCTCATTTTCTCGTTTTCACCTTTTTGTCACTTAGCACGTTCTTCCACTAAGCTCTTCAATTGTTCAGTCTGATTGCCATAAAAATATTGGTTGTTATGTTTTGAGTAGATAGTCCCTGAAAAGTTTTTTCTAAGTTCAGCCAAAGACCTTTTTAACACATTATACTACTATTTTGATTAAAACTAGGGATGAACCGAATATTCGGTTACTATTCGGTATTCAGCCACTTTAGCCGAATATTCGGTTTAGCCGAATAGCTTAACTATTCGGCCGAATAGTCAGCCGAATAGTGAAATTTAAAAATTTCCAAATTTTTTCAAGTTATCCTCTTATAAAACGTCGAAAAATTCCCAGACAGGACTTGTTTTATTTTATAATAGACTCAAATTCATTAGTTTTAGTTATTTATAATGTTAAATCAAGCTTTACTCAAGTTATATTAAATAAACATGTCTCTTTAAGTTAACAGTTACAATGAGTGGGCTTTAAAAAAAAACATAATTACTATATATATCACAATTGTAATTTTTTCACTAAAAGATTTAAAAAAAATAACTTTAATTGTATAATAATATTGTAAGCCATGGTTTTATTATTTTTTCTGATTTTCATTCTACACCGGATCCACCTACTTTTTTTTGTTTTCATACTTCCGTTTTCGTGTTGTGATTTTACCAATTTACACTTTCTAAAAGGCTTGTTTTAATGACAAACGAGTACTACTTTATTCTGTGTTTCTTTAATTAAAAATTTAATAGCTATATTGTATTAAAATTATTGTGTGATTGTGTACTTATATGTTTATGTTTAATTGAAATAATTGAAATTGAGGAATAATAAATACAACTTACTTAGATCCGACAAAAAATAAAAATTGGTTTAGATAGGCCGAATATTCGGTATTCGGCCAAATTTGGTATTCGATGCATCCCTAATTAAAACTAAAATTTTTTTTTTACCTTTTTCCCTAGTTCTTCAATAACTCTCAAGCCTTTGCATTACTCATAATATACTTGCATATTATTTAATTATTTAAAACATTTTTAAATTAACCGATCAGTAAATTATGTGTTGACATTTTTTTTGGAAAACTTGGACAAATAGTATGAGGATGTGTCAATATATACAACATAAAATTTTTTTAATCATACCCTGAATTTGGTTTCTACCATTGACAATTTAACTGAGTTATATTGCTCTGTGACCTTAATATTTGCTCATAATAAAATTTGTATTTTTGGGTTTAAATAGTAGTTTTATAAAGATTAGGATATTTAAGATGGTATTTTTTTGTACATTCATCTTGTAATTTATGGATTAAGTAATTTATAATTAAGATTCAAAATTTATAACAGTTGAAGTGTAATCATGAGATTAACATTTATTAACTGAAAATTTTGTTTCTTAAAATTGTTTTACATTTAATTTCTTATGGGCAGGTCTTATTGCAGGATTATAAATGACTGCTCCATACTTAAATTTTAAAATTTAGTAAATTTATAAAATGTCTAATTTTTCAAAAATTATGTGTGTTGCTGGAAACCCTAACATTGAGGTGATGGGTCATGTGTATACTTTTGTTTTTATCAGAGTATTAAAGATTAAAATAAATTTCGAAAATAATTTTTTTATTCACAGAAAATCAAGTTAAATTTCCCAATGGAAAATATATAAATTTTTAATTACTATTTAAAATTGTCTATTTAAAGTAATAAAATAAATTTAATATATTTATACCTAAACTAAAAAGATACGGAAATGATTTTTTTTTTTGTATTTTGTTCTATTTCAGGTGACAGCATTCAAAATTCTGCAATTGCAGCTGCATACAGGGTTCATATCTCAAGAAACCCAGTCTATTACTTTTGGCAGGTGAGCAAACAAAGGCAGAATGTTATCAAACAAACCATTGCTCATGCATGCCGTCAAAGGTTTTTTTTATATGCTTTCTAGGAACAGGAAACCCGTTCTTTTTTGAGAATAATTTATTCTGAAACTATTTTTTTTAAAGTTTTTTTTGCTATAATTTCCTTTTTTTAAAGAATGTGATTGGTAGTTAAAAAAATAATGATGAACCTTAAATTTTGTGCATAGCAAAATGGGTATAGCAATTTATAGCAAATTGGACATAGCAATGTACAGCAATATTGTCATGCAATAAATAGTAGTTATAAAATATATGACATTAAAAAACTTCAATGATGTAATCTAACATTAATATGTATAACATAGACTAAAATTATATATAAATGGCTTAATAACATTAACCAACTCGCACTCTCCAAAGAAATCAGCCGAATATCGAAACAAAAGTTACACAAGCTAAGATTGATAAGGCGTTGGCGTGGGATGGGGAGCCCAGTCGGTTAAGGTGTTCGCCTTGCATGCGAAGGTCCCAAGTTCAAGTCCGGGCATTGCCAAAATAACTGCCGACCTATAAACAGCTAATGCTGTGTCCGATGAATAATACCCTGTATAGAGGGAGTGCATGTTAAAATATGCTTCAAAGTCCCAACGCTGCGTACGATGTTGCCCTTCATTGTTGCGTAGGGTTTTATTCAGGTGTTGGCTCGTCACTTGACTGTGGTTTTAACTTACGACCCCTGTCGCCAATAGCCCTCCTCTATTGCGACAATAATTCAAACTAACCATAAGGTGTTGGCCTCTTTTGTCTGTGGTGCAAAATTACCAGGTCTGTCGCATAACCATTGTTAAGCTCTATTGGAATATTAATTCATCCAAACTAAAAGTTGTATAAGTTATTTCTAACAGCTGGGTTGCTAACACAGACTGCTTTTGTTTATGATTATGTCAACAGGTATAAAAGAGAAAGATGTTTTTATTTATTCATATTTAATATAAGCATACAAGTACCTTTGATTTGCTATTCGGAACCCTCAGATGAGTAGGTTTTCTCAGTCAAGAGACATGGACACTCTTCCGAAAAAGTTGTCTGTGAAATTCAATACGGTCAAAAATGCAAATAAGTTAGTTCTGATTTTTAGAGAAAGGTTTTGTTCCCATAAGTTGAAGAAAAGAAAATTAAAGTAAGTTTGCAAGTTAAATGGATAAATTAATGCAAATAGTATTCCCCCTCT
Organism: Oedothorax gibbosus; assembly: GCA_019343175.1. Lineage (NCBI taxonomy): Eukaryota > Metazoa > Arthropoda > Arachnida > Araneae > Linyphiidae > Oedothorax > Oedothorax gibbosus. The sequence goes on from CM033273.1 coordinate 9,191,969, forward strand.
CCCACTCCAAGAATTATCATAATACTTGTTGGTAAAATGCAGATTTAAAAAAAATATTATAAGTTATGTTATTCAAAAATATGAATGGTAAATATGAATTATCAATATACAAAATAGCATTGATTTTTCCTTTACTTATTAAAAAAAAATTTTGTTATTCCCAACTTTAAAGATAACAAGATCCCCCCCATTCATAAATTTTAAGTTAAGTACATTTTTTACCATTTGCAATTGCCATTTTTAACGTATCTAAGTGCAAACGAAAAACTTTAAAGCTTATTTTCTCGTTTTCACCTTTTTGGCACTTAGCACGTTCTTCCACTAAGCTCTTCAATTGTAACCTCAAGTTTTGTAATAAATCCAAAAAGCTTAAATGCTGTAATAAGTTCAAACAGTACATAACAGTAAATAAGTTCAAACCGAGCTGTATTTCTAAATAGGCCATGTAGGCTACAGTCTATAGCTGAAAATTTTAAAGGGGCAGCACAATTTGTTTTATAAAGTATAGAAACTGTAATTTTATCTGCACTAAATGAAAATTTGAAACAAATGAACTTACCAAAGAACTCTTTCCTTTTGTTTATAAAACAAATGAAAAGTGTAGTTGCAGAACTCCAAAGTGTAAGTAAGATAAGAGTATTGTCCGTTCGTTGGCGACTTTTGATAATAGTAAATTCAATTCGACCATCACCAATGAATGTGCTGGATCCTATATCTCAGTTATACTTTGAGACTTGAGTTTTGCAGCTCCTTTTTCAAATGTATCAAATATGAACTGTAGTGAGTGTGGTAAATTTACCTTAATCTATAGGTGCATACTTTTAAATTCTGCCAAATAAGTTGAGTATGAATAACTTATTAATAACAAATTGTAATATAAACTCATTTTGTTTTGCAGAAATGAGCTAGATGGGATTGAGGAAGTGGATCGATACCCAGACAATTTCTGTGTGACTCTGGGAGTGAGTATTTCCGAAAAGTCGTCTGAAGTTTTGCCCGTTTGGAGTGAAATCTCACAGATGCCCCTCAATCCCAGGCTGTTGTTTAACACTGATGAAGAAATGAGCACATGTCTATGTAAGTTAGGATTGCTATTGTAAACTAGGGGTGTGTAACACGGCACAACTTTCAATATTACCACTCAATAAATAAAAAAATTATAAATAATTGTATACCATAATAAGGTAATTTCAATAACTTAAAAACCTATAAAGTTCTATGGAAGCAATCCTTTGTGCATGTATGATTTTATCGAAAACCTTATTATGACGTCCAATAGATTCTAAAAACTCGTCTATCAAATTTGAAGTTATTAGCTCTTTTAGTTGAAGCTGTAGAGTGGTTTAAAGAGACAGACGGACCAATGTCCAAAAATCACCTTTTTTAGAATCGCCACCTTTCCGAAACATGCAGAAAAGACAAAATATCCATTTTTGATTTCCTACACAATCGCAATCTTTACCTTATTTTTCATATTAGATAATTGAAAGTAACAGGGTATCATTTTTTCAACTGGAAAACCGAGAAAACTTAAAATTGCTGAGGAAAGTAAATATTCTCAATTTTGCTAAAACAATCATTGATTACTTTGTGTATCTGTCAATTAAAAAATATTTTTTTTGTTAATAGATGTTTACAATATTAAAAAAAATAATGGATAAAAGCTAATATTTCAATGATTAACACTGGATTATCCCAATTTCTGTTTTTGCTACATATATTAATGTATTACATTATAAATATTTTAGTAATCACGTTTAAATTTTTTAAAGTTTTTTTTTGCTAAATAACGATTTATTTATTGATTGAATGCCTGGAATTTTTAAAAAAAATATTCCCTGGTTAAGTCATAGAATTTTGTCATCATGTTTTAATGACAACTTCATTGTACATCACGGTTTATAATTATTTGCTGTCGACTAATAAACAAAAATGTGTTTTTTTCCCTAGCACACTTTGATAATTCTTCTAGGGCTGGTACTGAATCTATCAATTCAAAAGATTTTACTTCAACTCTGAATTGGCAAGAAAAAGAATCCTTTGTAAGTTTTTTGTTATCATCTTTTTTTTGTTGATGATTTCTGATCTAAGGTATAAACTGTTAGATTACTAGCATAAAGTACTTAGTATTTATTGTAATTCGTAAGGAGAAAATAGAATACTAGTGGGTACTTTTCAATCTATCATCATTTTTGGATCCTTTATTATTTAACTGTTTTATACGTACATTTGATGGCTAATGACTTTAACATAGACTTGTCTAACATTTGTTATTTATTTTGAATATCTAATAAATAAATATTTTCAAATTGTAATGCCCTATTACCTTGTCCTTTAACCTTGAAATTTAAAACAATGTTCAAAACTCAAAAGCATAACACTATTTTCTGATTTGTTTTATTGAGAAAATGAATATAACTGTTATAAATCACAAAGTCATTGAAATTCTTTAGATAGTCGTATTTTTTTTTAATGCATTGCATTCGAATTTTTTTTTTCATTGGTGGTTAAAACCCTGTTTGTACTTAACTACTTGTTTAAAACTTGCACCAACTTCATTTTAAAACTTTTTAATTTACTTAAATAAAACTTTAACCTAACAATTATTTTAATTTCAATTTTATTTTAGTTGCAAATGATAGCTATGGAAACTAAACTTGTGTGTCACAAAGTCTATAGAGGGCCACACCTGGTTGTGCCTATTTCAGCTCTTTTTTAGACCAAAGACAGTAAGGATGTTGGTCAGACTAACTTGAAACCCTCAATGTTTAGTTGCTAACCTTGCTTGGTTTTAATTTTATTGACCCACTTAAGGATTGAAAAGCGTGCTACATAAATAGAGTGAACTAACTAGGCAGCATTATCCTATCTTCTCCCCGTTAGCCTCAGAAGAGTCCGAAAGTGGCATCATTGTTTAGTTGCCAAGCTAGCTTGGTCTTCATTTTATCGACCCACTCTAGATAAAGTGTTATATAAATAAAGTGAAATATTTATTAACATTATCCTACCTTTCCTCAGTTGGCCCCAGACGATTCCGGAAGCGACCGCTCCACCAGCCCAACCCCTACCCCAAGCACCATCGAGAGGAACCCTTCTCCACTGCCCGAAGTGGACCTTCTGAACTTGAACAACAACCCTGCCCCCAGTGGGCCATCTGTCAACCTACTCGATATGGACGACAGCGACGTTGGAAATTCAGCTAGTAACTTCGATCTCTTGAGCAATCCTTCTGCTGGCGTGCCTCTCATGGGTGGGTGTTTTTTTGTGTGCTGTGGATAGGGTATGCTGGTGTATCTATAACTGTTTTAAATGGGCCAAACTGACAATTAAATAAGTGAAACTCAAGAGACACTCCTCTACAGACTATTCATTCATTCAAGCTAATGCACAACCTTAAAATGGTGGCTAACAACGCCTCAACTACCAATAATTTAAAAACGTCAAAAATTCATAACTTTCTTATTATTCAGGGTTCTCACGGGTCCTTGAAAGTCCTTGATTTTTATTTTCAATTTCAAGGACCCTTTAATACTCCTCGATTTTTGCCAAAAATTGTTGAAAGTCCTTGATTTCGATTTTATAAGTACCCCTTAGTACTCCTTGGTTTTGACCAACAATCGTTGAAAAGTCTGATTTTCTTCATTCGTGACATTCAAATTTTGAGAATTAATTTCTTAAAACATTGCAGCTATTAACAAGTCGACGATCTTAAATGAAATTACAGTAGAGGGTGGCGGTTAAATCATATTTTTTGTATTCACATGAGAAAACCGAATTTGATTTTGTAAGAAAAAAAATTGGCAAGTCGATCGATTTAATCGGTAAAATAATAATTAGTGCCTTATGATTAAAGATCCTTGAAAATATTCTGGAGAGTCCTTAAAAAATCCTTGATTTTTATTTCGAAATAAGAGTTGGAACTCTGTTATTATTGCCAGATTCAGAATCGTGTCAAATACAAGTAAAATACTTTTTGTAGCAACGTCATAAAGGAGTTGACTGCCAATTGAGCCACTTAGGTTAAACTAACAGACTTTTATCCAACAATAACAATGAATTCATTACTGTAAGGAGCACTTGATTTAACTACAACCCATAAGTTAAAATCTTCCCAAGCCTATTGGTCCATGAGGCAGTGATTACTTAATGACAACGAAGCAGAAACTGACAAACCTCTTTTTTTAGCCTACTTTTCTTTTTTTTAATTCGAAAGAATTAAAAAAATGAAAAAGTAGGTATTGACATGCGGTCGATGTCCGTCTGTCCGTCTGTCCGTCTGTCTGTCCGTACCCCCCTTCCAAAATCGGTTCTAATCATCGGATCTTAAAAATTCTTTTTTTGTTAGAAAGCTATAACCTCAGATACCCAACTTTCATACTTTTTGTCCGTCTGTCTGTACGTCCGGACGGACATAAATCTACTATCTGTCGGCGAATTTCCATTGAATTAGCATTGAAATTCAATTTTGAGTCATTTAAATCACTGTAGGTATTGAAATGCGGTTGATTTCCAACTGTCTGTCTGTCCATCTGTCTGTCTGTTCGTATGTCTGTCTGTCCGTCTGTCCGTCTGTCCTGTCCGTACCCCCCTTCCAAAATCGGTTCTAATCATCGGATCTTAAAATTCTTTTTTTGTTAGAAAGCTATAACCTCAGATACCCAACTTTCATACTTTTTGTCCGTCTGTCTGTACGTCCGGACGGACATAAATCTACTATCTGTCGGCGAATTTCCCATTGAATTAGCATTGAAATTCAATTTTGAGTCATTTAAATCACTGTAGGTATTGAAATGCGGTTGATTTCCAACTGTCTGTCTGTCCATCTGTCTGTTTGTTCGTATGTCTGTCTGTCCGTATGTCTGTCCGTCTGTCTGTCCGCCTGTCTGTCCGTCTGTCCGTTTGTCTGTCTGTCTGTACCCCCCTTCCAAATCGGTTCTAATCATCGGATCTTAAAAATTCTTTTTTTGTTAGAAAACTATGACCTCAGATACCCAACTTTCATACTTTTTGTCCGTCTGTCTGTACGTCCGGACGGACATAAATCTACTATCTGTCGGCGAATTTCCCATTGAATTAGCATTGAAATTCAATTTTGAGTCATTTAAATCACTGTAGGTATTGAAATGCGGTTGATCTCCATCTGTCTGTCTGTTCGTATGTCTGTCCGTCTGTCTGTCCGCCTGTCTGTCCGTTTGTCTGTCTGTCTGTACCCCCCTTCCAAAATCGGTTCTAATCATCGGATCTTAAAAATTCTTTTTTTGTTAGAAAGCTATGACCTCAGATACCCAACTTTCATACTTTTTTTCCGTCTGTCTGTACGTCCGGACGGACATAAATCTACTATCTGTCGGCGAATTTCCCATTGAATTAGCATTGAAATTCAATTTTGAGTCATTTAAATCACTGTTGCCAAATCAACAATGACATGAGAAACTTTATTTATTTAAATATATTTGAAGCAAAATAATATTTTTTAATGAATCAGTTTGGAATGACGTCATAAAATGTAGCACAATTTGATTCTTTGATTGTTCATTAATTATCTAACAAGAAAGCGGCAAGGCATACTTTTGCATACAATTATGCTTAGTTTTAATTTACATTTCTTATTTTTTTTAATGCAGTTTGGAGTTTCATTACTTTTGTTATTAATAAATATTTAATTATTCTTCGAACTACAAATAAATCGCGAGCAGACGATAAATAATATTTAATTAATTTGCGAAATAATATTAAGGAAAATAGTTGATTTTGGCTTTTAGAAGTTTAAATTATTAGCTGGATGCTGTGTTTCGATTTTTTTTTCTAATCTGTATAAATCTAGTGTAGAAACGGCTGTTGATGATATTTACTGTAAGAACCTAGTTTTTTCCCGATTAGAACTTTAGTAAGTATTTAAATATCAGGAAAGTAGGCTATTTTAGTTCTTTATGAACTTCTTGTTTCTTTTGTCAATTGCAAAATTTTGCTTAGTATATCAAGAAATCATATGCTCCTGGTCTACTTCTTTGTAAGTGCCCTTGTAGTATTAGCCCTGTATGAAGTCACTGTTCTAGTTCATAGTAGCTTCTAATAACCCAAATCATAACTTTTTTCAAAAGTTGATTAAAAAAAACCTTTTTGTTTTATTTTGATTTTTGTGATTCGTTCCCCTACTGCAACAGGAAAGCAGATTAAACCTTTGAATTCTTTTCAAATGTGTGTAGAAATTTTAGTAATTAAAATATGTTGTCTTTGTAGAATTATGATATAACTAAATATATTTTATGTGAGCCACTTAATAAAACATACTTTAAAATATAAAAGTAAATTCTACGGTCATATTTCTGTAACAGTCGATTCCGAAATTTGTAACATTTTATGCAAACCACTTTTAAACTCTGATTGGTATAATATTGCTAAACAATCTTAAAAACTGTGAAAGTTGCTTTAAAAAGCCTTTAAACTTTCATTACTGAAAAATAAATTATACAAAGACGCTTTCTTTTTGTAATTTTAGGCTCTACCAACAACAATGGCTTTGGGGCTTTCGACAATTCCACAACTCCAATCCTGAACAACCCTGATCCGTTTTCTGCCCTAGGGAACGGATTTTCTGCTTCCGAATCCAGAAGTAATCAGAACGACCTGTTTGATATTTTTGGATCCACAGGTGGGAGTGGGTTTGATGCCACAAAAACTAGCGTGAGTGCCAATTCTACTCCTCAGGTCAGTGGAGTACCTTCTTATATATAATTTGTATGTGGTGAAACAATTAAATATGGTGAACCTGTAACTGAGGCGTTGGTGGGGTACCATAATGCTCTAGCAGTTTTTAAACATAACCAACAAAATATGTATTTGTATTATTTGGCTTGTAGTAAATACAAGTAGACATTCCGCTTGCTACATTAAACCTATAAAGAACACACAGCCTGATTTGTCTGTGTATGCAGAATCATTTCATGGAGTTGAAGTCCAAAGATTTTTACCTACAACCAAATGAATGGAATACATTCGTTATTTTGTGTGCGTATGGTCCTTAAAGTTTCCACTATTAATTTAGCAAGTTACATTGTCATTGCAGTATCGAGTATCGTTAAGTACGTATACAGTAGTGAGTAGTCTAGCAAGACAAAACAACCAATCAAAAATAACTAAAAAATAGGTACTTTTCCATTTCACAAGAGCAAATCTCGCTAAACAGAATCTTTGGCCTTAAAAGAATGTTTTGGCGACAAAATTAAGTATGCACATTTAAACGACTACAGTATATACAGTTAAATGTTATCATTGGAAATATTCTGTTTGGCGGCAGTTACACATTTCTGGCAACTTAATCGCTGTTGCCAGCGAAATGGAAAAGTACCGTTAATTTTAAAAATAATCATTTAATGCTGAACCAATTGAATGCACTTCCATGTTATTTCAATTAAAGTACTAAAATATTTATTTTCATGAAAACAACTTCACAAACCTTCCATCCCTTGCAGCACAAACCCACCATGTCTTCCAGTGCATCTGCTTTCAACATGAGTGCAGCAGCTACCAACCCAGACCCTTCGCTTCTCGGCAGCTGGGACTCTGTCTACCAGACCGCCAATGCCGCCAACAATGTCCCCTTGGCGGGCGCCAATGCATCTAGTGCAAATGCTTTCTTAGGGCAGAGGTTGACGCCAGGAGGGATACCGAGGAATGCATCAACGCCTAATTTGGAAGCATTGGCTAAGTCGGATCCGTTTGCTGATTTAGGTATTTAATGATGTTTTGTGTGTGGAGTCTTGTATTGATGTATTTGACTTTGGATTTTGTTTAAGTGAAAGTGTTATAGGATTTGTTTAAAATCACGGATACACTATTATGGTGCTTTACATTTTGTTTATAAATTAAAAAAACCAACATATTTTGTTATTTAAGAAATTTTCTCTATTGTTAGTTATAACTAATTAGTAATAAGATTTATAATTGTACTACATATACTTTTTTACAAATTATTTTAAGCCATCACTTATTAATAAGTAAAGTCCCATTAAAAAGAAAAGTCGCCTAAACCTTTAACAAAGTAAACTAGGTGTGCCTATCTTTAGGATTTTTTTGATTAAAAAAATGTATATTTTAAGAAAAGGGTATGTCTATTTAATGCATGCATATATGTGAAAATATGATGTATATTTTAAAGAAATAGACTAGTTATCTCCTGAATTGAGTTATAATTTTTGTTTAAAATGTATAATATGTATCATTCGAATAAAATATTACTTTCATGTTTTTTTTTAACCGACACCTACCTCTAATATCCATTATTATACTTTTAATGATTAATTTGTAAACCTTTCTCAAACGCAATGCTTTCGTCAGGCTCCTTTGGCAAGATGAAATTTGGCCAAGAGTCCCAGGCCCCTGAAACTGCTCCATCTAACAACCAGTTCATGAACTCCAGCCCCCAGCACATACCCAGGAACCAGTCCTACGGTGGGAGTGCCAACTCTGCCTTCCAGGGGGCGCCACCGACAGCAAAGGGGCCAGACTACAACAGAACACACTTTTCCAGTGTGTTTGGTGAACAGGGGGCCAAGAAGGGGGGAGGGGGTGAGTGATTTCTATACATACTAAAGAGTTTGATTGATTTGAGCAGTTTATTATGGTCTTTCTGATTGAAATGCTTTAGGCTGTGTATCCCAGTTGGTTAGGCGTTCGCCTTGCATGCAAAAGGTCCCAGGTTTGGGTCCAGGCATTGCCAAAATAACTGCTGACCTATAAACGGCCCGTGCCGCCAAAAATGTCCAACGAATAATACAATGTGTAGAGGGAGTGAACGTTAAATCTGCTTCAAAGTCCTAATGCTGCGTACGATGTCGCCCTTAACGGTTGCATTGGGCGCCTACTCGGGTGTCGGCTCGTCACTTGACTGTGGCTCTAAATTGCGATGCTCGTCCCCAAGAGCCCTCGTGTAGCTCTAGTGCAATGATAATTCAAACTAACTTAACTGACTGCAACACCAGCTTCGAAAGCTCTTCCTTCCCCCAGATCCTTGTGTGGTTTCCAGGAAAGACTTGAACATCACCGTTGTAAACCTACCTTGTTTGAGGCTGTGGTGTGAGGTGAATCACAATTGCTTTCCAAACCAAAGTAGTGTGGTGAAAAACGAAAACAGATATATGCACAAGCAGTTTCCTGAATAACCACAAGAGGGGGTAGAGGAAAAAAGTACTTTCACAGCTTGTGTTATAACCATAACGGGACTGCAGTGTTACAGAGAAGAACAAAAAATTCATCGATGAAAAATCTTCCTACTCCCAAGATTTGCACAAGCTTGCAGATGTAAAAATAGTGAAACTCTATTTTTTATTTTTTATTACAAATAAAGCTATTTTACATGGTTATTATTAATGTAAATTATATTGAAAATTCTTTAACAATTATTTTTTAGTTTACTTCAAATAATTTTCTTTTCATAGCAGATACCAGTGATTTTGTCTCTATGATATAAAATCTACGAAATCCTAAAATTTGCATCGAGCCTTTTGGCAAGTTGTGTAGGTTTTTGACCCTCTACTCTACCAAGAAGAGATTTATTGTAAAAGCTTGTTAATTCTAACAGATATAAGATAGTAGTTTTATCATAGAATACTATCTATTGAAGTACAGCCAAAGCATGGAAGGTTAAATAATACTAATCTATTATTTCTTTTAAATTTAACTTAACAAATAGAAACACTACTTTTATTGAATTATTGTCAAACATACTCTAACCAATGATTTCAGGGAGATTGAAAATCTTTTTGTGTGTGAATATAAAATGTTCGGGAACTACTATTCTTTTTTTTAAAAAAATGAACTTACTGGTACTTGAAAAAAAAAAACTTTTCCTATCTTAAAAAAAAAGAAACAACTATGATTTTACTTGTTGCCAAAAGTAATTGTAATAATTTTTAAAAATATCTATTTTCCTAGCCCCTAAACCAAAGTTAGCAGAGGATGAGTTTACAGATCTGCTTGGAGGGCAGGGATTCACTGGATTCACTAAAAAAAGTGACGGACCCAGGACCATTGCGGAAATGAGGAGGGAAGAGTTATCTACCACAATGGATCCAGAAAAACTAAAGGTGAAACTTGTTCTATTAAAATTACCTAATTTATTCTATTAAAATGATAAAACTACTAAACTTAAAAATAAGGAGAGAGGAAATGAGTTTTATAATATTTTTCTTAGCTATAGCTACTGGCTTGTGAGGGGCAGATAAGAACAAGGCTTTCAAAACTTATTATTAGAATTATCCTACCTTGTAGTAGAATTACCCTATACACACTGATTTGCCATAAACTTGTTTTTAAAACATAGTGAACGGTACTTTTAAGAATAGAAAAATGTAATGTTTGTTAAACTTCCAAATGTTTCATGTAAAAGTAAAAGGGTTTTAAAACCAAATACTATTAAATATATAAAGTTTTTTTTTTTCTGTCTATACTAGATAATTCTAAGGGTTATTTGTAAATTATCTTCAGATTTCTAAGAAAGGGTCAGTTGGATTAAAATCCTTTTTTCTCCAAGTTCATGTCACACCAACATCTGATGCTCTATTTCAGTGGTTGGCACCTTATGTATTTTGTAATTTAATAACCGCACATTTGTTGGAAGTAATCAAGTTGAGAATGAATTTATCTTTCATAAGCTTAAGGGGGGTCGGATGGATGTTTGGATCAAAAATGTCGATTTTCTGTTTTTCCTTTTTTTTTATTTTGCTTAGCTGTAGCTTTAATTTAAGATCAAGATTATGAATTTCTGTTTAGCGGTTTTCTTTTTATAAGCATTTTTTAACTACGCTTAATATCAGTTCTTACCTAAACCTTACTTTTCTTTTGTGTTTCCTGAAATATAAGGTTTTTCAACAGTTAGGAACAATTTTCTCAGGAACTATAAAAGATATCAACATATTTTGTTTTGTTATTTCTTCTCCATTAATAGTTCTTTGATTTAAACTGAGGAATCTATAATAATAAAAGAAAGTCTGTCTGTGTGTCTGTATGTCTAAGGATCGTAAAAGACCTACTTATACTGCCTAGAAATCGAAATTTTTAGATAGATTCCTTTAATACAATGTGCACTGAGGCTTAGTTTCATATTTTTAGAGAAAATTATAATTTTCTGAAAAAATACACCACTTTCGCTCAAATACGAACATTTTTCCCTTTCGTGTTGCCATTCGATAGAAGAAATTAAAATGAACACAAAAATTAATTGAAATTGAAATTGCTTTTATTTTCTTGCCATTACCTTCAGAAACTAAATTAATGATTTGAAAAATAATTGAACGTGCCAATGAGCTAAGTGTTAAAAAAAAACAGAATGGAGGTTTTGACGTGAAATAACATTGTTATACAATTATGGTTAATTTTGAATTTATCAGGAAAATTGTGATGACAGTAAGTTCATATTGAGGAAGATTTTTGTGATATGAGGAAGTGCATTTTATAGTGATGTATTTTTGTTTTGGAATTTTAAAGCAATATAAGTAACAGGATTTTATTCTTTATAATGAACGGGAACAAAGGCAAAGCTTATTATCCTATAGCAAATTAAATTACACATAAACTTGGATCAATTTGATATTCTTTTAGTCCGTGCAAAGAACGGGTATTTATTTGCTAGTTTTAAATATATCTGCTCAAAAAAAAAATTATGTAACTTTAAATCTGATTTTTTTGTGTTTTTCAATACATATTAAAAAAAAATCACTGTTAAAGTATTTTTTAATATTTTGAAATATCCTCAGTTTAAAACAAAGAGCTATATGTAAGGAGCAAAATATAAAAAAGTTTATAATGATATCTCATATAGTTCCTGAGAAAATCGTTCCTAAAGTTAGGTAAATTAACATGGGCGAGATAGAACCATCCGACTCCCTTTAATAAGCGATACCCAAATAAGTAAAACATTGTTTGAAGATTAAACAATTTTGGCACTATTTCAATAAGCTAAGAAAACTACATATTATGATTCATAACTACCTTCAGTCACTTTTATTTATCTCTCATTGGGATATTACATTGCTCAACTATGTAATGCATAACAAATAGGCATTATGTAGTTGAGCAATGATATACATTACAGTTGAGCATTATATTATAGTTGAGTTAGTTATTAGTCGTAATAGTAATTATATTATAATTGAACAATGGTTATAGATAGAGGTAATTTATTTTTATGTATTATGCCACTATATCACATTAAACCGAATTGCAGATAATGGACTGGACCACCCATAAGGAGCGCAACATCCGAGCTCTTCTATGTTCCCTACACACTGTTCTGTGGGAGGGAACGCGGTGGCAAGAATGCGGTATGGCACAATTGGTGTCACATGCAGATGTCAAGAGAATGTATAAGAAGGCCTGCCTAGCAGTGCACCCTGATAAGGTGGGTTGGGGATGTGTTATGTTTGTCGTTAGTGAAATGAGGGTTGGCCTTTGTCAAGTTCATTTGAAAATACAGTTTTACTTAATTTGATATTCGAAGAGCTTAGTGGAAGAACATGCAGGGTTCGTACGCCTCCTGAAATTCCTGAAAAACTCCTGAATTTCATTTTTATTTTTAAAGGGCCCTTATAACTCCTGAAATTTATGTATCATCTCCTGATATTTTCCCCCCTCTCCTGAAAAAATTGACAACATGAATCGTTTTTCTCCTGTTCTTTATCAGGATGTCTACCAAGTCATTAAATTAGAACAAAGGTCACGAAAAGTTAAAAAATCGCCAAAAAAGGCGTCCCCCCCCCCAAAAAAAACCCCAAAAAACAGAGGGATTTAGCTTTTACACCGAAGCCTCAAATTTTCCACAACATTTACACACCTTGTTTCCTTCATTCTCGGTCTAAGTCACTAGACCAATACAATAATAAACATATTCAAATTTATTTTGCGATACCTCCTGAATTTACATCGCTGCACTCCTGAAAAACTCCTGAATTTCACTATCATAGATAGAGTACGAACCCTGAACATGCTAAATGACAAAAAGGGAAAATGAGAAAATGAGCATCAAAGTTTTTCGTTTGCACTCAAATCTGTTGAAAACTAAACTTGTTAAGCGTCAAAAATATACTAAATTTAAAGTAGGGAAAAAGGGAATCTTCTAATCGTTATAGAAGTTTGTAATATGTTCATTGACAAAAAAATCTAATTTTTTTTTTTAAATGTCACTTAACATGTTCTTCCACTAAGCTCTTTATTGCTTCCCAAATCTTAAGGTTTATTTCAGCTACTTATATTGCTTCAAATATATTCAGTTTACTTTCCAACTCTTGTATAGGCTATATTCTACGTATTTTATAATTTTAAAAACTCAATTAAATAAAATTAGTTTTAAGCTTTTATTTCTGCCGAAATAGGAGAAAAATTCCCTTTTAATTTTTGGGAACAATGTTTTTTTTTATATATTACTATGCATATAGCATTTTAGAAAATTGCTTTAATAGTAAATGGTATTACTTAAAATTTCTTTTTTGTCTTATTTTTTAATTTCGACTTTAAAATAATAACAAACGCATAGCTTGCTATATATGACTCAGCATTTTCATTTTGAAGAAGGGAATTAATGCAAAAAATTCAAAGTTTGTTCCTCAAATATTAAAACAAAATAATTCTATTCTCCCCTAAAACTTGTTTTTTTGAACATTTCTTACAAGTGTTTGCTTTCTTTTACAGCATCACAGTATACACATATCATTTTCATTACAGTATATACATATTAAAACCCCTATACATTTTGCTGAACATTTTGAGTGGGAACTGTAACACATAATTGGGAGAGTTAATGGCAGTATCTTGAAAGAAATTTATGTGTCTTTGTCACCTATCTTTATTATTTTTTGTTGAAAACATAATTATAGTTTTTAATTTTTATAGTGTTTGCTTTCTTTTACAGCAAGTAGGAACAGAAAACGAAAACTTAGCTAAATTAATCTTCATGGAACTGAACGATGCTTGGAGCGAATTTGAGAATAAACCATCTATCTAACCTAGCCTAGTCATGTTGCATAATTTATGATCATCTTATCATCAATATTGTAAGAATAACAGAGAATATATGTCCAGTGAAGAATAGGATGATGTAAACATACATATTCTATAAATTGTATATTTATCTTGATTCTGTGTATCATAATAGAGAAACATTAAATTATAAATTAAAAGTGAATGTATATTAAGGAAGTTTGGTTCAACATATATAGACACCTTGTGTGGCCTTATTTTTGGTGCATGTCAGTGGTAAAATGGACTAAAATTAGATCAAATACCTAAAACTGAATCATGGTTTCTTTTCATTTAAGAATAAGTCTTTCAAGTGTACAAAAAAACCCACTTCTTTTTGAAAGTCCATCAACTATTCACTGCTGTAAATGTTTTGGTGTTTCTCGATAGAGATATATTTTTTGAATAAGTGTGTAGCATAATTATTAAAAAAAAATCATCTATATGGTATTCATATATATTGTCATTGAGAATTTAGCCATGTACAGAGTTGCTGCCGTGAATTTCATTGAATTGTGTGTGCACTAATCATTGCAGGGTTCGTACAGTCCTTAGAAGTCCCTTAGAAACTCTTTAGTTTAAGATAATTAATTTTTTTAAGGACCTCAAAAGTGCTTATTTTCCAATTTAAGTCTTTTAGTCTTTATTTTCTATTCTGTGTGAAAAAATTGAATATTGACAATGTAATAAATTAGAGATACCATAACCATAAAAAATGGAACTTTACATTTTAAGTAATACAAATAAAAAAATTGTTGACCAACAACAGGCCAGAGGCCCGCAAGGTTGGTCCAAAAGTTTACTAATTTTTTACCAGTCTCCAATAAATATTGAGATTCTTCTTGATTTCCTTTACTCTCTTTGAATATATAACATATTCTGGTAAAGCATTGCATTGGTAAAAAAATATGTTTTCTTTCATCCCCGTTGAAACAGGAGTACTGGACAACAGACAATTTACATATTGGGCAAACTTTATTTTAAAAAAAAGGATGTAGTCAATTGTTAACCTCTATGGGGATACAGACAAATGTTTATAATTTTCGTAGACGGAAATGCGTACGGACCCTGATCAGAATCTTTCTTTGAATGTGATAGTTGAATGTTTAGCACCTAGTACTTATTTGTGTAATCTTTAATATTGTTGGTCCGTTATTTATAGACTAGATATGTTACCTCTAGCACCTATTTAAAGCAATAAAGCATAAGATATGGACTAATGAGGTTAGGACGTTCCTGTTCCACTTTTTGGTTGGATAACTATGATTGTAACTGTAAAAAATAATTGTCAGTTTAATGGTATGAGAGGATTTATCCCTTGAAACACACTTAGAAAATTAAGTATTTTGGTATGTTTTCATTATTTGATTTGCCTGCAAAGAACGTGTTGTATACACGGAATAATGATTGGTATTTGGCAAAAGAAAGGTAATATAATTATTTTTTAAAATTAAATTGTTGTAATTAAATGTTTTGTTTATAATTTTTTAAATAATTATATTTGCCATCACAAACTTCATGTGTTTGTCCTTAACAATATTAAACGTTTTTATGTTTCAAAATGAATTATTGAATTTATTTAATGGTAAGTTTAAAGAAAAATTTTACTGTTATTCATAAAAATAACTCAACCTTAATTTATAAGTGTTCATATTTCTATAAAATGATAATTTAAGTTAAGTTTTAAGTGTTTTGATTAGCAATTAAATTTTTTTTTGTGAAAGAACTTAATTTCAGTCTTAATTTGAATGTTATTATAAAAATAACAGCAGCAAATTCCGTTTTAATAATTTTTTAAAACTTGGAAACTTAAAATAATTTTTATTGTGGACATTAAAACTGTATAATTGTGATAGGAGGTGGAAATCTAAATTAAAAAAAATATTGTCACTTTGAAATATTTTAAGAATGATGTGTTAATTATACGAATTATAATGGTGTTTTATCAATCACGTTAATATTTAATTTGCCAAATATTATATGTGTGTAGCAGAATTTTGAACTAAATAATATGTATTCTAAACAAATTGTTAATGTCATTTTCATCACTTTTCCACATCTCCTTGACCTAGGATATACTAAAATGGATGCTTTGTGTTTTGTTATTACTACAGAAATTATTTTAAAGTTCAATAACTGAAATAGTTTTATAGATGAGGAACTGAAAATCCCTTTTATGCCTATGATATCTGGTCACGTGAATTTGCTGTTTATAAAATGATGCAGGAGTATAAAATAAGAAATCCATTTCAATATATCCCAGGTCTTAAGAGAATAAAGCATTATGAAGTATTCTATATTTTGTTATGCATTGTTTTCAGTTGCAAAATGTTATTTAATAATAGTAGCACTGAAACAGCTTTTCTTTATTTTATGCATTTATGTAGTTCCTTATGTGTTGAATTGAAAGTATTACAACAAACATTTACAATTACACTTATTTTACTCAATACTTGAATGTTTAGCTATGAGATTTTTTTTATTAACATTGATCTCGATCTGTTGTAGCCTACTAACAATATTTATAAATGAAATCGATCATTTTATTCCAATCTTTATTTCCATTCTTACAAAAAAAAAATCTTAATGGGAATACTTATAAATGAAATCGATCATTTTATTCCGATCTTTATTTCCATTCTTACAAAAAAAAATCTTAATGGGAATACTTATAAATGAAATCGATCATTTTATTCCGATCTTTATTTCCATTCTTACAAAAAAAAATCTTAATGGGAATACTTATAAATGAAATCGATCATTTTATTCCGATCTTTATTTCCATTCTTACAAAAAAAATCTTAATGGGAATGTTTTTTTAAATATTTGAGTTTAAAATTTGTATTGATATTTTATTTTCAACACACCTTGTGTTTTGTAAGCGGTTTTAAAAATGTCTTTAAATTCACACTTTGTAATGTTGTTTAAGTTTACATATTATTTTTTTGTCATTCCTCTTATTTTGCTTGTATATAAAGCTTTCATTCCAGTGGGCCCCCATTCAACTGATTGGGTATGAAGTTGTTACTATGGTGATGCGATTTAAATGTGCGTGTGTGTGATTGTTTGTGACAAAGACTTAATATATTTTTTATTGCTATACTTTATTAAATTAAAATATTTCTATTTAATTTTATATTTATGTGGTTAGATGTTGTGGATTGAAGTTTTCATGTTTTGATGAGACGTTCAAGGTGGGTGATAAGTTTCAGTCAAAGCTACATTCCTGTACATATATGATTGTGAGATACTGTTATCATTGTGCTCTAGTTAGAGAATAAAAATGTTACACATACTGCATTAGGCTTCCATTATTTAAAACTACACTGCTCACAACAATTAGGGGAACGCATGGTTTAAACCCTTTCACCCCAATGATTCCTTTGGAATTAACAGCATGTTTTTTTTTCACTAAGTTGAGCTCGCTCTTATTTATCGTTAGATGGAAGAATCATGTCTTTTGAAGAATTAAATAATGTTTGTTTTAATTAAATGAAAATATGAAAAACATGGTAAAATAAATTTCACTCCCAAAAAATTTTATGAAATAAATTGACCCTAAATTCTTCACGTTTGCATTCTTAGATGTTGAAAAATTGATTTTAACTTTATTTTAAAAAATAGTTTTTAAAAAATTATTTTTATAATTCATTAAAAAGTTATGATTCCAACTTTTCCCCCTTAAATTTTAGTTAAAAAATTAAGATTTCCCCCCTGTTTTTTACCATTTCATTCTAGATGCATAATGAATATATTTCACAAATTTTAGATTCTTAGAGTAAAAAAATAAGTTGGAACTGAAAGGGTTAACAAAAGTACGCAAAGTGCTCCCCTAATTGTTTTGAGCAGTGTAGAAAAGAATACCCAGTCTCCATAGAAACATATTCAAACTGCATTCAAGTAGAATATACCATTTGGTCTACTATAGGGTAATGCGTTTGTAATTTTTCCTGTCTTGGCATTATCACAAAACAAAATTTCAAATGGTTCATTGTATTGTTCCTTCATAAAACCCTGTGGAACCTTAATTTTATTCTGTCATTAATATTAACTTAAAATTCCAAAATACAAATTGTATCGAAAATTGTTTCGAGTATTTAAAAAAAAATTCAATAAATAATTTTACAACAAAATATTCGAATCAATTTCAAAAAGGGGTATTATAGAGTTGTGTAAGTCTGCTACACTTATCATATATAGAAAAAATCGTTTAATCGTTTTTAAAAATATTTATTACAGCTGGAGAAATGTGGTTTAGGAAATCATTTGTTCCTCCGTATTGGATTAACACAGAGGCACTTTGCTTTGGAAAAAAGAAATAAAGACATTTAAATACCGTCAAACTCGGTTTCAACGAGAAAATATGTTCATAAATGAACAATCGCAGTAAAAGCACTTTTACAGAACACATCCCTATAATTTTTTTTGCTTCAATAACGTCGTTAACGTTTTAATACAGCAACCCCTCGTTATATCGCGCTTCCCGGAAGACAAGCAAAAATCCGCGATATAGCCGAATGCGCGATTTAACGAGCGTTTTGATAAATACATTGTACTTTTGATGTATTTATGCTCACAATGAAGTTTTTAAACTAAAGCAGAGTATGTATTTGAATGATAAAATAAAATCAACTTAAATAATAAAACTACTCTAAAAAAGAAACACAAATTTAGAAAGGACATTAATAATTACTATAAACACTACACATTATTGTACATGTAATACTATATACATATTTCACTCATTTTCTAGTTTAAAAAAAAAAGCAATTTTTCTTTCACTGTTCATGCACCTACTCCTAACTCATAAGCAACTGAAATTTGGGTAGAACCCTTTTTAATTTTTTCTATTGCGTTCAGTTTAACTTTTACTGATACATAAATCTACTTTCTTAGCAGCCGTTTCAGAGTAAGAACTATTTGAAGCTTCCAAATTGAATAAAGTCTAGAATTTTACTGGAGGGAAAGGAATTTGTAATTTTGTAAATTTGAAAGTAAATAAATATACCCCAAACTGGAAGTAATCAACTTTTTGAATCATAAATATAAAATAACAACTTTTTACAGAAAAATAAGTATTCAAAAATATGCACACGGAGTAATACAATTTTTATTACGATTCGAAGCGTTTTACGGTTTTTGAACTTTTTTAAGCAAAACTTTTGAAATGTTTATCTTTCACATTTTCGATTATTATATTAGTGAATACAAATATAAAATGTTTTGTATTATAATGCGAAAGTCTTTTTTTTTGTTACGTTACTTTTCAAAACAAACCGAGACTCGACGCCATAACCAAAAATACAACTAACAAGACATGTGACTTTAACGTTTACGGTTAGAGGATAGCGTTAGGCGTTACGCTAAATTTCCGAAATAAGGGAAGCGATTCCCTTATTTCGGAAAAAACTAGAAAATGAGTGAAATATGTATATAGTATTACATGTACAATAATGTGTAGTGTTTATAGTAATTATTAATGTCCTTTCTAAATTTGTGTTTCTTTTTTAGAGTAGTTTTATTATTTAAGTTGATTTTATTTTATCATTCAAATACATACTCTGCTTTAGTTTAAAAACTTCATTGTGAGCATAAATACATCAATGTAGTTATCTAATAGTTATAGTACAATGTAGTTATCAAAACGCTCGTACTTTTGATGTACACTCTTAAAACAAACGAGCGGTTTTAACTCAGTCTGAGTTAATTTCCACTCCTTTCCGTGCCGAAAATGCACTTCTCCTTTAGGAGTGAATTTCACTCTTTTTCGGAGTGGGTAAAAGAAATAAAAGAAAACAATCTGCGTCCTACACTCTTAAAACGAGCGGTTTTAACTCAGTCTGAGTTAATTTTCACTCCTTTCCGGTGCCGAAAATGCACTTCTCCTATAGGAGTGAATTTCACTCTTTTGTTTTAAGACTGTATTTATGCTTACAATGAAGTTTTTAAACTAAAGCAGAGTATGTATTTGAATGATAAAATAAAATAAACTTAAATAATAAATCTACTCTAAAAAAGAAACACAAATTTAGAAAGGACATTTTAATTACTATAAACACTACACATTATTGTACATGTAATACTATATACATATTTCACTCATTTTCTAGTTTAAAAAAAAAAGCAATTTTTCTTTCACTGTTCATGCACCTACTCCTAACTCATAAGCAACTGAAATTTGGGTAGAACCCTTTTTAATTTTTTCTATTGCGTTCAGTTTAACTTTTACTGATACATAAATCTACTTTCTTAGCAGCCGTTTCAGAGTAAGAACTATTTGAAGCTTCCAAATTGAATAAAGTCTAGAATTTTACTGGAGGGAAAGGAATTTGTAATTTTGTAAATTTGAAAGTAAATAAATATACCCCAAACTGGAAGTAATCAACTTTTTGAATCATAAATATAAAATAACAACTTTTTACAGAAAAATAAGTATTCAAAAATATGCACACGGAGTAATACAATTTTTATTACGATTCGAAGCGTTTTACGGTTTTTGAACTTTTTTAAGCAAAACTTTTGAAATGTTTATCTTTCACATTTTCGATTATTATATTAGTGAATACAAATATAAAATGTTTTGTATTATAATGCGAAAGTCTTTTTTTTTGTTACGTTACTTTTCAAAACAAACCGAGACTCGACGCCATAACCAAAAATACAACTAACAAGACATGTGACTTTAACGTTTACGGTTAGAGGATAGCGTTAGGCGTTACGCTAAATTTCCGAAATAAGGGAAGCGATTCCCTTAACCTTATCTCTACGCGCACGCTGATTGGTCGAGAGGTTAAGGTTTGGGTTAGCGTTAGCGTTACGGTTCACCGAACCGTATGCAAAATCTCTCTATTAGCTTAGCCTCGCCTATCTTGACCGTGTGTCTCATGTCGATTTTAAGGAAAGTACGCATTGAAAAAAAAAAAGCGGTTGAAAAATTGGGAGACATGATGCAAGGCGCGATATATCCGAATGCGCGATGTAACGAGGCGCGATATAGCGAGGGGTTACTGTATTGTTAATTTTAAAGTTTATAATATGTCATGTAAAAACACTACTTTTAAAAATGATTCCAAAAATTCTCCCAAAAGTGAAACCTTACATGATGCTTGTAGAGTTAAGTTTTTTTTCCATTAAAAAACGATCAGGTCAGATTTCGACAAAAAGAAACTTGTATTTGTCCCAATCCAATTTTACCTCGATTTTCAGTTGCTCAAGTATTTCACATGCATTTCCTCTCATCAAGAATTTTTTAACTCCAAAATGTAACTCATCTTTATGGAAAATGTACGTAGATTTACTTATCGTATGCACGTTTATTACAAAGAGCAGTTATTTTTGGTTCCTATGTTTTTTTAGGAACTTTATACACTTATACATTTTTTACATATGTTGAAAAACAGAGGAAAATTCACAAGGTACATTTTTATTAATTCTGGTTTTATGGTTTCAGTGGATCTACATGATTTCAAACATTTTAGCCTCGTACCCTTTCCAAAATATAAGAATTTTATATTTTATTTAACATGAAAAAGTATTAAATATCATTACAACAATAGTCTATGAGCTTTTTCAATAATTATCGTGTTACATAAAGTGTGGAGTTTAAATAAAGTTACATTCATTCAAGATTGGTTAATTTCATGTAAGGGTGAATACTCCGAAAACGAACCATTTGACGCGAAAAATATCGAAAAAAAAAATATTGATGAAAGTTTTTGAAACTTATTTGAGCTGCACTTACATACCACATTGAAACTACAACATCGGTCCAGATCATACAATACATTTTCTCATTAAAGTTTAACTTTAAAAATTTGGCTTTCCATGGATATGACTACCTTGCCACGGACATGATGAATTATAGGTTTTCAAATACATTGAACATATTTATGAATAGGGAAGATATAATATGTATAGCTTATTTGTATGAAACAAAGAAAAAAAAACTCGAGAATTTTACTGTATAAATGGGTCAATAGCGAAAGAACAAATCAATTCTATCGGGAAATTCCTAACCATTACCAATACTAAAGCCGTCCCCCCCCCAAAAAAAACCCCATGCTATTTTAATAAATTAAAAGAAAACTAATAATATATTATATTATATTATATTATATTATATTATATTATATTATATTATATTATATTATATTATATTATATTATATTATATTATATTATATTATATTATATTATATTATATTATATTATATTATATTATATTATATTATATTATATTATTATATTATATTATATTATAATATTTTACTATCTCGAAAATTTAAATGAAAGATATAATCCTAAACTTATTTTTTGCTACAGTTTGACTTAACGCACTTGTCAGTGGTATTTGTGGTTCGATATAAAAGGTTTTTTTTTTGTTTGAAGAGTTCTTGGACTTTCAATAATATGTTTTGAAAAGTCATAAGTTCAATAGTATAAGCACATAGTTGAATGGAATTTTTATAAAGTTCGAATGAGATCCATCATAGAGCTGTCAAATGAACTCATATTTAAAGAAAGAAGTGACAAAATTCCAATAGTTTTGAAAGTTAGCAGATATTACCACTAAGGTATTTTCAGGTCATGAAAAGTGAATTCATGAAAAGTGCCAATTTACAGATCTGAGGACGAAAGTAAATTATAATATCAATCATCTATCAAAACTTCAAAATCTATCGAAAAATTATGCTATAACGTCTAAAGCACATGTTTACGAAAAATACGTATAAGAGAATCACGTATTCTCGGTAACTAATAGAAAATTTCTAAACGTTACCGATTTTTAACTATTACCGATCTGACAAATTTAAAAGAATAATTTATTTATTTATTTATTTATTTATTTATTTATTTATTTATTTATTTATTTATTTATTTATTTATTTATTTATTTATTTATTTATTTATTTATTATTTATTTATTTATTTATTTATTTATTTATTTATTATTTATTTATTTATTTATTTATTTATTTATTTATTTATTTATTTATATTTATTTATTTATTTATTTATTTATTTATTTATTTATTTATTTATTTATTTATTTATTTATTTATTTATTTATTTATTTATTTATTTATTATTTATTTATTTATTTATTTATTTATTATTTATTTATTTATTTATTTATTTATTTATTATTATTTATTTATTTATTTATTATTTATTTATTTATTTATTTATTTATTTATTTTTATTTATTTATTTATTATTTATAAACAATTGTTATTCTGATATTATTATTTGTATTAAAATATTTATTATTTATTTATTTATTTATTAATTTTATTTAGTTATAAATTTATTTATTTAATATTTATTATATTATTTAATTATTTATATTATTTAGTTTTTATTTCATTATTTATTATTATTTATTTATTTATTTATATTAACTGAAAACCAAGTTGGGTTCGCATTCACGTCCGCAATAATAATTATTTGATACTTAAAAAAAATATTACAGATTCCATATTATTTTGTAATGCGTTGCTGATCTGAGCTACTCAAAAGTGCCTGGTATTTAAAAATTTAAATAAAAAGTTCTTTCACAAAGGTTCTTTTTCAAACAAGACATTTTTGAAGTTGCAGCATGGAACTTTGTAAACAGTCTACGGAGAAAATTCAATGACGCAGTTCTTGTTTTTTCCCCGGAGGGCGTTTTTTCCCCGGAACTCATTTCGGAAGTTGATGTTACAGATCTGATATTTAAACTTGTGACATATATATTTTGTGTCTTTTGGATAAATTTTACAAAACTGAAGCCCAATATTGATAAAAGACATTAAATATGAGGTTTTAGAAAAGACGCACTTGACTTTTAAGATATTATTTGATACTTCAGGAGTCCTAGAAACCAAATTTTAAAAAAATATAATTTTTCTATCCGGTTTTTGTACTGATTGCAATGTACTCAAATTTGTAAGAGTTTAATTGCAAATCAAACTGGTTTTCCTGAAAAATCACCTTCAGGGGACAGCAGCAGCGAATCATTGAAACCAACAAAAAAATACGAATACTTGCCTAGTAAGTAGAACAGCAAAGCATAAGAGTATGCGTCATTGAATATTCAACGTAGTTCAAATTTCATTTATATTAGAAATGTGTATTTTCCTTTTTAGCGGAAGGCATTATAATCGTTCAGTCTGTCCGTCCGTCACCCACTTTCACAGAACAAACCATTGCCTTTTCCTGCTTAACCAGATAACCACAGCAACGTCGTCGAATCCCGAATAGCTAAAATTTAATCGCTAATGAGTCTGCTTTTGGTGAATCTTTGCCTAATAATACCTCAAAATCAAGAGCTATTATTTTGCATAGCACTTTCGTTACAAGTCAGATTATATTTAAGCTTAGCCTTTGTGGATGTTAAAACTTGCTGATTTAAAGGTTTTCTGAAACTACCCAAGCGAAATGGGCCGGTGGTAGAATTGAAGGGAAAAAAATGGGGATATTCATAATTTGGCTACTAGTGCCTCTCCCCACCTTTCTAAAAAATCTTCTATTTATTCATTTCTTTCGGACAAGAGGTTAATTTAAATTTTGTAATACATGTTCTGATTTCTGACCTCAATTTTTTTTTACTTAGGTATGAGAAAAAAATAAAGTATTTATGATAATACTTTAACCCTGTATGCAATAGTAGTTTAGAAAAAAAAACGGTTAACAATTACCTTCAACTGACAGCTTATGGCTGAATGTGAATAACTAAAACCATAAATAGGTTGTTTCTTTGGGAATTGAAGAGCTTAGTGGAAGAACGTGCTAAGTGACATTATTTTGAAGAAAAAAATGGAGATTTTTGTGCCCACGAACAAGTTATCATCTCCTTTAAAGTTAACAAGTTTTCCCTTTTCATAAACTTAGAATAATTGTTTTAAAATGCACTTCACTTTTATCATAATTTAAATCGTCAATGCACTTTAGACTCTCAAACAGTGCCGAAATATATTTGCTTCAAGAATATATCTAAAAATAAATGATGCCTGATATTTGGAAACATGATCTAAACTCAATTTTATTCAATGCTAATTCCATGGAATCAGCACAAATTTTAGTGAACTTAATACAGACAAGTAGAAATTTCACTGAAACATACTTTCTAAAAAATTATATTTTATATCCGATATTGAATATGATTTTTGTAAGGGGGTGACAACACCGACTAGGAACCCCGAAATGCACAGACAGAGACAGACTACAGACATACAACATTATGAAACAGACATGCTTACGATGGACATCAAGCAGTTCTACCGTACCGGTGATCAATGACTAAATGATTCCAGATAATCACTCATTGCGAAATATTTATGCCGTGTATGTAAGAGCGACGGCAAAAGTATGAAAGTTGGCGTTTCACTCATAGCGTCTACTAAATAAAAGACTCTTTAACCGTATTGCACTGTTGTTAAAACATGACAGAAGGCATAATGTACAACAGTGCAAGAAAACAACATTTTTGGTTCACGTTTTGCCACTAGCAGTTCTTACAAATCTCATTGATTCAATGTAATGTTAATGTGAAACAGCTACAATTTAAGTTTGTCCGTGGACGTATAGACAGTGGACAAGACATTCATGAAATTTGGGGGGATTGATGGTCTACTACTTTCTAACGAAACGAGACTTTAAGATTCGATGATTATAATATTTTGGAACGTTAGACCGCGGACTCGATTCATGTCGATATGAATGGGTCATTTTGGACTACATTAATCTTTTTGTTTCGAAGAATTAAAACTTTAAAAAGTGGAAAAGAACAAAGCGTTGTGTCTTGGCCATCTCTAGCTCATCGCCGAGCTCTTGAGGGTGTAGCAAAAATGAGACATGGGCCAAAAATTTAAGTCTCTTCTAAATGATTGGCTGGAGGCACCATGAAATTTGATTGGATTTGTGATCCGTGGCCAAAGGTATTTCTCAAATTTGATTGGATATTGGACCCCCCCCCCCTCCCCCTTTGCATCCAATAACCGAACCTGGCGGAAATAACCTCGAATCAGTTTTGTCCACGGGGTTTGAAAAACGAATGAGAAATGGAAAAACGATTTTTTCCCTCTTCCTTAAAATGGTATTGTCGATAATAGGATTGTAAACATAGCGATAATGGCAAAGAGAGATTTATGTATAAGTATTGAAGAATATCTGTTCTGTCAAGCATAATTTACGTCTGTGATATTTTGATTGGACAAAGAGTTGAATTCGCAGTATATTTCCACTTTTTAACACTTGAAACTTTTAGAAAACTACTTATAGAGAAATAATTTCTTGAATTCGAGCAAGTTCATACTGAAACAAGGGCTCCCTGAGAGTTTTTTTTTTTTTTGAAGTAAAGTTTTATCAATATCAGAGTCAATAATTTTAGTCAATACTTAATATGGTCATAGTCATAGCTTCTTCCAATCACAGTCTGTTATGGACAATTCAAGTATAATAAACGAGAACATATTATATCAACTTCAAAAACAAAAAGTCATGCACGGCCCGTTCAGCCAAAAAATACTACGTGTAGAGGGAGTGCATGTTAAATATGCCTCAAAGTCCCGACGCTGCGTACGATGTTGCCCTTACCGGTTGCATCGGATGTCTACTCAGGTGTCGGCTCGTCACTTGACTGTCGTTCTAAATTATGACGCCCGTCGCCAATAGACCTTGTGTAGCTCTAGTACGACGATAATTCAAACTAACCTATATAGTATATGATTAAAAAAAAAAGTCTGGAGCATTGAACAACCGTCTTCAAAAAGAGCACTAACGTCGTGTTAATCGTGTTAAGCATCCTAACTTTTTTTCTTGTCTGCATTGAGGTCTCTCCACGGTCTACTGGAAGCTGTGATTTTTTCTCAATGGAGTCTTTGTGACTTCATCAACATTCTTCGCGGCCGAAATTGCAACCCGGAAAACTTACTAATTGCCGGAAAAACCGGCACGGATCGAAAATTGCATTTTTCCATACTCAGTAGTAGATCACAGAGTAAATTAAAAATGACGTACCTGGGGGATGGAACCGTTTTTGTTACTTCTACTGAATATTTATTTCTTTATTTATATCCTTATTTTGTGTTTTGAGGGACAGATAATTCCAAGACCGAGCGTTATACCCGGCCTTTTCCGTATTTTGGGCCCCAGTCATTTTTTTTTTACAATGAAATTAAATTTTAAAATTTTAGTATTAATAAATTTTATTCATAATGTACTTTTTTTTTTAATTTGGAAATGTTTTTAAGATCTTCGCGAATATGAATTTTCGGTGTCTCTTTCTGTTTCACGAATGGTGAGTAGAAACTTCTATTTCATTAGAATTAAAGTTTTTCTCTGTTCGTGAATCACGTTCAATTGCTGTCCCAAAATTTCGCTTCGACTAAACCGAAGTTTTCTAACGACATTGGTGGTTTGGGTAATATTTTGCTTAGTTGCAAAATAATCAAATTAAAATTAATGAAGTTTTTAAAATAGCAGGAACAAAAACAAGTTGAAAAATAAAGAACTCTAAAATTGAACACACCGAGACGAAAAAAAAAGCACATAGAGAGGGAAACGAAACAACCAATGAAATCGCAGGAAATGCAAAAATGAAAACATTGCATTGTGCGTCATATGAAACAATTCAATCAAATTGCGATTAAAGTTTATTTCAAAAGCCTAGGATATTCATCCCGAAAAGGAGACAAATTTCACCCATAACATATAAAATATTTTTAAGAACCTGTACGAAATAACACCCTATTACTTCTTTATCATCTTATTTTGATACCTGATGGAAAAATATCGACAGATTCATGAAAATAAATGAGAAAAATGAAGGTTCATTAAAAAAAAAAAGGTTTTATTCGTTGAAGATATTAGACCGGGAGGAGGTTATTTTTGTTTTGATTAATAAACTTTTTTGTTTAATCAAATTCCAATTTACTTTCATTACCTGGGTCTAATCGTTGGTTTCGCCTTCGGAAAAGAAGTTTTCAATATAGTTTCGAGAAACTAATTAAAGACTTTTAGGGTATATTGATGATAGTTAAAGAAAATGTATGCATTGGGGATTGTTAGACATGGAGTCACTTGATATGGTAGAGTCGCGACAACCTTGAAGGTATGGCAACGCGCTTTCACCGAGGTCATCAATCTGGTGATCGCTCGGTGGATTGTTATTGGCCTAGAAGGTTCTAAATTGACACTAAAATGCCTCCTGTGGTGTAAGGAAGCGTTCGCCGATTCGTCCAAGCTGCGAGTTGTCACGAGTCTGTACATATTAGTAATAGTTTATATTGAGGGACTTTAATTAAAAATATATTACGCTAATAGGAAATTACAGCTTATTTTTTAATTTATAGTCAATTAGATTATATTTTTAGAAAAAGCTATCAGGAATCCAAATATCGAGTTAAAAGTTTATTTATTTAATTTTTTTTAGTTTTTAAATCATTAAAAGAGTCGGTAACGTACTGCGGCCTCCAATTGATCGTGACGTATTTCGTTATCGCGCAAACTCAACTTCAACAAACTTCAACACTTGCGCCACTGATTTGTTTACGAATCGAGGCACTATCTACGTCACTCGGAGAATATCAAGGAACTTCCGGTTTAAGATTGATATCGAAATTAGTTGATTTAAAATTTAAATTATAGAAATCTCAAAAAAAATTAAAAGTAGTTTTTATACCATTTGGGACTGCAGCTGATTTAAAGTAAAGAAAAAAAACAATGTTGGAATTACCTATGGCCATCTTTTAAGTCTTGAGTGGCAAAAGTTCCACAGGAATGAAACTAAGGTGGCAATTGGGTAACCCATGCAGTGGGCGGAGATAACCGTGTCATTCTACCAATCACCGAAACCATGCCAATGAAATCCAGGAATGAAAGCAGTGGAGACCTTACGTCACGTGAAAGAAGCCAATTGCGATGTCTTACTATAAGTTCCTATTTTTTGAATGAAAATTTATTTGAACCAATTGTGAATAAGTATCCGACTTTGGAACTATTTTTTTTGCCGTAATGTATTATTATTATTAATTGCACAGATAGCTTTAAAATAGGCAACGACAAATAATTAAATTTAAATATTAATTCAGTGCATAAAGGGTTAGACGAAGCGAAGTTAAACAAAATAAAACATTTAAATAATTGTTTCAAAAAATTTAATTCAATTAAATAATAAGTTTCTCAAAAGCCATTATTCGTGGTGCATTCAGCGTAAAACAAGCTTCTCCTTTACAAATGAACTATCGTAGTGAAAACACTTTTACAGAACTCATCCCGTGACTTCTTTTTCTCCTCCAATTAAGCCAAGTGTTTTAATACTGTTAATGGTAGCCTCCATTAACATGAATGGAACGTTTTGTTTTATTGAATTAAATCTAAATTCAAAGTAAAATGAATTAAATTTATCCAATTTTAAACAATGCAAACGCAAGCTTTACCAAATAATTGAAACATATATCTTGAATTAAATAATTTTCCTTCTAGAGGAAAACCAAAAGTTTTTTTTTCAATATCCGATGTCTCTATATTGGATGCTCAATCAGATATAGGGTTTTCGTTTGGCAATGGTTCAAAATTACGAAGTCTGATCTCCAGGTGATGGTGGACCCAGGTTTCTCAGTCTCCCGAAGTAAACAAAGAAATCCCAAAAACCAGAAAAGACCCCGTTGGATCCGGAGGGAGTCCCACGTGATAGCGTATTGTAGTTTTTTTTTAAAACACAAAAGTGGTTTCTTATTCACTGGAAAACGGTATTATGCTTTTATGCAAGCATTTATTGCGATAACTATTTTTATGTATTCAAACTTTAAAGTTGAAACAATCTTTTAATTTAATCCATACAAGAAAGAATATGATCGTTTCATAAACGACGGACGGATGTCAGACGCAATTTTTAATTTACTTATAAGTATTTATTAATGAAAAAAATAACATTTTAATACTAACTATTCCTTTACGAGGGGCTTTTTTTCATTGTCTCTTTTTAATGGTATTTAAAAATCAATCCGTTTAGTTATGTTTTGAAGGTGATGTATAGCTTCAATGTTGTATGTTCATAAGAAATGTTTTACTTCAATTCAAGTATGAGCAATATTACACAACTTATTATTCGAAATACAAATAAATTTAGCAAACAATAAATAATAATTTGGAAGTTTAGATAAAAAATAATGTGTTTAATTTTGACGATTAAAAGTTTAGCATAGAACTGAATGCTGCGTTTGGCACGCATGAATTTTGTGTAAAAGCAGCTCTAAATGACAGTTCCTGTCATAAACAGACTTATTTATTGCTATTCCATGTAAAGTAAAATAATAAGGTTAAATAACTAAATTCTATCCCTTACCTCAAATCATTCCCCACAATTTTAATATATTTCATAAATAACCTAACGTTTATTAAAATGCTCTAAAATTTAAACATACTTTCCTTCTTGCATTAATGAATTAAAGAATAATATTGAAGCAGCAAATATAAAAAATAACGCATACCGATGACATTTTTATCGAATAAACTTCAAGAAAAAAATCATTCTTAAATGGAAGGGGGAGGGAATAATTACCCCGATCGCCCCCCCCCCCCCCTCTGAATCCACGAAATAGTCTGGATGGAAATTCCTATCCTATTATGGTTGCCGAGCCTGTAGGCGTGGTTCTCCAGATAACTACATTCAGACCAATATATAGCAACATCGAGGTTAAGAAATAGAGGAGGATGCTTGGCGAGAATGCATGTGAAGCTGTCGGAAAGTCGCCAAGCAACCCTAGTAAGCCCAAACAAACCGCTCACTCAGTGTTACTTCTTTAGTAGCACTTAATTTAGTAGCACTTAACGGTTGTTTTGGGTGCCTAGTCAGGTGTGGGCTCGTCACTTGACTGTGGTTCTAAATTTTGACCCCCGTCACAAATAGTCCTCGTGTACTTCTAGTTCGACAATAATTCAAACTAACTTAACCTGAATTTCCACAAGATGGCAGTAATTCCTTTCACAGGTAAGAAAAACGCGTTGTAATTAACGTTTACATCAGAGAGTCAGAAATCGCCAAGTCGATGTAGTATAAGCCTATACAAACTCCATAGGGTACTTGACAGTATCTCTAAAATACCTTCCAAATATAGTTGAAATTAAAATTATATTTTAACTCAAATATAACAAATAATTATATATTTTTTTGCAAAATAAATTTTAAATAATAATAAAAATCATTTCAAATGGTTTTTTTCATCGTACGTCACGTGTCACAAAACACGTCGATTGCTGACGTCACTAGTATTACAAACAACCGTTGATGTTTTTTTATGTTTGTAATTAAACTGTTTAATCTAACTTACTATAAAATAAGAATTATATAGATAATGGGTGGAGGTTTTACAGAAGCGGATAGTTCAAATTTGCTTAAAGTAGATTCCAAAATGGTGTTTCAAAGTTTGTTTATAGTTACTAGTGACATCATAGATACCACGTGACAGCCACAAAGCGTTTTCGGGAGTGATTTTTCGTCCTAATTTTAAAATTCATTTTTTCCCCTTTTTATGAGGTATTTGAAAAAAAGAAAAAATACGGGTCTAATATTTTTGGCATAAGAATATTTTAAGCCAATAATTTTTTTTTAGTCAAGTACCCATTATAGAATAGCGCCAAATACTTCGCCGAGAGCTTTTTGTTTGGGCTTACTACAAAGCGATCGATGGCTTCACTTGATAAACCTGCTTTTGTATTGTATTTTGCAAACCAGCATCTCTATCTTCTTCTTAACTCTATGTATAGCAACTGCAACTTCCTTTGTGTTCTTATAATTTATTTCGCTGGTGACTGGAACACGTTTTCGTCAGGTTTGTGGTAAAAGGATGTTGGAATTGGGAAGTTTTGATGTTATTTGTGATGCTGTATTTAATGGCATTGAGGTCTGTGTTAGTTAAAATGTAATAACACGTTGTTATCAAAGGTTTCAAGTTAATACAATTTCGGTTATCTTTAAAAATGGTTTGAAATTTTTGATAAGGCCTAATTTAGTCAAATACAAATATAAAAATTGTCGACTAACAAGTAACAACAAGCCAGATGCCCAGCAGAGTTGTTCAAAATATTTACATATTTATACCTAGTGTCATATTTACATAGGCACAATACTATTCGTTTCACAATATTATTCTACAACGAAAACTAATACTTTAAGCCACGTAATTCATTGGTTTAAGTATTTTGTGATGGTTAATGGAAAATCAATAAACTTTTAATTAAGTGTCTGACTTAACTCATGTAACTGAGGTCTTTTTTTAAGCATAAGATTACATAAGATTTTTGCAATTAATACGAAAAGACATAGCAGTTAGTTTTAATTTAAAATTTATAACTTAAACTAGTTTTTAATACATTATTTCTAAACTAATTACACAATTAGAATAATCCAAACAAATTATCAATACTTAATTAACAATTTATCAAGGAAAAATCGGGTAAATTGATCCTTTCACAGTGTTTTTATAGAAAATTTTTGAAAAATTACTAACTAATAAGGTTTCAATGTCTTGTTTCTTTGTTGTTGTATTTTTTCTAATTTTGAAGGTTGCGTTGGGTGCCTACTCAGGTGTCGGCTCGTCACCTGACTGTGGTTCTAAATTACGACGCCCGTCGCCAATAGCACTCGTGTAGCTCTAGTGCGACGATAATTCAAACTAAACTTAACAAAATCTAATTTTGAAAATTCCTTTTGAAACTAATTTTTTTTTTCAAAACTCGAAATAGGAATCAAGTCACGCTAATTAAAGGGAGACTTTATCTTGAAACAAAAGTTTTTAAATGACTCAAATTATGTACAAACTAGGGGTATGTAACACCACATGACTTTCAATTACCACCCAATGGTTAGGTTAGTTTGAATTATCGTCGCACTAGAGCTACACGAGTGCTATTGGCGACGGGCGTCGTATTTTAGAACCACAGTCAAGTGACGAGTCGACCCCTGAGCAGGCACCAACGGAACCGTTAAGGGCGACATCGTACGCAGGGTTAGGACTTTGAAGGATATTTAACGTGCACTAACGCCACACGGGGTATTATTCGCCGGACATTTTTGGCTGCACGGGCCGTTTATAGGTCGGCAGTTATTTTGGCGATGCCCGGACCCGAACCTGGGACCTTCCGCATGCTAGACGAATGCCTAACCGACTGGGCTCCCCATCCCCTAATTACCACCCAAAAAATCAATGCTGTTAAGGGTAATTTTATACCATATAAGGCAGTCGTGCTCCAAATTTGAACGTCTTCTTTTATTTTTTCAGCAATACCTTTAAAACCCAAAAAGTTATGCCCTTTGCGTATGCTCGATTTTCTCAAAAATCTTATTATGACGTTGACAGGTACTACAGTCCCTGGACAAATTATTAGACGCACTGCAAGATTTCATGTCAAATATTAATTACCGGGTGATATTGTACCGTTTTATTATTTTAAATTGATTTGTTTTTTATTTTTATATTATCCAATCAATTACCGATTTATTTGACATAAATAAAACAGCATTCATTTAGAAAAGCATAAGTTTATTAAGTTTTAAAGAAAAGTGAAATTAATGTTAGTAAAAGTTGATCCACCTTTAGCCGCTATCAAAGTTTAATTCTGCGAGGCATGCTATCAATGCAAGACTGTACTGTCTCCTGCATTTGAGGATGATGATTCCACACATAAATAATCTTATAATAAATAATTAATATAAATTAATCTTAATCATAATTAATCATAATTATCTTAAAATAAATACAAATATGTAGTCTGCAACAATTCTTTAAAATAAAAATCAATAATATTGTAGTTTAAATATACCATTATTGCATAAAAACTCTTAAGAAACATAAAATTACTAAAAAAAAAATACAATGCGTCTAATAATTTGTCCAGGGACTGTAGGAGCTCGCGTACGAAATATATGTTTTCCAAGATCAAGTCCCCATTCAACTGGGATCATGTCCACCAAATTTTTATTGTAGGAAAATAACTACTCATTTTAAGTTAAAAAGTATTTTTTATTTAAATACCATTGTTTTATTTAGAAAAGTGTGTTAGGGCATTAAATAAAAACCAAATGGTATAGTAGTTTTGGAAAAAAAACTCCAAAAGAAGTTTGATTACACTAAATCAGAGATTCTTTTATAATAAAATAAATTATAGAATTAAAGATTGATTCCTTCCCAGTACTGTTAATGAATCACTTTATCAGTGTTGCGAGATAAAAGAAAATAAAGTGAATATTTTATCTGGTTTTAGACCAAGGGATCAAATCTTTCATAGGATTAAGTGATCCGAGTCTCATCTGTAAATAGGTAATTAAAACTATGTACCTTCTCACCCCCACTGTACAGTACAATAAATACTACTGCTAAAAATTTTACTCCTTTATCCCACAATTAAAAAGTAAAGAAAAATAATAAAGCAAAGAAAATATTGAAAAGTAGAAAAAAATTGCAAAGAAATATTATGCATATTTCTCGAACGTCGAGAGTGTTAAGAACTACCAGAATCGAATTTTTCCATTCTCCCGCGGTTTCACGCTCCCCCCACATCGTAATATCGATTCCTAACGGCGGCGGCGCTGCGATCGGCCTCTGTTGCCGAAGCAAAGTGGCACGTCCGGCAGAAAAACTAGATATCAGAACAGAATCCTTTTCGGCTAGAGAACGTGCGAGACGTGCGGACCGCTCGATAAAAGAAGCCCTTTTGTGGAAAGCGTGTGTGCTCCCGAACTGAATCATCAACACTTATCGTTTGCTGTTTTGTTTTTTCATTCTTCTTCGCCGCTTGTCATCTGGTTTTTATTCTTCTCGCAGACGGTTTGATTGCTAGTGGAGAGAGAAGTCTTGGTTTTGTTTTGACCGGCACTGTCACTTCGTTTGGAACCATGTGAGGAGCTTTTTTTATCGTTTGGAATTGACAGGTAAATCATTCTTTTTTTGTTCTTTCGCGTGTTATTGACATGATGGGTGAGTCAATAGACCGTAGGCGGTGTGCTGTCGCACACCCTTTTTCCACATAATTGTTGGGAAAAACGTCTACGTTTATTGTCATTGTGGTAGAATTTATTTTTAATGTTTGGTGTTTTAGTTAGTGAATGATTGTTGTGTTGTCATATTATGTTTATTGGAATACAAATCAAGTTGTGCATGAAAGTATAAACCTGTATAGACGGATACGGATTTTAAATGACACTAAAAACTAATAACAATCCCAGTAATATAAAATTTTATGTAACATTTAAAAACAACAACATTGTACTTAAAAATGTTTGTATTTATTGCTTGACAACATATGTTTGTTTCAAAATTTATAAAAAACTTAACGACTAATTACAAAATCGTATATTTTTAAAAATAATTAATGCAAAATATTAATTAATTTTTTAAAACCTTAAACATCAATATTTTGTAATTATATCATGTTTGAAAATAAACAATATACGAAACAACAACGAAATATTTTTATTATTTTAATCCCAGGAATATAAAATTTTATGTAAAATTAAAAAACAAACATTGAATTTAAATAACAGAATCTGTCACTTAACTAGCTTCCACATATTTGTGTTAAACAGGAAAAAACGCGCCAAACACAACATTAATTCTATATTTAACATTTACAAGCTAAATTTGGCTAGTTTCATTTATTTTATTTCGAAAATTCCATAATTATTACTTATCGTTTGCAAAAATTAATTTATATTTTAAAGAATAAATATGTCATATTCCTCGCTTTTAAATAGAATGAAAACATTTCATATCACCATACAAGGATTCCGTAGTGAAATATATTTGACGTCATTTCAAACTGATCGATGTTGCAAAAATAAATTTATTTTAATTTATTGTCTAAAAAATTAAAGTTTCTCGAGCGATTGTTGCGAATGGCAAATGTGATTTAATTCTAATAAAAACAGGGCCTTTAGCTATTTGTAATTCAAACTTTTAAACGCCAAAATTAACTATTTTCATTAATCTTCTTTCTCAGATTTAATAATTAGACTTTATCGTTTGCTAAATTTGTTTGAAGTTCGAAGAATAATGATGTAATCTTTTTTAATAAATATTTTTGTCGCCCAATTTCCCATTTACATTTCTTTCGAAAATTCACTTATTTATAATTTGTTAAATTAATTTACAGTTCAAAAAATTTATAATTTGTACAATTGATGCTTTAAAAATAAAAGCGAAATTTAGCATATTTTTTTTTATGTTAAGTTAGAATTCTCTATGCATCTTTCTACATACATATATATAGAACCATTAAAAGAACTCTATTGTGATAATACAACAATCCAAACCGAATTATATCACATAAATAAATATTTTTTCAAAAGTGTATTTTTATTTTAACAAAAGTTTCTCGTACGTTTAACGAGATGGCAACAGTGAAAATATTGAATAAAAATGGAATTTGCATGTTATTTCAATGTAGATTAAATTTTTAGTTATTTAAATTTTAAATAAGCTTCTAGTTTAAATTTTTTCATGAAATTTGGCATGTAGCCTAATCTGATTTTTGCTTCAAAATGACGTATCCCACTTGTCTGTGGGACTTGTGGATGACAACAGTGAAAATATGAATAAAAATAGAATTTGCATGTTATTTCAATGTAGATAAAAAAAAATTTAGTTATTTAAATTTTAAATAAACTTCTAATTTAAATTTTTTAATGAAATTTGGAATGTAGCCTAATCTGATTTTTTGCTTTAAAATGACGTATCCCACTTGTCTGTGGGACTTGTGGCTCTTTCTGTGAAAGTGGGTGACAGACAGACAGACAGACAGACGGACGGACAGACGGACTGAACGATTATAAAACCTTCCACTTTTTACGTTATAAACTAGTGTGGAAGCTAAAATGTTGTATTTATTGCTTGACAACATATGTTTCAGTTTCATAATTGTTAAAAACTTAACGACTAATTACAAAATCGTATATTTTTAAAGATAATGCAAAACATTAATTAATTTTTTAAAACCTTAAACATCAATATTTTCTCATGATATCATGTTTGAAAATAAACAATATATATATGAAACAACAACGAAATGTAATATGATAAGCTAAAATCATATTTTATAGCTAAATATTTAAAAACTGGTAAAGTATACTAGACTATCTAGAAAATATCTTTAGTTTTTAAAAAAGAATTTTTAAGAAGAATCTTAAAAATATCTTTAGTCTTTCAAAATACTTTTTATCATTAAGAGTATTTTCTATGCTATTGAAAATAATTTAATAAGAATGCTTAAAATATTTGATATATCACCACAAACTTTATAATGTATCATATTCTCGAAACGTGAAACGCTAAAAAAAATTAGCTTGTCTGTTCATGTTCTAAAATACTTTTTCATGAGAAAATATCGAATTATATCAGCGCCTCCCTGAGAGAGGATAAAAATGTGAAATCGTTTTTACTGCTAAAGATTTTAATTTAAATTTGTGTAGATTATTATTTTTCATAAAATATTTTTCAAAAGTTTCTTCGCTGTATTAAAGGATTTTATAGTATACCTTGAAACATTTCCTTAAAATTTAATTCTGTGTGTTGTAAGATAAACTTACTATTCCTAAGCGAATATCAATCGTCTCTATCCCTCAAAGGGTTAAAAACCTCCATTGTACACTAGTTAAAAAATTAGAAATAAGAAGGTTTATAAGTACGTGTATGATCTGCGTGCACAATACTTTCAGGGAAATCCTGAAATACCACAATTTAATTTAGGGACGCTAATCCATGTAGAAATTACCCTCTCTGTAGTGTGAGAACTTATAATTAAGAGGGATAAAACTACATTTCTTAAAACATGAAATGAGAATAATTTAGCGGAATAGTAGATCTACACTTATTGAAACTAAATAATGTAACTTATTTTATTTATTTTTATTTGTTATATTTTTATAAGGGTGAATGGGCTCGCTGGACCGGGGGTCTAAAAAGCAAAGTGTATCAGTGTTAATCCTGTGGAGAAATTTTTTTTTTCTCTGCCACATTTCTCCGGCTGTATGAATATTTTTGCAAGCGGATTTTTTTGTGTGATAAATGTAGCTGACTTACAGGTCCCGACTTTCCCACTTTTTGAAATTGGTTCGAATATTTTTTTAAATTTTCAATAAATAATTTTACATAAAATATTCGAAGCTATTTCAAAAAGTGGGAAGATAGAGACCTGTGAGTTATCTACATTTATTATTTAAAAAACCCGTTTGTAAAAATATTCAATACAGCCGGAGAAATGTGGCAGAGAAAATAGTTTTTTCCCATTGGATTAACACTGAGGCACTTGAGTTTGGAGACCCGCGATCCAGCGCGCCCATTCCCCCTTAAGAGCCTTTATCGATTTCAATTTTGTTTTGACGTTCGAAGAATAATAATGATTTTTTTTGTGTGCTTATTTTTCTTTATGGTAAGTTTCACTTCTAAAAATGGAGGCTAAACTTAAATAATATCATTTAACTTTATATATATACTAGCTGTTATACCCGACGTTGCACGGGTAGAGGTGGAAAAATAATTTAACAGTCAATTTAACTATTTTTTTTCTTTCATTTTAGTTACATAAGATATGAAGATTACCCAGTAATTTTCCATTTAATTACCCAACTTGGATATAGTAATGATTAATATTAATTTCAAAAATACCTTTGATAAGAAGCTCAAATTAAAAAGAATACATATTTAAGTAAAAAATAATCAGTAAGAATTAAAAATGGAAAAAAGCTAAATCTTAAAAGGGTCTCAAACATTTATTTTAACGCAATTCAAGGGAGTTCTCCAATAAATTAAGTAACTTTTTTTGGACACTTTGTAGATATAAATACAATATAAGCAGTACAAAATGGCAGAAAAATATGCGTTTAGGACAAAGATTGGTATAATCTGTTCTTCCAAAGTAGTTAAAATTTAAATCTCACTTTAAACTGATCACTCTTGGTCTGCGTGCAGAAAATAAAATATTCTTAATGAAAGTGAATTACATGATCTAATTGTTTAGATGTTATATAAAGCTACTCCAGCAAACAGCAAACGATTTGCATTTTTTATATTTATTTGTTTTTTTTAACTGTGATAAAGATACTAAAGCAAACGATTTTTATTTTTAATATTAAATATTTTTCTAACTGCTAAAAAGCTAGCAAACGATTTTTGTTTTAGATGTTTATTTCTAATTTTTTAGCTGTAATTAAACTAAATATACTTAAAAATCGTTTTAACAAATGTGTAAAATAAAACTAAATAAACAATCCGTGAAAACGTGCTGTTTAAGAGCAATAACTCTAAGGTCTTCAATGCATTGAATGGAAACATAAAACGTTCGAAACGATAAAGGATGGTCTGATTCGAAAATTCTTAGCCTATGTTTGTTCCGGAGATGAGATGAATTTTGTGCCAATTCGTGACGATCTGTTGCGTGGTTCTTTAGATCTCGTGTCTTAAAACAAAACAAACAAACAAACGTCGAAATTGCACTTTTAAATGGTATATAGGTCTGATTCGAAAAATTCTTAGACAACTGATGTTTATGCAGTAGTCACGAAGAGTATGTTTAGATTGTAATTTTTAATGCAAATTTCGGGAATGACGATCTGCATTTTTTCAATGACGTGATTCCATTTTAGATCTACGTGGTTTGTTTGATGACAAGTGTACAGAAAGCAGAACAAACAAGACGGAAGTTGCCTTTTGAAAATCTTCCACTATAGAGTTTTGGAAAGATTTAAAACAACCTGATTTTTATGCAAAAAAGAATGTAAGAAATATTTCTAATTTAATTTTTTAATGAAATTTGGGATATAGTCTTGCCTGACTTTTTGCTTCACTATGACGTATCCCACTTGTTTGGGAGTCTAGTGGTTCGTTCTGTGAAAGTGCTTGATAGGCAGACAGACGGACATAGCCTTTGTAAAATCTTCCACATAGAGTGGAAGCTAAAAGTAAGTATCATTTCTGAAAACAAATTAATGATTTTTGCCACGAGTTGCGATTTGTTATTACTCAACACCTGACTAAAAGCAGACATCTCTTTTGCTCATGACTTATCACTATTTCATCGATTGCAATTCATTATTTGACTTGATCACAACGTGTCATAATTCTTTATGCCTCTTATAACAATAAATCATGTATCGATTCTCACTTTTTACAAATTTCTCGATGTTCTTTATCGACAAAGTTACGTTTGCCATGTGGAACGACAAGATATTATTTCACGACGCTCAGTGTTGAATAAGGTAGAGATTCCAAGTTTCCCCTTCTAAAAATCAATCACTGCCAGACTTTATTTCCGTCTATTAAAGGTTAATGTCTTTTTTTTAAATCGTACTTTTGTTATCGCTAAATGATGAGATTTCGTAAGCTTCTTTTAGAGTTTTTTAGCGAAGCCATTTCGTTCACTTGGGAAAGAATATAAAGCGATATTTTTATAAAATTACTGGATGGTTTCTTAATATAAATATATCATTAATAAATTATTATTTATAATAATGATTGATAGAGGATACAACTTAAATGGAATTCACTATTTATAAAGATTTTTTAAACATTATAATCCCAAAATTTAGATCACACAAATTTTGATTAATTGTTTGCTATATTTTATACAATAATAGTATTTTGACATATTGTACGACGATTTTTTAACAAATTTCGTCTTTTAATACTAAATGCATAAAAAAATATTTTTTGGAATATCCAATTTTACTTTTGTATTCGATGTGCATTTTCACGATTTGCATTTGACATTATTTATGTGTATTCACAACGTTTTAAAAATATTTTGCATGTTTTATTTTAACAAAAGATAAGTTTTCTGAAACAAAAACAAGGATATGACAAAAACCCATTATTTTTCACCTTCCAGTTAAAAAGCATAAACAAAATTCTGACAATTCTTGTCACACAGCTTCGGGAATGTCGCATTTTCGTAAAAAAGAGAGAAAAAAAAGTGAAATATTTTAAAAATCATCCCAACACCTGGAACGAACATAACTGCAGGTCTAGTTCCAAAGAGACTTTAATTAACCATTTTTTTCATAATGTCAAAAAAAATATTTAGCTTAAATTTAGAATGATGCAAGACCACATAATTATTTTTTGTTAATTTCTGGAATAAGTTATCTTTTTTTTAATAAGTAAAATAAAAACTTTGGTAACAAGAAAAGTCTTTTGAAGAAAAAAACAGTGTAACCATTAAAAAAAAATGTTTTTGGCATACTGGATATAAACCATAGATATCATAGTGAAAGTATTAGATTGGCAGATCACGTGACCTCCAATGCTAACGACGACGGGTCGCGCATGGAGGACCAGAATTTAAGGGCATAGGGGCCAGTGTTGCCACCACTTTAAGGAGAAAAATACTGCTGCGTCATCGAAAAAATAAAATCTAATTCTAAAATTACAAAAAAATACCATAGAAATACTAGCTACATTTTGGAATCATTTTAGTGACTAGAAAAAACGTAAAACGCTTTTTTGTATTTTTATGGTATTTTTTCTAATTTTAGAATCAAATGGTATTTTTTCGTAGTATTTTTCTCCATAAGGTGGCAACACTGGCCCCTATGCCCTTAAGTTCTGGTCCTCCATGCACGTCCCGTCGTTAGCATTGGAGGTCACGTGATCTGACAATCTAATACTTTTACTATGATATCTATGATATAAACGTACAACGGTTTAAAAAATAACATTAACTGCACAACAAAATATATCCTTAAAAAAAAAAAAGGTGGGAATTGAATAGTTTTAGTGTTTGTTTTGGCAATATTGTAAGTTAGATGCCTCTATCTCTCCTTAAAAGTTTTTGAGTCTACTTGAAGTGAAATTTTTTCTTTAGCCATACTATGAGTACTGAGCATTAACGAATTTTAGACGATTCGCCCGAAATTAGTGTCCCGCATTTCGTACTATAATCGAGCTAGAACATTTTGTTAAATTGAATTACCTCATCTTTGAAGAAAAGTTGTTTTGCGAAATACATTTCTTTTTGAAGTTGCAAGAAAATTAATCTGGTAATTTCAGTATGTCGAGCTGTTTTATAAAATGATTTTTAACGCACTGTTCTTTTTTATCTATATTTTTAAAAATGAAATTACACGGGGAATTGGGTTGCTTCAGGTAAGGAATTTTTTTCCAGCTTCTTACTGATTCTTGCTGTTTCACGGAGGCTACAAATAAACAGGCGGAAATGTTCAAACTAACCAAACAAAAAAAAATCGATAGACCTTACACACGATTGATTTTAAGTTAAGAAATCTTTTCCATAAATACAAGATTTTATCCGGGTTAAGTGAATTTTTATCACTTGTTGAGTATCGTAACTTTCACTATGTACTTTTTTACGAGACGTTATTTTACGGCATACTTCATGTTGAGATAGTGAATTGGTTCGGTTGTGTTTGTTTATTTACAGCACAGGAGTATAAAACCTCAGCGAAAATGTTGATAGCAAAAATAATCTATGTTTATTTTTCATAAACTATTTCCCTTGATTCAAGTATTTTTTTTCTGCTTTTAAGATTTGATTTTCGTGGCATTCATTTTTTGTTGATGATGTGGCGCATAAAAATATTTATTCGGAGATTGAAAAACAAACTTATAAGTATGATGAATCTATAAATGTCCGGATTTCTTTAGGAAAGGTTGCGCTTAAAGAAACTTATTATAAAGGAATTTTTGGGAAATAAGTGAATATAAATATTTTTTCTTGCAATCAATTTCTTTCCGTAACAAAAATGAAGTAAATTTTTTTTGCTAGTGCTGTTAGTATTATATAAATGGGCCAGTAGTTATAAAATTGAAATCAAGAATATTTTTTTCCAATATTAAACTAACAATAAAACATACGATCTGACAATTTGTGTTGAAGTACCTTACCAGAAGCAACTTTATTTTAGCAAAAAATATATTAAGAAAATATGGTGAAACGGAAAGTTTTTATCTAATAGCAACGAGCAAAGTAAACTGGGGTGTCGAAACAAACCAATTAGAATGCATGGTAGTTTTTCTAAGAAGTTGGAGACAATTAGAATAGCATGTTTTTACGTAAAAAATAAATTCGTTAACTAATACATAATTGATACGTATTTTTACTCCTAATTGAATAATAAATACCTTGTTCCTTTCTAGTAAAAAAAACTTGTTATCTGAGAACGGGAGCGTAATTAATTAAAATTTCCAAAATAATTA
This sequence comes from Oedothorax gibbosus, assembly GCA_019343175.1. Classification (NCBI taxonomy): domain Eukaryota; kingdom Metazoa; phylum Arthropoda; class Arachnida; order Araneae; family Linyphiidae; genus Oedothorax; species Oedothorax gibbosus. The sequence continues at coordinate 9,235,164 of CM033273.1, forward strand.
GTGCCTTTTTAAAAAAAAAACCCTGCTGGGTTTTCTTCTGGTACATCTTTTTAAAAGAGGAAACAAAAACACGGAAAACGAAAACAATCGTATCTCCAACTATAATCAAATGCATTTCAACAGTAAACTTGTCGTTTATTTTTTTTCCGTTTTCTCTTGCGAATAATTAAATTTGCTAACGACTCTTCCATATTTAATTCCCCCCATTACAAGATTTATATTCTTTGCTTTTAGTGCTTGAGAAAAGAAAACATATCATAAAAAATAGTCAGCGATCGTTGACGAGAAGTTTTTGCCTTCTTAATTACATTAGGACTGATACACGCCGAATGACATTTAGTTTGCAGCAGAGAAACCACGCTTTTTCCCATGGAAGTGTTTTTAAGAGGAAATACTTTTTTTCCCTGGACAAAATCTGCAAGGCTTTGCACGGGAAAGATTAATAATATAAAAAAACAGAGGCTTCACCATCATAAAGCAGGTAAGGATTTTTTTTTCCACTGAATCAACGACCTGTATGAGATAGACCGTGTATCCAATAAAAAGAATCATCAGTTGGGTAGTTGGTTCAGGGTGATCAAAAAGAAACGATACTCGTCACGTGGCTTTATACATTGTCACGTGACTGTATTGGGGCTTTTTTAAAGCGTTTTTAGAGTTTTCCAATGCGCAGCACATTCTATATTATGTATCTGATGACAACACATTACACTTGGATGTGACCTGGTACATTATAATCTATTGCACAATTGCAAACCTAAAAGGGCACCTCCACAGTCACGTGACTTGGTATCAAGTTACGTAACTATTTGTAGGTTTGTCAATACGCAGTCTATTCCATATTATAGGCCCGTCCGTGGCCGAGTGGTTAATGCATCAGCCTAGAGGTTCAACCTTCTCAGGAATGCGGGGGTTCGAATCCCACTTACTGCTAGTCATCCTATAAATCGGATATGTGCTGGAAATAGTAGAAAATCCTCATCGCGGATGGGGCCGAGTACACAGGGACAGACGTGCTCGTTAAATCTGTGGAGTCCAAAGTCCCGACGGCGTTAGCGTACGATGTCGCTCGAAGTTCCGTTGGGTGCCCGCTCAGGTGTCGACCTCGTCACTTGACCAGGGTTCTAAAATACGAGGCGTTATTGGCTGTGTTAAAGCTCCTGAAGGAGGCTAGAAATAAGCAGCCGGAAACGATTACCTTACCTTACCATATTATAATGCATCTGGTCACATCTCAGGGTAATGTGTTGTGATTAGAAACATAATATAGAATGGAATGCGCACTGGAAAACTTAAAAAGATCCCTGTCCAGTCACGTGCCTGGGTACCAAGTCACGTGACGAGTATATTATTTCTGGCCGATCACCCTGTATAAAGTAGCGTGAAATGATATTAATTATGACGACTTAGCTTTGCATTTGAGTAAACGACACTATCATATTAAAAACAATTCAAACTGTTTTTGTACGTTATTATCAGTGATTGTATACAATAATTTCCATAACAACACAGACATAAAAGCTCAATATTTACACAAAAAAAACCTATTTAATTACTTTTAGTGTCTGATCTTGAAAAAGTGTAAAGTTAAACTCATATGACTTGGGGAGTTTGCTATAGTTATGTTAGTCCCCATTCAGTTTTGCCAATGCTCGTTGTAACCCTTAGAAGTCTTTGCTCTGTACAACTTTCTTAAAACTAATGAACCCGTTTAGGCTTTTTTCGAAATTGTAAAATAAAGGTTTAAATTGGAGTTGAGCACCATTGTTTTAAAAAAGTCGAAGATTTTTTTTCTATACATAATTCTTATAACGTTCATTTTAATGGAGTAGACGACTAATTGCGGAGTTTTTTTTTAAAACAAAACGTTTTGTCTGTGAAGGGGCTGGGAGGCACTTTCAGTATTAGTTTTCTTTTCACAGAATTAACTTTCTAACCGACCCACACGTTGGCCAACCTTTTTTTTTTCTCTAGTTGGAGGTTTTTAAAAATCCAAGGAAAAACAAGGAAGGCGCTGTCGATGCGGGGGAAACAGCAAAATATATAACCGAATGTAACTGATAGTATAAGCTAGTACTTTCTTTTAAAAAAAGTAACGGATAGTATTACTTGTACTTTTTTAAAGTAACTTCTAGTATAACTAGTACTTTTTTTTAAAAGTAACTGACCGTATAACACGTACTTTTTTAAAGTAAGTGTAGCATATCTAATAACATTTCCAAAAAAAATTCTATTTTACTTTTTTTTAATATTCTATATTTTAAACGATTCACTTAATTCAAATTTTTAAAACCAAGCTCATCCCTGCAAGTTTGTTAATGATTTTAACGTTCTAATGATTGCGCATTTGAATTAAATTCACCATTATATATACCGTGGACTAAAAAATCTATTTAAATCGATAAAATCGCAAACTTTATATGTAATCGACTAAAGTAGTACTTTACAATTAAAAAAAAAATCTTTACACTCTTCCCCTTACTACAGTTATAAAGATATAAGTATTTTTTAGTTCAAATTTTCTGCCACACATTGTTTATTTTCTCAATATAATAAAAGAGAATATAAAGTTATTTACGATTTTAAACACTAAAATTTCAAAACGGGTTTTTAAAACAAAAGGAACACTTTTAATGTATTCGTAGCTAGAGGTTAACAATGTTTTTGACAACTAAGTGCTCCTATGAGAGCTTGATACCTAACCATTTGTTATTTTTAGAGTTTATTATGGCGCCATTAATTATTGAGTTATCGTGTACTATTTTTTCATTATTAAAAGCATCTCAATAATAAATATGCAAAAGTATGCTATTCTTTTTAATTTTTGACAGCAATGTCATATTTTAAATAATATACTTGACACAAATTTTTACGTAAAATAATACATTTTTAAAACTTTTTTTTTCTTACTTCGTTTTTCTTATTTAAATCGTTTCTTTTATTTTACAGCTTACATATTGTAAAAATTTCCTTTCGAAGCTTTGCATGCTATTATAATCGTCTCATTATACAAGGCTTAGGATATTTTAATAAGCAGAAAAATTTCTTTTATATTGAAGTATCTGACAAAACAGATTTTTAGTCATTATTTTTCTAATATGTAGCCATCATTTATTTAGCATTATTCTTTTCAATCTATATAAAATTGAAGTATTAAGTATTTATGCATATTCACTGAAACTGGTAACTATGAAACAGATTTAGAATCTGATTTTGCGTTTTGTGTTACGGTGATGAATTTTGTCGTTTCTGTAATACAGAATAGTACAGTAACAAACGGCTTAGAGATAGTGAAGACTCTTTTAAATAAGGTATCGTTATTTCTAAAATCTTTATCAAAATAATAAATATTCTTTTAGTCAATTTGATAAAAATTAATCGAAGTACCCAATATATAGTATTAAAGAAAAAGCTTTTAAATTTAAAAATTATCAGTTTTTATAATCCGTTCTCAAATCCACATGGTCACTAGAATTCATTATAAAAGGAAATAATGTATTAACTTTAATATTATAAGATTATAAAAGACTAATTGTCTAAGATAACCGAATGCTAAGATTACTGGGAAAGTGTTTTAGTTAAATTAAGTATTTCAAAGATTTTTTTTAGATCAAATTTACAGCTTTCCGAACAGACTAATTTCCAAGTTTTTGCACATCAAATTCCCTGATTAAAGGTGTAACGTTCTTTAAGATTGTTGAATCTCAAACAAATGATCATTTTATAGCACTTAATTTGAGCGGGATCATCAAAGAAAGACAATTTTTGCAACCTCTATTCATTTAACCCTAAATTTTACAAAATTGATATTTTATTTTCGTTTAAGTTGTAATGAGTATATATTTTTTACAAACTACCGTCAGTGCGGGTAACTTTGGCCAAAATCATAGTTTTTTTTACAAAAGAAGAAAAATTAAACTACAAAACCGATTTAAACACTTTAAAATCACTATGCATTTTAAGTATTGTACTTTTAGGAATAATTTGCAGGCATTTTTGTTAACTTTTATAAGTTTTTTAAAAATTGTACTAGTTTAAAAAAATTAGGATATGATTCGAGTCCAGGAGGGTAACTTTGGCCACAAGCACGAAATACTCACCAAACGTACCATTTACTGCTTTTTGGGCTGCGTAATAGATTTAAATTGCAATACTAAAACTACTAAACATTAGAATGATTAGTTTTTAAAGTTTATTAGGTGATTTCAGGATAAATACAAGAAAAATTCTTATTTGTTTCAGTTTATGCTGCATCGCCCAATGATTTAGCCGCAATACTTTAGAAAATTTTCAGCTGACATTTTAAAAAATTAATTTACAGTTCTAATAAGAAAATCAACTAATGTATTTTTGAAAACCAGATTTAATGATAATTATTTTCATAATCAAAACGCAAACGATATTATAACGAAAAGAAAATAACATATTAGTAATTTGGAATTCTAAAAAGTTTACATTTCTAGCATTAGCAATTTTAAATGTCGTTCTATATTATGCTTAAAAACAGTTTTAAAAAGACATAATAATATAGAATATCCATAAAAATAAGATTAAAATGTATTATTTAAAATTAGTTAAAAAGAATCTCGCTTTTTTCGTTTGTATTTTAAAGTGTAATATAGCATAAGGAAATCATTGTAGCTATGGCCAAAGTTAGCCGCATTCGTGGTCAATAGTTTCCCGGTGACCAACAATTAAATACAGCTTTCGAAATATTCAACATAGAATAAAATAAATGGTGGGATATTATTCCCAATAGATTAAAGAATCGCATAGAGTATTTACTTGCTCAATTTTCAATAATTTTCGAACAATTCTAAATGAAAGTTTACTGAAGTAGTTTTTTGTTCTTCAACGCTTGCAGAAATAAAACACACTTTTTTGGTGTTGCCAAAACTAAAACAGAAAAAAAATCTTATATTAAATTAAAGCCAATGTTGCCACCTTTCTAAAAATTACTAATTTAAAGTCTAATTTAAAGTCTAATCTAAAAATAAACAAGTAGGTTTGTAACAGAATCTGTCACTTAACTCGCTTCCACATATTTGTGTTTAACAGGAAAAAACGCGCCAAACACAACATTAATTCTATATTTAACATTTACAAGCTAAATTTGGCTAGTTTCATTTATTTTATTTCGAAAATTCAATAATTATTACTTATCGTTTGCAAAAATTAATTTATATTTTAAAGAATAAATATGTCATATTCCTCGCTTTTAAATAGAATGAAAACATTTCATATCAACATACAAGGATTCCGTAGTGAAATATATTTGACGTCATTTCAAACTGATCGATGTCGCAAAAATAAATTTATTTTAATTTATTGTCTAAAAGAATTAAAGTTTCTCGAGCGATTGTTGCGAATGGCAAATGTGATTTAATTCTAATAAAAACAGGGCCTTTAGCGATTTGTAATTCAAAGTTTTAAACGCCAAAATTAACTATTTTCATTAATCTTCTTTCTCAGATTTAATAATTAGACTTTATCGTTTGCTAAATTTGTTTGAAGTTCGAAGAATAATGATGTAATCTTTTTTAATAAATATTTTTGTCGCCACAATTTCCCATTTACATTTCTTTCGAAAATTCACTTATTTATAGTTTGTTAAATTAATTTACAGTTCAAAAAATTTATAATTTGTACAATTGATGCTTTAAAAATAAAAGCGAAACTTAGCATATTTTTTAAGCCAATTCTCTATGCATCTTTCTACATACATATATATAGAACCATTAAAAGAACTCTATTGTGATAATACAACAATCCAAACCGAATTATATCACATAAATAAATATTTTTTCAAAAGTGTATTTTTATTTTAACAAAAGTTTCTCGTACGTTTAACGAAATGGCAACAGTGAAAATATTGAATAAAAATGGAATTTGCATGTTATTTCAATGTAGATTAAATTTTTAGTTATTTAAATTTTAAATAAGCTTCTAGTTTAAATTTTTTAATGAAATTTGGCATGTAGCCTAATCTGATTTTTTGCTTCAAAATGACGTATCCCACTTGTCTGTGGGACTTGTGGATGACAACAGTGAAAATATGAATAAAAATAGAATTTGCATGTTATTTCAATGTAGATAAAAAAATTTAGTTATTTAAATTTTAAATAAACTTCTAATTTAAATTTTTTAATGAAATTTGGAATGTAGCCTAATCTGATTTTTTGCTTTAAAATGACGTATCCCACTTGTCTGTGGGACTTGTGGTTCTTTCTGTGAAAGTGGGTGACAGACAGACGGACGGACGGACAGACGGACTGAACGATTATAATACCTTCCACTTTTTACGTTATAAACGTAGTGTGGAAGCTAAAAAACTAATTTAAAGTCTGATGATTTTGAGCAGAGAAATTTTAGAACAAATCTTTTTCCGACGCGTTGGCCAAAGTTACCCTCCATGGCCAAAGATACCCGCTTTGACGGTATTTAAACATTTGTTACGACTTGGATAATTTGAAAAATTAAAAAAAACAAAACATAAAAATCCAATTAAATTGGCCAGAACCGTATACTAAAATTAAATAAAGTATAAATTTTGGTGTTTTCAACTCAAAATCGGTAAATTTTTAGTACAGAAATATTTTGATTTTGTTCTGTAGTCTTAGACCTGCTTTTGGTTTCAATTATCAATACCTAACTATGATATTTGAGCAAGAAAACATCTTTAGTTGACTCACGATACTCTTGATTTAGGTTTATCAAGCGAGGGATAAGACATACTCAAGCAGAACATTTATTTTTACCCGTAAATATAGAAGCAAATCAATACGTAATGAAGGGACTATGCGTGTGTGTGTGTAACCCGAATCATGCCACTCAGATGGCCAAGATTGGCAAAGACACGGGATATTCTCATAATTCCTTGAATTCTAGATATTCTCCTCACATACCGAAATATATTTTTTCGCATTTGTCAGTATTCTCTGAATTTAGCACTGCATATAAGACCAAGGAAATGATATTTCGTTAACATTCATTTGTGGGTGTTTATATGATGCATATATATTTTTTTTAAACAAGTAGGTTTGTAACAGAATCTGTCACTTAAACCGCTTCCACACGACAGTTGTGTTTAACAGGTAAAAAGGCGCAAAACACAGCATTAATTCTATATTAAACATTTACATGCTAAAAAATTCAATAATTAAATAGTACTTATCGTTTGTGTGCAAAATTTAATTTATATTTCAAAGAAAAAACATTTCATTTCTAGCTTTATCTCGTCGTTAATTCAACCTAACCCATCTAAACTAAATTTTAATTTCAAGTAAATCGAGTGCTCAAAAGGAATTTAGAAGGTGCTTATTCTATTTTCAAGACTTAAAAAATATTTTTTTGGACGTCCTTGTTGTGCAAAAGGTTGCCGCCCATGTCCTTTTAAGTCGCTGCTCGTCTTCCTTTTTAAAGTGATTGACCCCGAGGCTACTATTTTTTTTCTTTTGCTACTGTATTCTGTTTATGAGTAATTTAACTTCAAAATTATCTTCATCAGACAGTTTAAAGTATACTGCTTAGTTTCATTTCTAAACTATTATTCTAAACTATTAGTTAAAGTATTAGATTGGCAGATCACGTGACCACCAATGCTAACGACGGGACGCGCATGGAGACCAGAATAAGAGGACAATTAGGCCAGTGTTGCCACCAGTTTTAGGAGAAAAAACTACGAAAAAATACAATTTAATTCTAAAATTACAAAAATATACCATAAAAATACTAGCAAAGCGTATAACGTATTTTTTTAAAGTCACTAAAAAGATTCCGAAATGCAGCTAAAATGTTTATGGTCTTGCTTTGTAATTTTAGAATTAAATGATATTTTTTTGTAGTGTTTTTCTCCTAAAACTAGTGGCAACCTTGGCCCCATTGCCCTCTTATTCTGGTCTCCATGCGCGTCCCGTCGTTAGCATTGGAGGTCACGTGATCTGCCAATCTAATACTTCAACTATGATATCTATGGTTAACAGTTATATAAAATAAAAATTGTGTTGCCAAACAAGAAAAAGAAATGTTCAACTATATTGACAGAATTGAATTGTAATGTTTCTATTATTTAATTTATAGGGTTGTTTCAGATGATGTACTCTCCTGTTTTCATTTTTGCTTATCCCTCGATTTCATGACCAAAAATTAAAAAGATACCGCTGGAACTTTTGCCACTCACGACGTGAAACATGCCCATTTCGTCAGAATTGAAAGAGGCTAATAGTTAAATTATCCAATAAATTGAGTTCATTAACTTATAAAATTCATAAAATAATGAAGCTTTACTCATTGATGAAGATTGGCAAGAAAATGTAACACATAAAAATGCCACTCAAAAACAAAGTTTATCTAAATAAAAATAATATAAGTAAAAAATGAAAAGCATAGTCCTGAACAATTTATCTAGGACAAATTGAGTTACACAAAACATGAATTTATAATGCAAACAAAAAACACTTAAAGTTAACGTGATTATGCGGAAATTAAAATGTTAATGGTATCCACAAAGCCGTTGTTAATGGCTTAAATATGGGTTAGAAGATTCCCGTAAACATTAAAATGTAATTAAATGAAAGTAGCGAATTGTCTTCCTTTTTAAATGCTAATTTACATAATTGCGAAATGAAAGATACGTGTTTCAAAATTGTAATTGCTTGTTTTGCGTATCATATTATAATTAAATAAAAATAACAAGACAGCTAAATTTTACGTGACTACTTACAAATACAAGGTTGTAAGATTGTCACTTCGACACGATATTTACCCTCCAAGTTCTTGCAACTTAAGCACGATTATTGCGTTCTACAATCCGCAAAGTGGCAATTATATACCAGAAGTAAGTAATTATGACTTGTGGGAAATTATGCTAGTTGATTAAAATTGTGACTCTTTCAATTGGTATTTAGAAATGTTGGTGTTTAAAGACTCCTTTATTTTTGCTAGTGAATGTGAATGATTTTGACAATGAAGAACGCAGAGCGTAGTTTATCAACTGTCGAATGATAAAACTCTTTAAAAAGAAACTTGATTCCAAAATATTGAATTCCAAGCTTGGTTCCAATTTAACTAAGCTATTAACTATTTTGCTTATTAATTAACATGTGTTTTATAATTTCTCTTGAACAATTAAATTTCTTTCACTTACTGCGATCTTCTTGGAAAAATAATATTACAATGTAAAAATGTTTTAAACTTCATCAGTATAAGGTTGAATTTTTAGTTATGTATAAATTTATTTGCTTTCAACTGAATTTTTTTTCAATTATCTAATATGAAGTAGGTAACGAAAGAATTACGGTGAGTGGAAAATCCGAAATAGAGATTTTGTGTTTTCGTTTAGAATGGTGATGATTCTAAGAAAAGGGTTTTTGAACATTTGTCCGTCTGTCTGAAACCGCTCTACAGCTCGAGCTGTGGACTCACGCACGGATCAACTTCACAATAAGTTTTTTGAGAAAATTGTGCTTGTGCAAGTGTATCTACCATAGAACTTTTTAGGTTTTAAAGTTATTGATATTACCTTATAGCGTATATAATTACCTTAAAATGTGTGTATCGATTTATTTTAATGTGTGTGATATTAAGTGAGGGGCAATTGTGTGAAGTCGTGTAGTGTTAAAACACCCCAAGTTTAACCCTTTCAGTCCCAGTGATGCCATTTGGCATCATCATGTTTCTGATCATAATTTAAAAAAAATAATAGATATGGTATCTATTATGATTAATAAATAATATTTTCTAATAGAAAAAAGTTTGAAGAATCGTATGATGTGCTTTTGATATCATAAATGACTATAGACGATCAGAAAAAAATTCTAAAATAATGATGCCAAATTGTCATTGGGACTGAAAGGGTTAAATAAAAAAATCATGCCTTGCAACATTCAACCACAAACGTATGTTCCAACGAGGATCCGTGTCTTTGTGAATCCCCTGATAATAAATGAGCGAAAGATCTGAAACAAGGCCATTCATCCACTCCGGACATAAGATAATGATTAGGATAAGAGATATAACTTCTCTTGAAGGAACGGTTGTTAGCAGTTGCATGTCTGCAGTACACTGCTCAAACACTGCTCAAAACAATTAGGGGAACGAATGGTTTAAACCCTTTCATCCCCCAATGACTTCATTTGGTATCACCAGCTTCCGATTTTTTCTCTCACTAAGTTGAGCTCGCACTTATTTATCGTTAGATGGAAGAATCGTGTCTTTTGAAGAATTAAATAATGTTTGTTTTAATTAAATACAAATATGAAAAACATGGTAAAATAAAATTCACTCCCAAAAAAAAATTATGAAATAAATTGACCCTAAATTCTTCTCGCTTGCATTCTTAGAAGTTTAAAAATTGATTTTACCTTTTTTTTTTACACATAAATTTTTGAAAAAATTATTGGTATAATTTATTCAAAAGTTATGATTTCAATTTTCCCCTTGAAATTTTAGTTAAAAAATTAAGATTTCCCCCCTGTTTCTTACCATTTCATTCTGGATGCATAACGAATCTATTTCACAAATTTTAGATTTTTATAATAAAAAATAAGATAAGAAGTTGGAACTGAAAAGGTAAACAAAAGTACTTAAAGTGCTCCCCTAATTGTTTTGAGCAGTGTATTATATATATTACTAGAAGTATCTCCCGGTGCTAACGGATCTGAAAAAGTGAAAGCACACTGTCTCCATAAAACTGGAGCGCATATGCGGTAGCAAAAAATTAATAATTTGGCGACGTTTAAAACTTCATCTCTATAGTTAGGGAGTCAGTGTACTTTTGTTATTATAAGTAGAAAGAAGGGAGGAAAAAAAAAGAAATAACTTCGGGACATAAAATGCATTTTGTGTTTCAACAACTTTTTATCAAAATATATAAAAATTAATTGCGCATCGAACATTTAAATGTGTAAAGGCAAATAACTATAATTAAATCTTAATGCAGTGCATAAAGAGATAACCACTAGTCCACTGATGACCCAATAGTCCTTGTATCGTTCTAAGAGAGAAGAAGAGAGAGAGCGGCTTTTATCGAACCTAAATAAAAATGGCAGCCACCGTTTTAACATTTGTGTTTGGAGTCACGTCGCACTGGAATACTCAGTGAAACTAGTGAATGTTAATGTTTACCTACTATTCATCTATGAAAATTTTGCTTGCCTTACGAAATTGACCTTGTCGTCATTAAAAAGTTATCAACATCGTCAATTCAAGCACTTTAGACTCTAGTGATCAAGAGAACAGGTCAAAGGGAACATCTTTCGTGCTCTATTCTATACTTTGTTCTGTCTTCTAATGCTGCGATTTGATGGATGGCCCAAACCCAAGGGGGATCCTGCATGTTAGAAGGAAGACTCCACGGTGGGTCTTATCACCGCGCGCAAGAGTCTTAATCATTATCTAGTTTCCATTCTTTAAATAAATTATGGTTTTGGGGATGGAGGGGGCTCTATGCCACAACAAATGTGGATTTGATGCTCATCTTATCCTCTATAATTTTAATCCTGCAAATATTCTAATTATTTAAACCTACAAATACTAGCTAATTAACTAATCGTGCAAATTCTACCTAATTACTAATTAACTAATCGTGCAAATTCTACCTAATTACTTAATCCTTCAAATTCTATCTAATTAATTAATTAGTTAATTAATCCCGCAAATTCTACCTAATTACTTAATCCTGCAAATATTTTTTTGCGATTTAAAAAATGTCTACTTTTTTTCGTTTCAAAGGGGCACTTCGATCTATGCTACAACGGCTGTGAGGTATTACGCGCACACCTCATAAGCCCAATATCGCGAGTTCAAGCCTCGGCTGAGTCATCAGATTTTCAGGATGGGAAAATTTTGTTGGCTCGCGTTTCATGTGATTATGTGGCTTGTAAAAGATTCCTCGAGTACTCATCAGGTGCTTGGATTCTTTCGGTGAAACTAAGTCTCGACATACTTTAACATCCACAGAGAAATCAGAATTCATTGTAATCTGAGCGTCAAAATTGGTAGCAAGAGTCGCCTAGATGATGCCACAAAAAATGGCTTTTAGTTCTGGGGAATATGCTGAGTCTGCGAAAGGCTTGATTCGCCAAAAAAGACTCGTTTACAAAAAAACAAACAAAAAAAATCAACGAATGTGAAATCATCTGTCCACATTATAATCTGATCTGTAGCTTACTTCTAAGGTATAACATTTATGTTCTTTGAATATTCTGACATTGTGAGCGGTGTGTATTTTTTTTTAAATTTATAAAATAAAATGTGCTTTCCTTTTCGGTACATATTGAATGGTTCATTTCCTCTTTTTGGTATTTCATTTATAAGTTACTTTTGTTTACGTCATCAATTATAATTTTTAAATGCTCGCTAAAAACTTGCACATTGAAGAAACATATTTTGCATATTTCATTAAAGGGAATTGCATGTTATGAATGTTGCCTTACCGTTTCCTACTATGTATAGCTAAAAGTTACATTGAAAAAAAAAGTTTTACTCCGAAATAACCTAGTCTTACCGTGAACACCCAAATATTAACAACCAAACTAATTAATTTCCAACAAAACCATGCGGTGCTCCTTCGTTTAATTTCCCGAATGTTTTCTATAACTGAAACTTACACTGGAAGTTTATTTCCAGAAGTGGTACAACTCCATTTTCTTAAGGTTTAATTGGTAGGCAATGCTTCGTACTTAAATTTTAGCATTAGGAATAGTTAGGAATTATGCCCGAAAATCTGGGAATTAGGCACCTATAGAGCGATGAGTTTTTAATGGGTAAAAAAAAACAAATGCTGGATTTGGCTGAAAGTTTAACCGATTTACGAAGGTTGGCAACAAATTTGCAACGCAATATGAGATTTATGTTTATCTAAATAAAAAAAGTGGGATAAAAGAATATCATACTCCTCCTCGGTGCAACAGGCCATTAGTGGGCCAAGGCCCGCCGTGCCCATTCCAGTTTTCGTGACCAAGGGCTATGGGGGTGAACCCCGGACCTGTGGCGTGGCAATGCGAAGCACTACAACTAAGTCACTGGGCCTCTGGGAAAATCTGGGAATTAGGCCCCTGTAGAGCGATGAGTTTTTGATGGGTCTAAAAAAATCTTAAATGCTGGATTTGGCTGAAAGTTAACCAATTTACGAAGGTTGGCAATAAATTTGCAACGCAATATGAGATTTATGTTTATCTAAATAAAAAATATATGAGACAAAAGAATATCACATAGTATTGAATAATTTATGTAGGCCGAATTAAGATTATTAAAAATTTAAAGTTGACAGTTCACCAAATAATCGAATTTATTAAGAAAATGAGATTATTGTAAAAAATAAAGAGCATGTTGCACTTTGGAGTCAATTTGATGGCTGCAAAAAATGTTGGGCAATCTTACAAAATTTTGCCTTATGTGAAATTAAATCTCTAATAATTTGGCGCGCGGGGTTACATTGTAATACCGTGCCACGTCACGTTCCTCCGTAAAATCGACCGGAAAAAAAATCCTCCGTAAAATCTCCGGTTTTACGAAGTATTGTTACTCCACATTTAAAGAGTAATGTTACACAAGTGTGACACTTGCACCTTTTTTGCATTTTAACGTTACTCCATACATTTAGTGTACCATTACTCCTCGAAATCGTACATAGTACTTGCTGCCAACGATTTTAAGTGTAAACTTCTTATTTGTGCAACGTAATTCCATAAATTCGGTGTAACATGAAGAGTGATTCACATGAATTCGGAAATGTAACATGAATTCGGTAACCATGAAGAGTAAAAGAGTTAATTTACACCTAGGTTTTAAAGTGTAGAGGTTGGCCTTATTATGGGAAGAGGCTGTACCGACATTTGTTTCACCTGCACCAATCTTTGATTTTAAGTTTCACCAAAATTTTGAGTTTTAACTTGTGCGAGAGTTAGGTGAGATGGCTCATCATTTTTGTAGCCAGTAAATTTGATACCAATTTTCGGTACAACTTGGCTCTCTATTTCTTACAGCAATGTGGAACTGTACCGCTATTACCATAACTTCGCCCATTCGGCATCAATAAATCCTTCCCGGCAGCAGCCCCATTTCCCCAATTAATGGCCGGCCTTTATCCCTTCTCTTATTGCCAATTAATTGCACTGCTACAAAAGCAAATACTTAAACTTCGTCGACCATCCGGTTAAAATTAATCTCCGAATGCATTTTCAAAAGAATTTCCTGATCTTCCTTTGAATCGTTAAACACAAGAAGCGTTTCAAGTCCACAAGGAGATTTCCTTTAACACTTCTTATTTCACTCAAAAGTTAACGGTAGAAACGTAATGGGGAATGTGCCAATGGACTTCAGTCCGTTTTTTTACGTTTAGCGGTTCATTTATTCCCGGGTTGTTTAGAGAAAGAAAAAAAAAACCTTATTTAACGAATGTTCTGAGTTCACGTTAACCTTTTATTCCGTTTACCGTTTTGAGTTTAAAACGGTGAGTTACGCTTGAACTGGCGAAGAAATCGTAAACCTTTTACCGAAGCCTTAACTTTATTTTGATTCGGATTTTTTTTCAAATGCGATTGAGAATTAAATGTTAGTTGTCATTCATACTTTAGTCAGAATTTACATTGGTTTGAATAAAAATAATACGCAAGGATTGTTTTTCTACTGACCGTAGGTTACGATTTAGTGTTGGAAGAGTTCAAGTAGATTAGACGAAGTTCTTTGATATTAGCAATGGAATTTTCCGTTCCAGATTCATTTTAATAAATATTAGGTGCGCGCTCTTATGAAGCGCGTATTTCCAGATAGTAATGATATTATAACGAATAAAGATCTTTCAAACTTATTAAAAACATAGAAATGAATTTGCTTTGAAATGATAGTTATATACAGTACTTAAAATGGAATTTTGTAATCTATCTGCATAGCCATATTTGAGTTCATATGATAATTCAAAGCTCTTTTACTTCGACAATACGCTATTTCGCAAAAATTTTATGCTTTTAAATTATGAAATAGATAACATGATAACTTCAAATACGTACTCCTACTCCAATTCTGCTCATCAAAACTATGGAACTAACCTGAAAATGTACTCCTCTTTCTAATCTTTTTGACTTCTGTGAATCTAATTAGTCCTTTTGAGGACCCATCATTAGCTGTGACTTTATCCCCCAGCGGGGTGTAGCATTAGCTGCTTATTAGATAGATACGGCTCACTCGCATTCATCATTTCTGATGCTTATACAAGACAAACTAGCGTAAGTACGAAAATACTGTACTTATTATAGTTACTCGTAAATCAATTGGTGTAACATTAATTCGTGTAAACTGGTGTCGGAAAACGAATGCCCTCGTTGAGTAGAAATTTTGTTCATAAAAAAAGTAAAATTAATTGTAAAAACTAACCTAATCACCAGTAATTTCGTTAACAAAATATTGGTAATACATTTTTAAAAAATTCGTGACTTTGCTGTAAACCAATGTACCTTTGTATCTTATAGTTTAGTCAATTGGCCACAGCGAAAATTTGGTGTAACAGTACTGCATAAAACTGGCATCAGAATCCAGGTTTTTGTTGCCTCCTACACCAAATTTTATTTTAGGTACATTGGTTTACCTGAAAATTGCGAATTTCGGACAACATTTCGACTGTATTCGTTGAACAAAAATATTTTTAATTAAGTTAATTTTTACAATTAATTATTTTTGTTTTATAACATCAGTTTTACTTAATTACGGACATGCGTGTTGATGCACATTTTTTTTTTCAAGTATTAGTTCCTGGTTTTCAATGAAATGTTTAATATGCTTTTTTTGTGTGTGATTGAGTTCTTAAGAGGGATTGTCAGTCCCACAGAGCTAATGCATTAGTTTTCTAATCACATCTTCCGCAGAAGTATTGCTTTGCCATGTTAGCCCTTTTTCCCAGGCATGACAATCAACATAACATCGAAATGAAACAATTTTGAAACGAAATGTTGCCTATTATTTAATTATATATTTTTGAAGTTTTAAATTGCCAAAAATTACAGCAGATGGCGACACTATTTTAAAACTTTATCAATGAATAATTAAATAACCGGATGTTATTTTTATTTAATTTGTTTAAATTGATGTTATGATGATTCCCATATCTGGTGAAAATGGGATAACATGGCAAAACAATTCTTTGCAAAAATTGTGATTTCAAAACTAATGCATTAGCTCTATGGGACTGACAGTCCCTCTTAACACATAGAATCCGGGCATGAAAATCTGTTATTCTTATTCGTTTGTAATCTTGATAAAAAGAAAACCATAAGCCAGTTTTTGGAAATGGAGAAAAACTTTTACTTTCCAGTCGTTCGTTATGCTTCTCGACCTTGGATGAAGTCTTTATAGAATAAGGGAACTAACAGTGCTTCTTAAAGGAGAATGGGCGCGCTTAACCGGGGGCTCTCCAAAGCAAAGTGCATCAGTATTAATCCTATGGAGAAAAAATATTTTCTCTGCCACATTTCTACGGCTGTATTGAATATTTTTCCTAGCGGATTTTTTTTGTGTGATAACTGTAGCTGACTTACAGCTCCTGACCTTCCCACTTTTTGAAATTAGTTCGAATATTTCTGTTAATTTTCAATAAATAATTTTACACAAAATATTCGAAGCAATTTCAAAAAGTGGGAAGATAGAGACCTGTAAGTTATCTACATTTATTATTAAAAAAAAACCGTTTGTAAAAATATTTAATACAGCCGGAGAAATGTGGCAGAGAAAATAGTTTTTTCCCCATTGGATTAACACTGAGGCACTTGAGTTTGGGAGACCCGCGATCCAGTGCGCCCATTCCCCCTTAATTTTTAAGCTTGCTTTGTAAGATTTCTGTTGGTTTATAACTGACATGGATTCAAACAAAGCCTAGCCATTTAGTAACAGCTACGACATATATTTTGAGTTAGTTACTTTGTTTTACTAAGAATATTAGTGGGTCTATTTTAAGAGCGCTTTTTAAATACATATTTGTTTGAAATTATGTTTATATAAAGAATATATGTGTAGGATTTTGCTTGTGAGTTAAGAGGATAGGGTAAGAATAATAATGGACTTACGCCAGTCTATCTTTGAAATCCGAATTTTATATTACCCGCACTACTCATCATTCAAACTCGATACCTCTTTCAATTTATTATTGAATTTATCAATGGCGTGGTGTTTATTTGACATTGTAAATGAATCTGGCCCGGTTATCAAAGATGGATGGGTGTTTGGCGTTTGTTTTCCGTGTTAATAAAAGGTGTAAAAGTTTCAAAGTTTGCAATACGACGATTGTAAATGGGTAACGAAGTACTAAATGCTAAGAGAGTGAAAAGAAAATCAAGATTATATTTTGAAGTTATAATTTTGGGTTTGTTTTTACGATACTACTCGTTTAGTTTAGTTTGAATTATCGTCGCACTAGAGCTACACGAGGGCTATTGGCGACGGGCGTTGTATTTTAGAACCACGATCAAGTGACTAGCCGACACCTGAGTAGGCACCCAACGCAACCTTTAAGAGCGACATCGTACGCAGCGTTGGACTTTGGAGCATATTTTAACGTGCACTCCCTCTACACGGGGTATTATTCGTCGGACATTTTTGTATGCACGGGCCGTTTATAGTTCGGCAGTTATTTTTCCCGGACACAGCATCGCCTCTCTCAGACGCAGACAAATTTAGGACATAAGTTGATCGAGAGACTTTCTAATCAAATCTAAAGGTTTGGCGAACTTCCAAAAAAAAAATCAGGTACATACATAAGGATATTAGTTTTGAAAAAATCCTTGCAGTATAAAATACGCAGTGCACCTTCTTCCGGGTTAAAGACCAAAATTGACCCTCGTAAATTTGCTGCGGTTCAAATTTAGTAGTCGTACACTAAAGAGCACTCTTAAAAGCACTCTAAAGAGGTTAAAAAGAAGCAGTCTTAAATGCTAAAATAAACCAAATTAAAATAATTGTGAAATTAGTAAGAGACTACTGCAACGGTCACGCCTACAGTTACGTCACAATTACCAATTGTTGTCTTAAACCTCAAAAACACCCGGCAGCTAATTCGTCCAAAATACAAAGGTCATGATTACAGTAACTCCATAGTGACGTCAAGCATTATCTTCTTCCTACAAACAATCCACGCTCCATTTGAATCGTCCATTGAAATTCAGTTTATTTCTGTAATATGATTTATATGTCGTGCCGTGTTTGTACATTAAGCTGACCAATGTATAGTGTTATTAAGTATTTATTTCGTATCTTTTAACTTGTAATACAGTAAGTAGGTTTGAACATTATTAACCCAGATAATGTGAATTAAAGTTAATTCTAATTATATAACTATTCCCAATTCAGTCGTAATTTACTAATAATGTTCTCAACTTACTAATAGTCTCAATTTGCCAATAGTGTTGTAAGATATGTCGAATTATGCTTAAGACAAATTAATTCTGTAGATCCCTTGGTTTCTGAATTTACTAGATGGGACTGTATGGAAGTTCCATCAACACTTTCACTCTGCTGCTATTGCCTTAAGACGTGGTGAAATAAGGATTAGGTAAAGCTATTAATATCGTCGGTAAAATGACAAAACCACGAATGTGCAAAACTAGAAATGTGCAAAGGGATGGGAAACCGGAAACAGTTACACCGGTTTTTGGCCTCGGTTAAATGGGCAAAAACATTTCTTTAGCTGAACCGGTTAAAACTGAAGAACCGGTTTAAATAAACATTTTAACCGGCTAAACTGAAGGTTATTGTTAGTTTGCATAATCGTCGCACCAGAGCTACACGACGAAAGTTCAGTTGTCGACGGGCGTCTTACTTAAAAACCACAGTCGAGTGACGAGCCGACACCCCTAAACTGAAGGAAAAATTTAATGCAGTTAAATAAATCAATAGATAATGGCGTTATAAAATATATCATAACGTTGCGTACGATGTCGCCATTAAAAGCTGCGTTGGGTGACATCTGCACTCAGATGTCGACTCGTCACATGATTGTCGTTCTAAATAATGACGCCCGTCGCCAATAGCCCTCTTGTAGCTCTAATGCAACGATATTTCAAACCTAACCTAGATAGACAGCCTTTATCGTTCACCAACCAAGCAACTAGAACCGGTTTTTCAAAGGACCGGTTTTTAGTTACTTTTAACTGGTCCCGGTTAATACCGGAGGAAAACAAAGAACCGATTAAACCGAGAAGCTGTTTTTTTTTTCAAAAACCGCAAATCCCTAGAATCTGCACATTCGTGGTTTTGTCATTTGACCGACGATATAACACGATATACGAGGCAACGAAAATCTCCTGCAGAGAAAATGTTAAGAGCGAAAAAAAATATTACTCCTTGGTGTTATTCTTCCTTGGGAAGGTAAACCGTAATATCCCCATTAATGAGTTGGACCCTTTTTGCTTTGAAAAGGGCCATTTTTTAAGTATGCTTTCTTATAGGTTTTAGTTATGCAAAGAGGGTCCAAGTGATTGGTTAGGATACTGCAGTTTCCCATACATAGGCCCACACACTTTCCCAGGCTATTTCAATTGCATCAGTCTCGTAAAGAATCACACATTCTTGCCGTACAAACCTCATCAGAGAACTTTTAGAAGAATTTAAAGTGGCAAAGAAACTCTTTTCGTGTTTCTCCGGATTCTTCCTCTCCTCCACCCTCCACCAAATGTAGAATCTTTTTCGTCTCCCCCTTTTCCAGGAATAAAGATCCATCGATGCTCTTAAAAGTGGACATTAAGAAGTTAGTGGAACTTGGTTTTTCTTTTTTTAGCCCACTTATTCTTTATTAATTTTATTTGATAGAAGAAAGAAATGTTTCGAAGAGTTATGATTTTGATGTAGGATGATTTTTTTATAAAAAAAACGGCCTTATGGATTCCTCGATTAATTTTCTGGGGTCCATTTTAGTTTTTCGGTTTAGATGAATTAAGAAACTTAACAATAGAATTTGGTTGAATAAAGAAGGTTAACAATAGAATATTGCTGAATAAAGAAGATTAACAATAACATTTTGTTGAAAAAAGAAGGTTAACACTATTCAAATAATCAGCTAAATCGAAAGATGATCACAGAATGTGTTCTGTAAAAGTGTTTTCACTACGATTGTCCATTTGTAGAGGAGGGGCTGGGGCCAGCGCGTATACACTCCTACATGCGAAAAGTTCATGGTTTCGTAGTTCCGTTGAAATAATGCCACCTAAAAGCCTGCGCAAAGGGTTGATCGGATAACCCCTTTGTGCGAGTGCAGTGTAAAAATCTTATCCTGAAGCTGGACACCCCCTAACTTGCTTGGGGTGACAAATTCGGTTGTGGCCCTATTGCAGTTTTAGCTCGTCGCAATAGCTGGTTCTGTGCGGACCAACAACCTTTAGAAAAGCTTACCATTTTTTTAACTTAAAAAAAATTAAAAAATACTAAAAATTAAAAAAAAAAATTAAATATCTTTTGCATTCCCTTTAAGACTGAGACGCAGGTTTTTCCCTTTCTTTTACTGATCAAGCAAAAAGTATATGTAGGAAACACTTGCTATGATAGAAGAGTGCATTTCGCAGTTAAGGTATAAATTCACCAGACAGAGTTAAAACCCTCCTTTTTTCGTTTAAAGAGTGGTAATTATTATGGCAATTCTTGTAAAACGCACACACAAAATAAAATTCATTGATGTCGTTTATGGACTTAGCTTTAATCGACTCTTACTCTAATAATACTTGCTAGTTGCACTTAAGTTCACTTTCTTAGTCCCACAAACTGATACTATAAATAACTATACTTATAACTTAAGCACTTAGCTTATCTATGTAGTTTCTTCTTAATTGCATGTTATGCTTCCTATTTTAAACCTTAAGTAAGATTCGAATCTTTAAAACCCTCTTTCTGTCTCCTGAACGTAAAATGGCACGCCTTCGTTAATAACTCTTCTCATCAATACATATGAGGTTTAAGTTGCCGAATGTTTATTTTATTTTAATTTTTAACAAATGTTGTATACCCGGTAAGCATTTTATTTGCTCCATTCTATCAAATGCAACATTTTTTTAAAAATAAAGCAATTTAAGATTTTTTTAAAAATCAAAAATCATGCAAAGGCCATAATTCTACGATTGTGGGTATTTCCTTAACAGTAAGAGTATTCAAAAATATATTACGAGTCCATTTTTATGGATAAAAGTCTTATACATTTCGATACAGATAAAGACAAAAATACATCATTCTTATTAAACTAGGGGTGTGAAATACTACACGACTTTCAATTATAACTCAAAAATAAATATTTAATACGCTAAAATACAGTTAAAGATTTTCACAGGGATTTTGTTTATCAGCAATACTTTTAAAACTCGAAAAACACAACGTAGATTCCCTTTGAGCATGCGTGATTACCCTCGAAATACGTATTTTGACGTACGACAGGTACTAGGAACTCGTGTATCAAATTTGAAATCCGTAGCTCTTTTAGTTCAATCTGTAGAGTGGTTTCAGACGGACAGATGGACCAATCTTCAAAAACCACTTTCTTAGAATCAGCGCCCTCCAAAACGTGTAGAAAACACGAAATCTCCATATCAGATTTTCGCCCCCATCGCAACACTTTCCTTATATTTCATATCAGGTAATTGGAAACTACCTGAGGCCCAGTGGCTCAGTGGTAGTGCTTCGCATTGCCACGCCACAGGTCCGGGGATTGAATCCCGGATTAGGCGAGGTTGACCCATACTTTCATCCCTTGAGTGGGTCGTTAAAATGGGTACCAAGCATGCTTGGGAACTAAACACTGGGGGTTCCGCGTGAGGCTGACCACCTTACCGGGACATATGCCTAGCCCCCCAGAGCCTTAGGTCATGAAAGCTGAAATGGGCAAGGCAGGCCTTGGCCCATTAATGGGCTATTGCGCCGAAAAGTTAGTAATTGGAAATAAAAATCTAGTGGCACACAATTTCTGAATGCTAAATATTCTCTAATTCTTCCTCTACACTCCAATAAAAAAAGCCTCTCAGTTCATTTTACACGTTGCTTTATTTAGGACATTGGAAATTACAGTTATCTCCACTACATAAACTGTCTAATTAAACGAGTAATGAATGCCCTATGTACACAATATTGGATCTTCGCCAGTCTCGCCAAGGATGGCTTCTATGGCGTGGTCTCTCTTTTATCTTAGGCAAATTAAGATCTATCTTCTTCGCCCGGCCACAAAGAGAGATAGCGGGGGCCGTGCGAAAGGGGGGCCTGTCCACAAAACAAATGGGGCCATCAAACACTTTAAGGTTTCCTCTGGACCGAAATGAGGAGTCATCAACTAAAAATCCCATGCTTGGGATTGACACAGGTGTAACTTGAGATTATCACAAATATGAGTGTTGTACTGGACTGTAAAAGTTTTTGTAAAAATACAGCATATTTGCCGCATGTTTACAGCTCATTCTTCTGTATTGAGGAGTCATCATTTAAAAATTCCACGCCTAGCTTTGGCGTAATTCCATGCCTAGCTTTGTAATCGTAAGTTTCTCAAATATGAGTATGATACTGGACTGTAAAAAGTTTTTTTTTGTAAAAATAAAGCATGTTTCTAGCGCATTCTTGCTGTATTGAGGAATCATCAACTAACAATTCTATGCCTAGCTTTGACACTGGTGTAATTGATGATTATCCCAAATAGGAGTATTATATTGCACTGCAAAAAATTTATGTAAAATTACAGCAAATTTGCAGCATTGTGCTTGTATTTATGTTGACATTGTTTCGCAACTGGCGAACAATAGAGTAGGAATTGAAGGATTAAAACCATATTACACAGGTTCTAAAAATAAACATGTTATGTCAATTTTGATCAAGGTTCTAAATTACGAGGCCTAATTTGGATGTTAAAGCTCCTCGGAAGCTAGAAATAGACAGCCTGAAAATGTACAACCTAACCTAAATTGAGGGCCCGGATGGCCTAGTGGTTTGTATCGCAGACCATTACGCTAGCAGTCTGCGCGCTGTAACGGGTGCGGGTTCGATTCCCGCCTTCGCCCTGGTTGTACCTTCTCTCTGTGTGTCAGTAAAAGAATTCTGTCTTACTTGACGAAGGTTTATAAGCGGGTCTCTGATCAAGCACACAAACCGGAATATATATATGTACTAACCAACAACAAACTAACAAACCTAAATTCAACAAAGCCCCAACGCCGCCGGTTCGTCATTTGACTGTGGTTCTAAATTATGACGCCCGTCGTCAAAAGCCCTTGTAGCTCTAGTGCGTCAATTATTCGACACAAACTCACTGTTGTCATTCTTATCACTAAAATACGTTGAGTGACAGTTAGATCTGTTTCAAACCAAACGTAGAACTCTCGTCGAAAGGTAGATATTCGCCAATGAGGTATTTTTTAGGAGTTCATAAAAAAGGCATTGCAAAAGGAGAGATTTTCTAGTGTAAAAAGATGATTGGATTGGATTAATATTAAGAAAAGTAA
Organism: Oedothorax gibbosus; assembly: GCA_019343175.1. Taxonomy (NCBI): domain Eukaryota; kingdom Metazoa; phylum Arthropoda; class Arachnida; order Araneae; family Linyphiidae; genus Oedothorax; species Oedothorax gibbosus. Next base: position 9,258,608 of record CM033273.1, read on the forward strand.
TAGAGTTTATATATACCTGGTCATTATAACGTTGGAAAATATAATGAATATTATTTTTCAAAACTGAAATGGATAAATAATTTAATTTTTCTTTTTTTCCTCTCGTTATGATTATTAATATTTTCTTTAAAAAAACATTGCTGTCGATTTTCTACGCTTTAACTTTTTTATATGAACTTGTCTTTCAGCTTCTTAAAAAAAATAATAATATAAGAACTGTTTATTGAATTTTTAAAGTTAAAGCATATGTTTAATTTCGTAATTTTTGTATTGTAAATGTCAGGAAATGAAAACTTTTCTTTTAAATTCAGAACATTTTTTTAAATTGAAATATATAGAAAATATTTTTTTTTTTGTAATTAATAAAAAGCGATTAAACCTTACGGGATACATAAAATAACGAGTCAGCAAGTTACAACAACATACAAAATTAATTAATCATTAACCACATCATTAAGAGTAAGCATACAAAATTATTATTTTTTAAGTCTGTTAACATATTGACCTCATACCTCTGTTGATCAATTTTGAGAAGATTTATTTTTTGTATACGACACTTTATAGCAAACATTTTTATTGAAAACTAGGAAATAAATACCCGTTCTTCGCACGGACTAAAAAGAATATCAAATCGATCCAAGTATATGTGTCATTTGATTCGCTATAGGATAATAAACTTTGCCTTTGTTACCGTTCATTAATAAAATCCCGTTACTTATATTGCTTTAAAATTCCAAAATAAAAATGCATCACTATTAAATGCACATCCTCATATCACAAAAATCTTCCTCAATATGAACTTACTGTCATCGCGATTTTTCTGATAAATTCAAAATTAACCATAAACCTATAACAATATTTCGCGTCAAAACCTCCATTCTGGGTTTTTAAAAAATATAAATAAATTAGCTCATTGGCACGTTCAATTATTTTTCAAATCATTAATTTAGTTTATGAAGCTAATGGCAAGAAAATAAAAGCCATTTCAATTTTAATTAATTTTTGTGTTCATTTAATTTCTTCTGTCGAATGGCAACACGAAAGGAAAAAATGATCGGATTTGAGCGAAAGTGGTGTATTTTTTTCAGAAAAATAGAAATTTCTCTAAAAATGGAACAAAATATGAAAAAACTAAGCCTCAGGTGCACACGTTGGTATTAAAGGGAATCTATCTTAAAAATTTCGAATTTCTGAGGGCAGTTTAAGTTGGTCTTTTACGATCCACAGACAAACAGACAGACTCTTTCTTTTATTATTATAGATTAATAATACCAATACCATAAACTATCAATAAAGTTTCGTCATCTATGTCTAGTGGATATGAATTAATTTTAGATTATAATTTTTTACTGCAATGGATTATTTATTTACTATACGATATATCTTTTAGGTTTTGTAAAATTACCTGATTTAGATTTGAGAAATCACAACCTTATTAGCTCATGTCCTTGCGTATCTGAAGCTTTTAAGAAAAATTAGAATTGGAATCAAGAGAGTTTTCCCGCAAGGCTATTCATAGTTTACAAGACTATTTTAATAATTCAAAATACTTTTCCAGCAATTGAAAATACTATTCTAGTAATTGAAAACTTTAAAAATCTCTGTAATTGCATACTTTAAAAAACCACTCGGGCATTCTTACAACTTCAGGAAAATGCATGAGATCATTCCAAAATGGATCTTTACCACGCAAATAAACATTCCCTGAATAAGATTTTTCGAAATATGAAAGTTTTCGAAGCAGCATATAAGCTATGATGAACTTCGAGTTTAATTCAAAGTTCTTTAGTTTCAAATCGATGCGACTAGATTCATTTCTTAAAATATTCTTGAGTTAAAATGGCGGCGCTAATACATTTCGAAAAGTTCTTTCCCTTTAATGACTTTTCGTGTTAAAATTGTTCTTTAGTTCTTTTTAAGCACCTGTCTGCAATTATGACGCCAATCCGTGTGAATTTATTGGCTGGAATCGTCGCGAATTTCTTGGAATTCTTTTTAAATAGGAATAGCTGCTATAAATTGTCATGTTAATGGTCGTGTTGTTTGCGAATGCTTTTAAATTATGTTTAAATGAGTTTCTAATTGTAAAAAGGGTTTAGGGCCTTTAGAGAATTTCCAACTACACTTCTTTCCTTTAACATTTTAGCGAAAGAAGAAGCTTGTAGGGAAACATTTGCTTAGACCTTCTTGCATTTAGCTAATCATTTAGTTTGTTTATATGGTATTTCTTAATTAGAAAAACGAATTAAAATTTCCCTTTCTCCAACAAAAGAGTAAATAGTTAACTGCGGTTTTTTTTTTAAATCCTTCGCTTCTACACACAATAAAGAAATTGCACTGCGGCGAAACGTTATGAAATAAGAGCGTCGCTTATTAAAATAAATGAGAAAGGTACGTAAAAATAGCATTCCCTTTTGTCAAAAAATTAACGATGAAAACTATTGTCGTAACTTATTTAGCACCATAATCTCTTCACTCCAGAAGCACACTCCAAAGGTGAATCTCTTTACTGTGTAAAAAAAAAAGAAATGTTTCTGAATATGGCAGGCAGTTCCTGAAAATGTCATGGGTGCATGCCATTTTCAGGAACGGTTTTCGGGTATCTCTGAAACTGCTTTTTGTTTTATTTTCAGAAACATTTTTGAGCATTTAAATATTCGTAAAAAAAGAATTTTCTAAAACATACCCGATTTATAGAATGACAGGTTTGATATGTTTAGAAGCATTTCCGTTAAGGCAAAAAAAAAAGGCTCCTGAAATGTTTTTCATTGTATAGAATTTACTTCACAATTTTATTGTTCATTTTTTATTAATACTAAATTTGCTGTTATAAACTACACTCTTAAAAATTTGGTTCGACCTTACACCAAAATTTGGTGAATTCCAGCTGCAACCAAAGTTTGGTGCTTGGTTTTACCATTTATTGGTGCTACCGCGGGCACGAAATTTTGGTTCGACATTGAACCAAAACTTGGTGCTACCGCGGGCACGAAATCTTGGTTCGACGTTGAACGAAAACTTGGTGCTACCGCGGGCACGAAATTTTGGTTCGACGTTGAACCAAAACTTGGTGCTACCGCGGGCACGAAATCTTGGTTCGACGTTGAACGAAAACTTGGTGCTACCGCGGGCACGAAATTTTGGTTCGACGTTGAACCAAAACTTGCCCCAATAAATGGTAAAACTAAGCACCAAATTTTAATTTAAGGTCGAAGGAAAAATAAGCTTTAACAACACTATTAACAGAGTCATAAAGTTTTAAAATTGTTTCCGACTTTAAAACTTTATCACTCCCCCTTAGTCCCCCACCACCCCCTTAGAGTTTCATTGTGGTAAAAATATTATTTTTAAAAACAAAATTGCAAGATACTTTAAATAAAAAATTACATTATAAAAATTTCTCAAGAAGCAAACTTAAGAATTTTCTTATATAAATGTATATTTTTTGCTTTTTGAACACATTTTTTAAAGCTGAATTTATTGATGATTATTGATGACTTTTTTATATTAATATAGTTTTTCAAAAGTAACTTGTTTCAATGACTTAGTTATTTGGTATAACTTTAAGTTCTAAACTATATTTCTCTATCACCCATTTCAAGAAGTGCACAAAGTTCAACATTAACAAAAAACTTACACTATGTATATAAACTACTCTCGTATATTTGTTTGTATATTTCTCCCCGAAATTCTCCTCAACACAAATTTCTTCAATGTTACATTATGCTTCAAATTTAATTATAATTTAAAAGAAAAAAATACTTGCAGTACACATAGAAAGTAAAACAGTAACATCAAAACTTTATTTTAATTAACATCTAATTACATATGTTAACTAGTGTAGGATGCATTTTTATTATCTTGATAATATTTGGCAAGAACTAGTTTCTGCAAATGGCAGTAGTTGGTACTGCCTTAGTCCTGGAAAATAAGAACACAATGATAACTCATCAACTGCAACTAGATTATGAACTACAAAAATATCATCGGTTAATTTACTCACTAAAACTAAACTCCTCGCCACACCAACCTGTTAGTGGGCCAAGGCTGGCTGTGCCTATTTCAGCTTATACTTGACCAAGTGCTCTGGGGTGCTAGGCATAAGTCCCGGTTAGGTGGTATACCTTGAGCATAATCCCCAGTATAGTTCCCAAGCAATTTGGTCCTCATTTTATCAACCCATTCAAGGGATGAAAGGATGGGTCACCCTTACCCAATCTGGGACTCGATCCCAAGACCACCTGCTTGGCGCCATTTCAAAAACTCTCCAACATGGCAATCTGCATAACTTAAGTGTTTTTCTGTTGTCGGAATTCTTCACTCCGACACATTAACCCTAGTTCCACCGAATTGATTGTTAAAGCTATACTAGGGCTGCTGTGACAAAATATACCAAACTTACCACACAACGGGGTAGTAGTGGCTGAGTAGCAATGCGGTACACATTTGTTTGGGTCTCTGGGCAGTTCTGTTTTCCCTAAAAAAAACATTAGTATCCACCATGGGGCAGTATAGTAGGCCCCATAGAAAGCCTAAACACTAGTTTGGAGCACCGGGCCTTTTGTTTGGTTTCAGGCGACTTAGTTTAAGTTCTTTTTAAAACAATACAAGCTCAGGGCAATTTTAAAAACATCTAGGAAGAACTTTGAACTCAAATATGCACCATCCATAGTAATGTTTATATGACTAAAAAACATTCCAAAAAACTCATGCATGTAACACCAGAGCCACTTATCCACACTGCCTATCGCCAGAAAATGCTGCATGACCACAAAAAGTATTTATCACCCTTCTAGAAATTCGCTTGGCGACAGAAGCACAATTGGATTATTTTATTAACCCAATTTCTTATATAATATAAACAAACAAAACTTTGTTTATAAAATTATTCTCATGCACATAACACCAGAGCCACTTCTGTCTATCGCCAGCCTATGCAACTAATAAAATAAAACATTCCTGACAAATCAGAACGTTCGCCAACAAAATTTGGAACAGCTAGCGTATTATGGTCGGAATGCTATTTAGCGACTTTGGCGTTCGTGAAAAAGTAAACTGGGTTGCTATAACAAAAAGATTGATGCAAACATCTTTTGAGTTGAACTGGAATGTTTACCAATTTGAGTACGTTTTTGCTACTTGGCTATAAAAGGAAAGTCGCCAAATCGAGACCGGCCATAATACGCCAGCAGTACCCAAAATTTTAGCATTAAGAGATATTCAAACCAAACTTACTATAGAAGCTATAAATTACAATGCATCAGTACACAAATCTTGAACTTCAATAACGACGAAGCAAAGAATAAACTTTAAGAAACCTAAAAAAAAAATGCTAACATTAACATTTTGTCACCGGTCCAGCGACTAGGATTTTACTCAGCAGCATCACAAACCACAAAAATTTTAATATCAAAGACATTCTAACAAATTTAACTTCATATATGGCAGGGTTTACATCAATCTTGTTGCTATAGCAACCCTGTGTTTACTTTTTCACGAACCCCAAAGTCGCCAAATAGCATTCCGAGCATAATCGCTAGCTGTTCCATTTTAACCAGCAGCATTACAAATAACAAAATTTATCAACATTATTTTAATATTAGAGACATTTATGTTTTAATTCATTAAAGCATCATATGAAGCACTTAATAATACTGTAAACCTAATCGCAATGCAACCATGTAAGGGTAAAGCCTATACAACTAATAAAATAAAACAGCTTACAAATCAGAACGTTCGCCAACAAAATTTTAGCATTAAGATATATTCAAACCAAACTTAAAATATAGATAGTACAAATTCAAATGCATCAGTAAGTACATAAAACTGGAACTTCAATAACGATGAAGCAAAGAACAAACTTTACGAAACCTAAAAAAGAAACTCCAACAGTAATTTAATCGATTAATACGTGTCAGATTTTCAACAGAAATCACTATTTTAATGTTATTCCGGAGATTATCAGATATTTTTATAAAGGGAAGGCGCAATTCTACAAACATGCCGTTACAACTAGCTCCGACTTGAAAATAAGGAAATAATTAGACCTTATATTTTTAAAATTACTAATTTTCCCTCAAGGCTTATAGTTTGCTTATAGTTTATCAGTCCACAATGTATTTGCACAATAATAATTTTACTTTAAACGTAATGCAAATAACGAAATTATCTGTGCTTACTTAAGCCTTCTAAATCACTTCATTTCAAGTTTAAAAATCCAAATGTTTGGGGTAAAGCTGTTTGTGAAACGTGGAAGACAACACAGTGCGTTTATTAGTTATACATTTCATAAAAAAATTAACTTACCTTTATTGAAGTTATGTGCTATTTAGGTTCTTATTTAGCAGAGAGGTAAACATACAGCATTCTTAGAGATGCTAACCCTAACGTTTTATTTAGAAAACCGAAAAAGAACTCTTATCTTCCGAGTAAGAAGTAAACAAGTACTACTCCATCTAGCGGCAGAGCATATAAACAAAAACAGTTAACAAAACAGTTACAGTTATTTTCTTCAACACTTTCCCTTGTTAGCCTGGTTTTGTTTTGGAATAGTCACATAGTCCCATTTGATCACAAAATGTCATTAGTCTTGACTTCATCAGGGGTTTGGTTAGAATGTCAGAAATCTGTCTTTCAGTTGATATATGCTCAACATTCAGTTTCCCTTCCAACACCTTTTCACGCACAAAGAAATGCCTTATTTCAATATGCTTAGTCCTTCGATGGTATTCAGGATTATGTGACAGCTTAACTGCTGCTCTATTATCCACTTGGAGTATCGGTACTTCCCTTAAGTTCACGATGCCTTGAAGCAGTCTACGTAGCCAAATTACTTCTTTGGCTGCCTCTGATGCTGCAATGACTTCAGCCTCGGTTGTTGAAGTGGCAACAATGGCTTGTCTTTGGCTGCGCCAAGATATTGCTCCACCAGCATATATCATCACATACCCAGATGTTGATCGACCTGTTTCAATACATCCACCAAAATCCGAATCACTGTAGCACTGAAGTGTTCCTCTTGTATCTGTTGCACGGTATGTAATTCCGTACCCAACTGTACCGGCTATATAGCGAAAGACTCTTTTCACTCGCACTATATCCTCTGCAGATGGATTTTCGAGGGACCTTGAAAGAAAACCCACACTATAAGCTATATCGGGTCTTGTTCCCACCATGAGGTACATAAGAGCACCAACGGCCTGTCTATATGGAAAGTTAGGACTTGTGGTGTCTTCAGAATTTTGATGTGTTCCTGAATCTTTTAGCATTGGTGTTGCTACAGGCTTACATTCATCAAATCCAAAGCGCTGAAGGATTTTCCTAGCATATCCCTTTTGACTAACTGATATGGAGTCGTCACTGTGACGCTCAATTTCAAGACCCAGAAAACAGGATACTTCTCCAACAACGATCTTGAACTTTGCCTGTAGGTCCTTGATGAACATCTCAGAGTCATGTTGATCATTTGCAGCTATTAGTCCATCATCTACATAGAGTGCTATTAACAGCTTTTTACCTTTCCTCTCACGAATGTAGAGGCATGGATCAGCTTCACTTGCAACGAAACCGAGATCTTTTAGAAACTGTCCAAAGCACTTATTCCAGCAGCGTGGCGATTGTTTCAGGCCATACAAACTACGCTTAAGTCTGCATACTCTTCCTGAATTATCCTCAAAACCCTCCGGCTGCTTCATGAATATAGCTTCATCCAGACTTCCATAAAGAAATGCCGTTGATACGTCAAACTGTGTCAAATGCATTCTTTCTTCAGCTGCGATACTTAATACTGTACGTATAGTTCCTAATTTAGCTACTGGACTATATGTTTCACTGTAATCAATGCCCTGACGCTGACTGAAACCCTTAACAACAAGTCTTGCCTTGTACTTGTCGATGCTGCCATCTGGATGAGTTTTAAGTCTAAAAACCCACTTACATGGTATTGCTCTGGCTCCAACTGGCAAGTCGGTCAGCTCCCATGTATGGTTTTCCTTCAAAGAGCTCATTTCACTTTTCATGGCATTTTTCCAGTTAAGGCTATCCTTACCTTCAACTGCTTCTTCAAACGTCACCGGAGTCTCACTCTCATTTATAAATGATTCTGCCTCCATGATGTAATCTTCAAAACGTTTGGGTTTTTGAAGAAGTGACCGGTTTCTTAGCTGCCTGGATACTGTGGGTTCAGCATCTTCCTCTTCACCGTCAGTCTCAGCATCACTTGTTTCCTCTTCTTCATGCTTAGGAATTTCTTTTTGCTCCTCTTCGCACTTTCCCTGGTTCAACTCTTCCTCTACTCTGTCCTGCAAGGATGGCTTGGCGTAGTCGTCACATGTGCCTGGTCTTTCTTGAAAGATCACATCTCTGGATAGAATGACACGATGATCTTCCTTTATCCAGATTCTGTAACGCTCATCTCCATCGTACCCCACTAGGTAGCCCTTAATAGCTTTCCTATCCATTTTCCTCCTATTCTGAACCGGAATGTGAGCAAAACATGTAGACCCTATTACACGTAGGTGTTTCAACCTGGGTTTCTTGTTTAGCCAAAGCTCATATGGGCTTGCATCTTCTACCGATGACTTTCCTGTTCTGTTGAGAACGTATATGGCGGAACTTACTAATTCTGCCCAGATTCCTGCAGGAAAGTCTGCTTCAGGATTTGTGTATTTAAAAGTTCTAGCCATTTCGACTATGGTACGAAATTCTCGTTCGCTGCTTCCATTCTGTTCTGGAGTGTAAGGTGCTGTCAATCTCTGAGTGATTCCTTGAGAACGCAAAATTGTACGAACACTTTCGTTGTCAAACTCTCCACCGTTGTCACTGAGTAATTCTTTGATTGTATGTCCTACAGTTTCGGAGTGTTTAATCATGTGTTGTAACATGTTCTTCACCTCTGACTTTTCCTTCAACAGGTAACCATATCGAAATTTTGTAAAACTATCTTTAAATACTAATAAATAACGCTTCTTTTGGAAAGATATATCAAATGGCCCACAAACGTCAGCAGAAATGAGTTCCCCTGGCATCGAAGCCTTCTTTCTGGTACCAAAAGGTAATCGATGTGTTCTGCCGTAAATGCATGGCTCACAAATTTCTTTATCCATATTTACACAGATGCCTAGTTCCTTTTCTAAGATTCTTTTCACATGACGCTTGTCTTGGTGACCCCATCTTTCGTGATATAGCTGTAACTGTGAACTGTCCACAATAGCAGTGTGCACTTCGTTAGGTAGAACTGGCTCTAACTCTGCCTTAAATAACGTACCATTTACTTTTCTAAATCCGTTTAGCACTACTTGACCATTGACTATTAATCTGCACTCTGTAGCAGTTGACTCGAATACACTATTTGGGTTTTTGTCCTGTGAAGCAAGGACGGAAAACAGATTTCTACTAATTTTAGGTACAAACCATACATCTTCTAAAAAGATTTCTTGGCATTTTCCATCAATAGTAGTTCTTACTTTAATCTTGCCTTTCCCAAGTGCAGTCAACGTTTCACTTCCGGCAGCTTTAATGCCACAAGGATCATTAAATTTGACAAATTCAACAAAGTATGACGAACTGTTCGTAACATGTCTTGTTGCGCCATTATCAATCCAAAACGCTGAACTGGTCTCTGCTGCGTAGGCTTCCTCACAAACGGACATAAGTGCGATGTTTGCAGACACTGCATTTGCTTGTGTATCACTTAATTTCGTATTTCCAGGTCTTCCGTCAGTAATCCACTGTTTGCAGTCTTTCACCCAGTGGCCCTTACGTTTACAGTAATTACAGGTATCTCCTTTCCTTGATCGAGATTTAAATCTTCCATCTTGTCTTGGTCTTTCTGGTTTTGCCACTACAAGTGCTTCCTGAACAGCTTTGCTACTGTCTTCAATCTTGGTAAAATTTCTCTCAAACATACTCAGCTGCACTGTTAATTCATCGAATGATTTCTTGTCATCACTAGACAACAGCATCCAACTGGATTTAAAGGTCTCAAAACTACTCGGTAAAATATGTAGCACTTTGCATACCAGCATTAAATCCGGCAATTTTCTCTCTTTCATGGACTCAAGGCCATTATTCAACTCGTTCCATAAACTTCTAAGCTTTGCTATGTGAGTCGAAACATCTTCTCCTTGCATCCAACTAAAAGCGAAAAATTCTGTACATATTTTGAACAATTGATCCTTTGAGCTTGCTTCAAACTGTTGCTTTAATGCATCAAATGCTTGATAAGCTGTTTCCTTGTCCATAATTTTCTGATAAACTGTGTCTGTGACAGTGCTTGTGATCATTGACTTGGCATAGCTGTTGGCTTTTCGGTAAAAATCGCTTTTTTCCTTATGTTGCTTTTTCTCAGCTTCTGTGGCTTCTGCAGCTAAAGGCTCTGGTTTCTGCAGTTTTCCGTCGGTAGCATCGATTGCGCCCTCGTGATAATCCAGCACATCGCGAATCTTGCGTTTCCATATTGGCCAATCCTTATCGCCAATCAATGGCCTAATGTGCCGACTAAAATCCATTTTCAGCTATAAATTCTTTAACTAAATCGTAAACAACGTTGTCTGAAATTACTTGCGCTTTCTTCCGCACCGAATATCGGCCTGCGACGTGAGTCTCTTCTCAATGGCGGCTTCTATCGCTTCCACAACCAAGCAGTATGGCGACGACAGCTGTTCCCGTGAAATTCGAATCGGCCGAAACTATCTTCTAAGAAATCAGTCTTGTTTACATGTACGCTAGTTGAGCTCGTGCAAACGCCCATAACCTATTGAAGTTATGTGCTATTTAGGTTCTTATTTAGCAGAGAGGTAAACAGACAACATTCTTAGAGATGCTAACCCTAACGTTTTATTTAGAAAACCGAAAAAGAACTCTTATCTTCCGAGTAAGAAGTAAACAAGTACTACTCCATCTAGCGGCAGAGCATATAAACAAAAACAGTTAACACAACAGTTACAGTTATTTTCTTCAACAACCTTAAATATTGTTGCTTGTATAATACGCTTGCTGAGTAAAACATAAAAATTGCGGTTAGGGAAGCCAAAACAAAATGGCGGCTGTTGCTGTTGCCAACACTTTTTTAGTTTATCGAGGCATAGCCCCCTACATATAATGCCGTCCAAGCTCGATCAAAATTGGAAGTCGTGAGAAAGCTATCAATAGATGGCGCCATGGCGCGACAAACAATGTGCTCGGTGACATGTGTTGTTTGTTTACACCCAGTTCGCTGTTATTGTGATAAGAAATTTTGGTTACAGAGTTCGAAATTTATAATTTTTTTGTTGTAAACTTTTGTAAATGCAACAAATAATGGCTATTTTTTTGCATCATACTATCCTATAAGTCAAGGAAAGAACACGGTGTTTCCATATAGGAATTCCTACGAAATGGAAGGTAAGGAGTTTTTAAAATTATTCTTTTTTGGTGAAAATTTCTAAATATTTTTGTTCTTGAATCTTTTCGTAATGCATTAATTATTGTTTTTTCCCTCATAATATATAGTTTAAACACATATTTACTTTTGTTATATCTAGATTTATATTCATTAGTTCGGGCATTCCGTTTTCTAATATATGTGTTTTTGAATTTTTGAAAAAAACTTTTCAATATCTATATTCGCATAAATTCTAAAACTTTAAATGCATTTTTATAGTTGAGATTTAAAGGATCTACCTCATTTTAAAATTTTGTTGTTGTTCGAAATTATAGTATTATTATTAAGAGACTGTTATTCTTAACAGAAGCATTTTTAATAAGTGTTATAGTATTTGTTAATTTTTCTTTAAGAAGCCAAAGTTAATTTTTTTTTAAATAATGGAACGTCTGAACAAGGTTATCATTACTTTAAATTACTTCATTAGTGTTTTAATCTCCAGTAGAAAATTCTTATACGGGGATTTTAAATGAATAGTTCTATAGCGGGTTTTTTTAAGTTAAAAAAAAACAAAGAAACTCATTACATGATTATGTTTTTAAAAATATGTGCTTGCTGTTTTTAGCTTTTTAATCTTAAATTTCTAAAAATTGTGATTTTTGGCAGTAGTATTCTGTAACAGTTTTTACACTATGCAAACATGCTGAAGAAAGATTTTTTAAAATTTAAAATGGTATTTTATGAATTTCTCTGTCAAATAATATTGCTTGGAAGCAGAAACAAAATAAAAAAGAACTCATTTGTTTATTATGTTACTCGGACCGAACGGTATTCGAAATAGCCCGCTGGATCCGTCATTCACCGCGAATACATTCCTACTAAAATATGCGACCGACTACCAACAGATGGCGCGACCAGAGTACTTTTTGAGGACAGCCTGTGAATCTATGTTATTTCTCGAGTATACGCGGCATTCTATGTAGAAGGCTATGCTTGAACCAAGATTTGGTGCTTTTGAGATCTTTTGCTCATCGACCATTTTGGTTCAACCTCAGGACGCACCAAATTTTGGTGAAACTGGCAAAAAAACCTACAGCTTTCACCAAAATTTGGTACTACGTTGAACCGATATTTTTTACAGTGTACAATATTCAAGACTTAAGAAAAAACCGTTACCGACAGCTGACAAGTATCTGTCGTTTATTCGTCGAACAATGACGTAGCACTGGAGTTTCGGAGGCCACACTTTCAATTAAAAAAAGTATTTAAATTCTGCTTAGATTTCTATGAATTTCGAAATTTATGAGTTTTTCGTCGCACTTAATTGATTGAAAAGATAATAATAAAAAAAGTCGAAATACCCTATTGAAGTTTTTGAATGGGCGGTTGCTTAAATGTAGTAATTATTCTCTCTCATTATTATTGCTAGATAAATCATTAGCCGGCTGAATAGGCACGTATTAAGCAATTCGGCAATTTGGGATATTTCTGTGGAATTTGACGAAATTGGGCAAGCAATATTTCGCTTTCAACCGAAATTACAGTTTTAATGATGGAAGAGAATATATTACCAATTGATTTTTATTGAAAAGAAAGTGTACATTTTAATTATGTATCGCTAGTTTTAATCTTAACTTGTTGCACGATATATATTATTTTCATTGTTAGATAGTTTTTTTTTCATTGTTCTTTATTTTTAGTAATTTAGAGTTTGAATGTGAATGATATTTTCATTTGCAATTTGTTGTTTTCCAAGAATTTTGAAAATTAGGTGTAATTAAGTTCGTGATTAATTGTAAAACTCATAGACGAAAGAATAATGAATTTTCGTACGGGAGAGACTTATTTTATAATTACGATTTGTATAAAAAAGCAATAATTGAGAATGGATGACGGATACTTTGAATTTTTTTTTCTGAATGTGAAACACAATAAGTGGGAACAAAATAAAATATAATATCTTAAGTAACAAGAATATGTGGATTTCAATCGCAAAAAACTACTGAAATGTTTAGGTTAGGTTATATGCTTCCGGTTGTCTATTTCTAGCCTCTATGGAACTTGAACACAGCCAATTACGCCTTGTATTTTGGGACCCTGGTAAAGTGACGACTGTAATGGGTTTATTTAAATGTTACCCGTAATTGTGAACCACGGACAAGTAACGAGGCTGACACCTGAGCTAGCACCCAAAGAGAAGACATTATACTCTGCGTTAGGACTTCGGACCACGAAAATTTAGCGTACACTATTCCCATATACACGGTATTGGTAGGTTTAGTTTAGTTTGAATTATCGTCGCACTAGAGCTACACGAGGGTAATTGGCGACGGGCGTCATATTTTGGTATTGGTAGGAATTTTTCTCTAGCGTGATTCAATTATAAGGTGACTTAAGGGGGAATGGGCGCGCTGGATCGCGGGTCTCCAAACTCAAGTGCCTCAGTGTTAATCCAATGGAAAAAAAACTATTTTCTCTGCCACATTTCTCCGGCTGTATTAAATATTTTTACAACCGGTTTTTCAAATAATAAATGTAAATAACTCACAGGTCTCTATCTTCCCACTTTTTTAAATTGCTTCGAATATTTTGTGTAAAATATTTATTGAAAATTAAAAAAATATTCGAACCAATTTCAAAAAGTGGGAAGGTCGGGACCTGTAAGTCAGCTACATTTATCATACAAAAAATCCGCTTGCAAAAATATTCAATACAGCCTTAGAAATGTGGCAGAGAAAATATTTTTTTCTCCATAGGATTAACACTGATACACTTTGCTTTGGAGACCCCCGGTCCAGCGCGCCCATCGACAATAGCCCTTGTGTATCTCTAGTGTGAAGTTAATTTAAGCAACTCATCCACAAACAGAGGGGGCGTATCCACTAATATCTCAATCTTGCACTTTCAACCAAAGCGAGCGGAACACGCGTCCCGGCATGGCATTTCCAATAATTGCGACCGAGAATAGTTATCTCTTATCATGTTCCCCTTATGCCTTCTCGTATTCTCTTATCATTCAGGGATGGGATGGGGATATAGCGACTCCTTTTGCAACAGTAGTTGACAGCAGCATCTGTTTTTTCCTACGTCGCTGGGTCGTCTTCGACAACTTTAAATGACTATTGACTAATTGTTTATCTTTCAAAGTTTATAAAGACAACTAGGACAACTTTTACACATCTAGGTAATTTGTTTTGGGCAAACGAGTTTTGAGTTATCGCAACGCTAACTTTCTTAGATGATTGGCAGTATTTCTTTGGAATTTTTCCATTACACATTAGAACATTATAATACATTATGCCACGCCACGTATTATATTAACTATTTTAACCATTAAATTTTTGTGGGGTAGTACAGTATAATTGTACGCTACAGTATAGGTACGATACAATGCCTTTTTTCGAATTCACCTGCATCTTTATCGCAATAAAGCACTTTGTGAACTTAAGAAAATTTTCATAATACTAGATAAAATGAAATTTTTCAAATTCCAACATGCTCTAAAACTATATTTATTAAACATTTCTTCTATATTACGCCTAAATTATATAATAAACTGCTTATTCACCTATATAAATAATTTTTTTGCCTTTTCACAAATATAAATAATTTTTATGCCTTAAAAACACAACTTTTTAATTTTTTATGAATATTGACGACTTGGAATTCTATTTTTCACTTTAATTTGTAGCATTTTAATCGTATCTGTATACCAGTTGATTGCCACATTATGTTTCATCTAATTTGTTTGTGTTTTTGTTTGATTTTAACTATATATGTTTTTGTAGCCTGTAAGGGATTTTTTCCAATTGGCGTGCCATAGTATTTTTATATTGTTTTTTTGTTATTTTTTTCTTGTAATAATAAAGATTATTGTTATTAGTAATTTGAATATAGACTTAAAATATATTGTTATTTTATTCATATTTGTTAGGCGTCATTCGTATTCCAATCACATCTAGAAAAGTATATATTTCTAAAAAAGTGAATACATATATATCAAGAAAAGTAGCGGTGATAAATAAAATCTTCATTACATTCATCAGCATGGCTTTCTTCTCAAACGAGAACATATTCTCAGTAATGAAACAAAGATGCCGGAATATTGTTTAATAAACTAGGGGGCACGCCCCCTTCTCGCTATCGCTCGCCAACCCCCGGGAAGTGCTTGCGCAGTTCCCTTTGGATAGCTTCGCGATCCAGGCTCGCTTCGCTCGCTCGCCGTTCATTGAAATATTTTAGTCTAGCCTTAAGAGTTAACCTAAAGGAGCATGTCCGGCATTTTTTTCGCCATATGTGGTGACCCCTCCAATTTTGTATTATGGCAGCCATTGGCTACGAAAATCGCCACAGATCGAATTGTAAGCGAATAATTATCAAATAGTTCAGTTTTTTTGTTATTTCCCAGACTTGGCAAACGCTCGGTTTGTTGTCATTTTGACTTGGCGACATTTTTCGACTGGCGCCAAAGCCGGACATGGTCCTTTAGGTTAACCGCCTTTAGTGTCCTTTAAAAATAACATAATTAAAAATAACATAATTAAAAATTAACGCTTTTATAAATTAATGGTTATCATTACGAAAATATGTCGCTGCTTGAATAAGATCCATTTGTAAATAAATTGGAAACCGTGGTAGCTGTCAACGCTTAGAAAATATGTTTAAAAACAATTTTAATTTTCCTTTTTTTATTAAAAATAGTGTTTGGTAGTTCAGTCGATAGAAATTATAATTTAAATTTTCAAACTTTAAACGTCCCTAATATTATGCATGTTTAAATTTAAACTTACTGATTCTATCCTAAAGTTGTTGTTTTTTTAACTTGAAAATGAATCCTTGTGTTATTTCGTATTGCTTTTCTCAAAAAAATACATTCAATGTTTTTCTGAAGTATCGAACTATGTTTTGTGCATAATATTTACAGTTATTTTTCTCTTTTTCAAGCCATTCTTGAAGAAACACTTTTTTGTTGTTTTCAGTCGGCCACTTTGAAATTAGTAGTATTTTTGTTCATTTAGATTGTTGCCATTCCAGAGATAGAAATATAAGGAAATTTGGGCGCCGTATAAGAGTATTATATATATAGATAATATTATAATTAAAATATGAGTTTTATACAAATGAGAATTTTTGAAACAAAGTTCATTCGTAAATTTTACAAACGAAAAAAAGTAATTTAACTGTGGTATTTCGATTCATACATTTATAAGTCAACAAAATAAATGTAACAAATAATAGTAAATACTAATTAATTTTCCTGGGAATTATTTTTAAAAAAGATAAAAGTTCCCTTCCTTTGCTTCAAAGTGCGGGTGCAAAAGGAAATAGTGCATCTATAATTTTCATTATTCGTGCATTTATAAGTAAACAAATAAATATAACAAATAGTAGTAAATGATAATTAATTTCCTAGTGGCTCAGTGGATGCGAGGTATTACGTGTCCGCCTCCTAAGCCCAAGTTTGCGTGTTCGAGCCCCGGCTGAGTCGTCAGATTTTATGGATGGAAAAATTGTGGGCGCGCATTTCATCTGATATGTGGCATGTAAAAGATCCCTTGAGTACCCATTATAGGCTAGGGTTCTCTCGGCAAAATTGATTCTCGGCATACTTTAACATCCACAGAGAGCTCAGATTCATTGTAATCTGAGCGTCAAAATTGGTAGCGAGAGTCGCCTAGATGGTGCCACAAAAGAAATGGCTCTTAGTTCCGGGGAATATGCCGAGTCTGCAAAGGCTAAGCCGCCAATAATTGAAGGGCTGAGTGACTAAGTGCTAAGTGACATTTTTGAAAAAAATTGAGATTTTTGTGTCAATGAACATATTACCAACTTCTTCAACGATCACAAGTTTCCCCTTCTTCATAAAATTTAAATATAGTATATTTTTTACGCTTTACAAGTTCCGTTTTCAACAGTCCCGAGTGCAAACGAAAAACTTTGAAGCTCATTTTCTCGTTTTCACTTTTTTGTCACTTAGCACGTTCTTCCACTAAGCTCTTCAATTCAGCCCCGTTGGAAAAAAAAAGTTCTTGGGAATTTTTAAAAAAGAAAATAACAGGTTCCGTTCCTTTGGATGTATGAGCTTGTTCTTGTGCGTCCTATGCTATCTCCCTTGTGATTGATTTCCTTGCCTTTCATTCAATCAACAAGGGGAAAGTAACGATTACCCATAGCGGACTTCTGCTGCAGTGGCTTGGCTTGCGGTACCCACATACTCGGGTTGCATGTCTGTCTTTTTCTTTCATTGTGGCGAATGAGATAGATCCAAGATACATGGTGATTCAAATATACCATCTTCCGCTTCAAACGTATTGGTTTAGGTGAAAATTTTTGACAAATAAAAACATTTTTATTTATATAATCAAATATAAACTCCCGCCAAGTTTTGTTTAAAAATTCAAAGTTTTTTTTTATCTGTGCTAAATGTCTTTAGTGTTTTATTGTAGCTAATGAAATAGACCCAATATATAACTGATGATTCAAATTTATAAAATATTTAATTTATTAAATATTAATTTAATAAATTATTTTTTTTCTATTTATATAATATCAAATATTTAAGTTTCTGTGTGCTTTTCGGCTACTACAACCATTCCTGATTCATTCCTGACTCATTCCTGAACCATTTTGTTTTGGCTGATAGTTTTTAGAGTGACATATATTGTTTTAGAATAGAACGAGTCACGGCCAACTTCAATAACAAGGCCAGAGAAGCTCTCCCAAACATGAGCGTAGACGGAAATTTTGACGTCACTGTTCCCAGTGCCGAAGATCGAGAAACCAGTTCGGACGCATTCGGAACCCTAAAATTGTGGTCAGCCGTGTACGAATGGTTCCGAACAGGTTTCGAGACAGGTTGTCTTCATCTTCGGAACAACGTCACTCCGAACTATGACGTCAAAATTTCCGTCCCCGAGCTTGTTTGGGAAAGCTTCTTCGGCCTTAGTAGTTGAGTAGGCCGTGAACGAGTTCAATAAGCTACCTTTTTCATTACTTTTCATTACTATGTAGACAATTTTGAATCTAGATCAAAACTTTTTTTTATTACGTGTTCATACGAAAAAAATAATTTTCTTTTGGGAATATTAAGCTTCATTTACAAAAGTTGGAGGACGTTTTTCTACAAGGCATTGTTGGAAATCTTGCCCTGTGAAATTTTGGAAAACATACCCCGTCGTCATATTTTGACTTTACTGGTACCTTAACGAGTAGAATTTGAAATTATTTTGAAAACGAATGTATAGTTACGTAGAGAGAGGAGTAACCTCCCAGCAAACAATACTCTACTCGCCCATTATTGGGCCAATACTGAAATGTCGGCATCTCCAGTATTGGCCCAATGCACGGTGGCCGTAACGGCGTCGTCACAAACGTGTCCGCCCTTGCCAGTACCGGCCCAATGTTAAGGGCCAGTACCATGCCAATACTTGCGATCCGGGATTCATGGAAATTTCGACGTTGGGCCAGCATTCCGCCAGTACAGTTAAAATAATATTTGGCTGGGCTGTACTAGCCCAGCATTCTGCCAGAAGTTCTTATTTGGAAATTCGGCTAAAATGTGTGTTAGCTCAGTACTCTGCCATTAAATTACATTGATTCGCGGAACTAGCCCAATATTATGCCAGTGATGTTTATACTTTAAATCACGGCATTAGCCCAATACCGTTTATATTTTAATCACGGCATTAGCCCAGTACCGTTTATATTTTAATCACGGCGTTAGCCCAGTACTTCTTATATTGGAATGGCAGCAATTGTGTTCTATTCCCATCCAGAAAATCCGACGACTCAGCCGGGGCTCGAACCCGCGATCTTGGGCTTATGAGGCGGACGCGTTTGACCTCTCAGCCACTGAGCCGCGTGTGTGTAAATGTGTGTATATTAATTTAAATTTATTTCACAACAAATAGAAAATAAAATTCAACTCTCCTTGTTCTTAATTTTGAACAAAATACTTTAAAAAATGTGACAATTCGTAGAACAGAGGCGGCATAAAAAATTTTGCTTATTATTTCTGACATCTTATATCAATTTATTGTTTTTGCAATGTCTTTTATTTTTTTTCACTTTTCGGATGCAGGTGAAAAACTGTGATCGTAAAATAAAAAGTCAAGACTAATTCATAGATAGAAAACGTTGGCCAGTTTTTATTGACCCAATACCGTCCAGTTTATATTAGCCCAATACGGGTCAGTTTTTATTGGCCCAATTCTGTCCTGGTTATATTGGCCCAATACCGTCCAGTTTGTATTGGTCCAATACTTATAAGCATTCATTTAGCCAATACTAATTAGTCCAAATAGGTGATTTTTAGAAGATAAATTGTTTCATTTTTCCTATGTCTAACACGCAGCAATTGTGTAAATTAATCTTTATCGAAAAGTTTATTAAAAACCCTACTAAAAGCTTGGTATTCCGTTTTTAATATTTTTAAATATTGGCTAAACAGTGGCTGGGGAATGAAAGCCCCCCCCCCCAGTACTGAAAGATCAACGTTGGCCTGGTACTGGCCAATTGTTGTTAGGCCACTACATAATGTCCCGCACATCGCCGTAACAGTAGGGTTACAACGGGTATCAGTATTGGCCTTGTATTGGGCGAGTGCACGACTGACCGGTGGACAGCAGTAGCCAACACTGGCAGCACTGGGCCACCAGTTCGCCATCACTTCAATGTTTGCTGGGCTTTTAGTATATGCAATGATAAAGCTGTAAGTTTAACAAAAGTACGTCTGATTTAGGTTTGAATGTAAGCATGAAAATTCACTCAACGTTGAAAAATCACAAAAAACAGCTCTAAATACAATATTGCAACACCAAGTGAGCAAAAATTCTTGAGGGTGACATAAAACGGGTTGCTTCATAAACCAAGCAGCCATTTGACGCATCCTAACGGCTCATTTCTTATATAAGGCCTGGTGGAAAACTTACCCCATGGGAAAACTAGCCCCGGTCTCCCCTACATTTTTGTTTATATAAATAAACACAAACTTTCGCCCAATTTTGGTAGACATTTCAAATGTATTTCTTACAAGATGATTCAAACTTGCCACCTGGCCGTTTCAAACGTATATTAGCTTTGGCGAACATTTTAAACGAACAACAATTGACATTTTTATTTAAATAAATAAACATAAACTCTCTATATATAAATAAACACACATAAACTCTATTACAATTTATTATTTGGTATTTATCTGTGCTAAATGTCTTAAAGGATACCTGAAATAAAATAAGATTAGCTCTAAACTAATCCAATGCTAACTTCTGTTTGCTCAACGTTTAAAAAAACTATTCAAATGCCAAACAAAATAATTGGGTGTGAATTTTCCAGCTACTTTATCCAATTTCTATTTTAAATTAGCTACTTTATCCAATTTCTTTTTTTTAAGCGGTATATAAAATGAATAATGACGCCAACTGCAACACCTCAAAATTTTAATTGAAAGTGGGTTACTTTCTTTTGCACAATAACAGACAATATTTACTATCATCACGATTGGAATTTTTAAACAATGTCTTATTTGTTGTGTAATAACTTCTTCATTGTAAACACTTAATAATGTAATGTTATGGAATTACGTAGAGATAATTATAAAATTTTAATGATTATTTTTCAGTTTCTGGTGTTACAAATTTGATTATAATTGGTTTTTATTGATTTGTTGGGCATATATTCTTAAAAAAACCCACACAAACTTCCTATATATTATACAATGCTTTATTACACTGAAAATAATAACAATAACAATGATAATAATAATGGTAATGATAATAAAAATAATAATAATGGTAATGATAATAAAAATAATGGTAATGATAATAATGGTAATAATACTTCCAATGCAGATACAAATGCTTTATTACATTGTTACACCGCAGAATCTGAGAGAAGGTATAAATAATACATAAATAAATACTATTTAATGCTCATATTTAATAAATATTAAATTATTCAGTACTATCTTTATACGAAAATGAAGATTCTCCAGGGAACTAGGACGCACTCCTGATTATCTCCTAATTTGTATTATAAAAATTAAATCATAATATTCATCAAAAAAGCAAAACTTCATTATCAAAAGCATATTTACCGTGTTTCATGTTTGTTCATTGATTCACATTTTTAATGGTGCCAACATAAAAACTGCTTTTTAATAATACCGATATGCATACTCTAATTTTTTTGAGAAATTGACTCCGGGTAAAATTGAAAACCCGAACTCTTGCCCTTTGAAGTTGATATAAGAAATGCCTTAAATAAAAACTCTGTTGGTCATTAATTTTATTTGAAATATTGTAGATCGGGTTGAAACATAGGCGCAAAGGGCTTATTATTTTTATGCGTAGTATTGGAGGAATGGATAAGATGTAATTTATTGTGATTATGAAGTTTATTTTGTATTAATATCAGATTTTATCAAAGAATCTGCAGTATATATTTCTTTATTAAATTAAACTGTAGTTTTAAATATTTTATTGTATTATTTTTGCAAATCTCAAAGGATAATTTAAATATTTGAGTACATCAAGATTGTAGTTTAAATATTGTTACTTCTTAATTTTATTAGAAGTTGTTTCCTCTTATTTGTACCGAAAGTGATTCTAAAAAAATAGTAACACAAAAAATCAAAATATATTTAAACTTGATTTGATATTTAAATTTATTTGAGTACATCAAAATTGTAGTTTAAATGTTGTTACTTCTTAATTTTATTAGAAGTTGTTTCCTCTTATTTATACCGAAAGTGATTCTAAAAAATACTAACACAAAAAAAAATCAAAATATATTTAAATTTGTTTATTGATAAAAATAAGATGCAATTTAAGATTTGAAAGTAGCGGAAGCCATTACGCTGTTAAATTTTCTTTTTCTTGCGTCAAGTTTAGATGCTCACATTTTATGTTGGCTCATCTTAAAGAATTATGCAAATTTCACTTTTTTATTCTACGAAAGATGCTAAAAAATTTAGTTTTAAGAAACGAGCTTAGGCATAAATTGAATTATTTTTTTATTGTTTTAAACGTTCTTTTACTTAATAAAACCGTCTAATTCGAGAAACTGTTGCTAAATTTAATTACATTATATGATGCACATTTAGGTGGGGTAAGTTTCGTTTATATGATTTTATGTGACATAAGCAATTGGTTTTTCTATTGCAAGCATTCAGAATTGGCTTTTTATTAATGTGTCCTATTTATGTATTGCTTTCTGAATTTCTTTTCATTGTTCACTCGTACCGATGATAAAACACATTGTAGATTGTTAGTAGTTGCTGGAATAATAAAACCAAAATTCTGAGTTTTTATTAAAATTGCTCCACATTTTGTTAAGATATTTCGTCACAAGAGAGGCAATGACACTCAATTATAATATTTAATGACTTATTTAACTTATTGATATAATTACTTTTTATAATTATTATTACTTATTAATTAATATTTAATTACTTCTTTTATTTAATACTTTTAAGGCAATAAAATACAATAAAAACTAATTGAATTGTGTTTTATGTAACTATCAGACGAGGATTTAATAATGATGATAATAATAAGAGTAATGATAAAATTATTTTACACTAAGTGAAGAGGATAATTATTATGTATTGAGGATAACTTTTATGGTATGAATGTTGTTGATAATAATTATAGTATGAATGCTGATGTTAAGATTAATAGTATGAAATTTGTTAATGAAAATAATTGTCGAATGTGTCTCTTGGTAATAACGATTTTAGAATGAGTGCTGATGATAATTATTATGGAATTAATGCTGATGACTATTACAAAATGAGAAACAATGATGATAATTACAATTTCGTTAAATAATGTTGATGATAATTACAAGTTATGGAAAGAATGTTGATGATAATTACAAGTTATGGAAAGAATGTTGATGATAATTACAAGTTATGGAAAGAATGTTGATAATGAAATTTTAAATGAATGCTGCTACTGATGATAATTATATAATTAATTGTAATAATATTAATTGTTGTATTGATGTTGATATTAATTATTATTTAAAGGACGTCGAGAATAATGATTATAAAATCAATGTTGATGAAAATAAAAACTAAAAACTATAGGATAGGTTTTATCAAACAGTAACGATAATCAAATAATAATCCACTCCTAATAAAAGCAACACAACGTAATGTCTAAGCTGACATTTATTATACTACATCTTTGGAACAAATAAATGTTGATGATAGTTATTATGTTATAATGTTGAGGATGTTTATTGTAGAATGAATGCTGACGATGATGATTACAAAAGGAAAGTTGATAATAATGATTGTAGAATCAATGTTGATGACAATCACTATGTAATGAATATTAATGATTTATAAGAAATGCTTTCATAAAATAGTTATAAAAACAAAATAAAACCCTTTTTAAATGACAATATCATTTGGTTATTTAATTATTAGTTTTTATGAAAGAAAATTCATTTTTATACTTGTGTCTCGACATCTACAGAATATTTATAACGGTAGTGAGACAAACCTATTTAAAATTAATGTGTAAGCCCTTTTCTTAATTGATTATCTATCTACGTTAATATCGACATCTTGCAATGCTTTTACGTAAAAAAAATCCCAGAATGAACAAACTTTTAATGACAGCGTGTTTGCAATTTCGAAGTATTATTTCGAAGTATTTTCAAGTACAGAAATAAAAATTACTAAACTCTACTTGGAGCCCAATTAACAATGTTAAACGACGTCTGAGCTGTAAAACTAAACAAGAAATTGTTTGAAAAGTGGGAGAATATTTAAGAAATTCAGTCGTAGTACATTTACACTGATCCACCGTTGTTAATTACACTTGTTTGCAAACTTTCAACATTTAATCGGTGAACTAAATTGCAATAACTTTTTCCTATATATATTTTTGGATGCTTATTTCGAAAATCTGAATAGCTTCTTTTTGTCACGAACACATTTCTTTTTGTAAATTTTATTTTATTGCCAATTTAAAATGTCACATAATTGTATTATTGTCTTAAAAATCCCTAATTAATCCTAAGCTCTTTTTAAAAGAATTTCATACATGGATACATTGGAAAAAAGTTGGGTAGGATGTGTTAGGGTAGGCATAAACTCATGAAAATAGTAAGACAAAAATTTAAAAAATAACTGCAATTGGTAGAAATTAGATAATATTTTGACTTAATTTTTTTAAATTAAGTTTTTAAGAATTGGTATTGGGTTTTTTTGGACCATTTTTGCTTTAATTTTTCTATTTCCATCCGAACTTAGCCTTTTTTTGCCGGATATGTTGTTTAATTGTATTATGTAACAGTAATAGTCGATTAAATGCGATATTGAATATTGTCGGTAGAATAAAATTAAAAGTATAAACTGACTTTAGAGGCATGGAAAATTACTTATACATACTTCTTGTGGGTTTACATTTGTGTATTTAACATTTATAAACTGCATGCATAGAATGACCCATAAAAAATAAGTCAGGGGTACGGAGCCTAGTCGGTTAACGCGTTCGCCTTGCATACGAAAGGTCCCAGGTTCGGGTCCCGCCAAAATAACTGCCGACCTATAAACGGCCCGTGCAGCCAAAAAATGTCCAACCCATAATACCCCGTGTAGGAAGAGTAAACGATACATATGGTTCCAAGTCCCGACACTGTACGAGGCCCCTAAAGGTTGCGTTGGGTGCCTACTCAGGTGTCGGCTCGTCACTTGACTGTGGTTCTAAAATACGACGCCCGTCGCCAATAGCCCTCGTGTAGCTCTAGTGCGATGATAATTCAAACTAAACTAAACTTAAAAGTTGTGTTAGGTGCCTTCTCGAGTGGCGGCTCTTCACTTGACACTGGTTCTAAATGACCACACACGACGCCAATAGTCTTTACGTAGCTCTAGGTGCGCCGTTAATTCAACCCAAACCCAAACTAAACACCGTATAAAATACCGTAGATCTAGTGAGACGATTATTCAACTCAACTCAACTCGTTCCAAGTCCCGACACTGCGTACGAGGCCCCTAAAGGTTGCGTTGGGTGCCTACTCAGGTGTCGGCTCGTCACTTGACTGTGGTTCTAAAATACGACGCCCGTCGCCAATAGCCCTCGTGCAGCTCTAGTGCGACGATAATTCAACTCATAGAAATGATAAGAGTATTCACGAAGGAAACCACGTATACTATTGGCGCAAATAGTTTATTTGTTGGTACTATTTGCGCCAATAATATACGTTGTTTCCTTCGTGAATACTCTCATGTTTCAAGCACCAAGTTGAAAATATTTTCCTCATATAAATGAGTCAAATTAGATACTTTGTGAGGCTGAACACTTCGCCATAATTGAGTTTCAAAAGTTAAACAATGTGAGCTTATAGACAATGTAGATATCTATATATATATAAAAGGAAAAGTCCTGCCTGACTAACTGACTCACGTATCAACGCCTAGCCCGAACCACTGGAGGTACAGCTATCAAATTTTAGGAGAATATTCTTTTTATATTGAAGGCGTCATTTGAGAATCGATTTTTTTTTAAAATTCGAACCCAAACGGGTGTAAGAGGGCGAAACGTGAGCCGATTTCTCCATAGGAATAGCATTGAGCATTGTTATAAACTTTTAATTTATACTTTTCGTTTTCTAATATGAAAGAAATTTTAAAGAGTAACAAGAAGTTCATAAAGAACTAAAATAGCCTACTTTCCTGTTACTTAAATACTTACTGAAGTTCTATTTGGGAAAAAAACTAGGTTCCTAAAGTAAATATCATCAACAGCCGTTTCTACACTAGATTTATACACATTAGAAAAAAAAATCGAAACACAGCACCCAGCTATAATTTAAACTTCTAAAAGCCAAAATCAACTATTTTCCTTAATATTCTTTCGTAAATTAATTAAATATTATTTATCATCTGCTCGTGATTTATTTGTAGTTCGAAGAATAATTAAATATTTATTGATAACAAAAGTAATGAAACTACTCCGAACTGCATTAAAAAATAAGAAATGTAAATTAAAACTAAGCATAATTGCATGCCAAAAGTATGCCTTGCCGCTTTCTTGGTAGATAATTAATGAATAATCAAAGAATCAAATTTTGCTGCATTTTATGACGTCATTCCAAACTGATTCATGAAAATATTATTTTGCTTCAAATATGTTTAAATAAATAAAGTTTCTCATGCCATTGTTGATTTGGCAACAGTGATTTAAATGACTCAAAATTGAATTTCAATGCTAATTCAATGGGAAATTCGCCGAAAGATAGATTTATGTCAGTCCGGACGTACAGACAGACGGACAAAAAGTATGAAAGTTGGGTATCTGAGGTCATAGCTTTCTAACAAAAAAAGAATTTTTAAGATCGAGGGATAGAACCGATTTTGGAAGGGGAGTACGGACAGACAGACAGACAGACGGAAAGACAGACAGACATACGAACAGACAGACAGATGGACATCAATCGCATTTCAATTCCTACAGTGATTTAAATGACTCAAAATTGAATTTCAATGCTAATTTAATGGGAAATTCGCCGACAGATAGTAGATTTATGTCCGTCCGGACGTACAGACAGACGGACAAAAAGTATGAAAGTTGGGTATCTGAGGTCATAGCTTTCTAACAAAAAAAAGAATTTTTAAGATCCGAATGATAGAACCTATTTTGTTTAGGGGGGTACGGACAGACAGACAGACGGACATCGACCGCATGTCAATACCTACTTTTTCATTTTTTTAATTCTTCCGAATTAAAAAAAGAAAAGTAGGCCAAAAATTAAGTATAATTACGCATAAGCACGTGAGTTTAATTTGTAGGATTGTTATTTGAATGTCATTATTTAATTTTATTTTATTGATTTAAAATCTTTATTTTATCCATTAGCGATTTTTTGCGAGCTTGAAAATTTAACGTGGGGTTGCTATACCTAACAAGTTGAATGAAATATGAAGTGGAATGTTTACCTCCTTTAGACCTTTTCGTTGTTTAGCAGTGTAACGCAATCGCCAATTCGAAAATGGGCATTTATCATAGATGTTTCGAAGTTCCCTGTTTTTTTATCTTTAATTGTATCCTGAGCCAGGTTTTTCTCTGTTTATGAAGCTGGCAATTTTAACGGAGACCTATGAGAAAGCCCTCAAACTCCTGGCAGGGCCTGGATGCAATCGGACATAATATTTTTTTACTAAGGGGATCGATTGACATAAATAAAAGTTTACATAAAAAGCAACTCACCTTTTTTAAGGGTACACTCGTACAACTCCCCCGGGTTTATAAAGCTAGTATTTAATAATTCCTCAATATAAGGATTCGCTCGCCGACCCGGCGGCGCAACGGTTAGGGAGCTAGCCTTTAGAGCCTCTGGGTTCGGGTTCGAATCCCGGTAAGGCATGGATGTTTGTGTTTGTCTAGTATATGCGGAGTACGTGCTCGTTAAATCTGTTGGGTCCGAAAGTCCCGTGGGCGGTCATTGCGCAGTTTCCCACGGGTACAGGTCCCTGGAGACTATTCCCCTCCCCTTCAGGGACATGTCTTAATTGTGGAGGTGGCGATATATGGCAGCATCTGTCATATATGTGTGTGTATGTCGTGTCCGTCCTTCTTGACGATGGTTTATAAGCGGGTCTTTGTGACCAAACACACAAGCCTGAAAATATATGTCTACCAACCAACCTTTGTCTAAGGATTCGCTCCTAATAAAAGCAACAACCTCAGACTTGCCCCTATCCATCACCAGCAAGTGATCGATCATACCTGACCAGGGAAACATTTCCTAACACCTTGTCCCCTCATGATCCCAAAAGGGAAAATAGAACAAACCCCAAACTTAAAGAACCCTTTTCGAAGAAGTATGTACTTCAATTCGAATTCGGAAAAAAACTACACGTTTTCATTCTACTCTCGAAAATAGATTGCAAGGAAAAAATGGTATTGTGTTCTCTTATATTGTCTTTTAGGGGTAGCGGTTATCAGATGTTTCTGTATTTATTTTTCTTTTATTACAATATGTATAGTTAATGCCTTATGCTATAATTGCTGTAACATAGGAACCGTTTTTAAGTAAGGCATATACATTTTTTTATTAGGAAATTGTTGTCTTAATTCAATTGAATGATATAATAAGGATGCGTAAACAATTATTTGAGCGGGAATTCTCTATTTTATCGAAAACCTTATTCTTACTTCCGATAGGAACTGGAACTCGTGTACCAAATTTGAAATACGTAGCTCTTTTAGTACGAGCTGTAGAGTGGTTTTAGACAAACAGACGGACCAATGTTCAAAAACATCCTTTTTAGAATCGACATCCTCCAAAACGTGTGGAAGACACGAAATTTGCATTTCGCATTTTTCACCAATTCGCAATTCTTTTATTTCTTTATGTTTCAAATTACATAATTGAAAGTAATAATGCATTTACATTTAATTTTTTCCCGTATTATGTCCTCATCTTAGCCATCAAATAAACGGGCCGTATGGAAAAAAGTACAACCAATAAATAGAGCCGTCCATATAGGGCTGGTGCATGTTAAATCTCTCTGGGTCCAAAGTCTTGACGCAGAGTACAATGTCGCGCAACAAGGTTGTGTTAGGTGCCATCTCAGGTGTCGTGGCCCATCGCCAATATCCAAATTCAGTTCAACCAAAACAGAATTTAAAAAATATATATATATTATTACCTCCGAAGAACAGGTACAAAATTCCACCCCGCTCTTTTAATTAACACCCCATCCTCTAACAAAACCCAAAGAGGAAATTGAAGTAGTGCGGGGGAGGATGACGCATCGGTCGAGGGTGGGGGTGGGGGTGGGGTAGAAGTCCACCCCTCCTCCCCCTCGGTCCATCTATCCTGGTACTTAGAGGGACTCCCCCTTATGATGGTCCCTGACACGTCATCAGGACCATTTTGGGGGGAGAATAGCAGCAGTTTTGGAAATTTTCTACTGCAGAGTCTTTTTTTGGAAAGATAAATTGTTTGTAGAGTCAGCCTTTAAGGATGTCCACCCCCTCTAAAAATTCAGATGTTTAAATTTTTTTTGTGCAGGGCACCCAAGAATGCATCCCTCTGGAAATTCATAAATATATATAGCAGAATTCTAAGTATAATTATTGTATGAGGACCAACGTGAATCATTACTTCTTTCTTTGTTTCCAGACCTATTACAGCTAATGGTTTTTTAAAAGGTAGAATTTTCTCTTCACTGTCTTTGGGACAGTTAATTAAAAGTGCTTTTTTTAAAATTTCGATAGCATAACTTCGTAATATTTTTAAAAGTCGAATAAAAAGTTATGAGGCTTAGCAAGCTAAAGGCAAGAACACCCCAATTTTTTTTTGGTTGTTTACAGGGACCACACCTAAGAGCTCTCTAACGCTCTCCACTCCGGCTTCTACAATAAAAGCTTAAAAACTACATATTCCATTGATAATTACTCCGTATTACACTGTTAAAAATGTGGCTCTTGGTTTCACTTCAAATATGGTTCCTAGTAGCTGTAACGGCTGCGTAGTAAAATGTTTTACCATATTTTCGGTACTCGGTTGAACCTATTTATCAGATTTTAGCTTCCACACTACGTTTATAACGTAAAAAGTTGAAGGTATTATAATCGTTCAGTCCGTCTGTCTGTCCATCTGTCTGTCACCCACTTTTATAGCCCAAACTACACATGCTACAGATAAGTGTGATACGTCAAAAAATTCAGCGCATCGAAATTAGAAGACATTGAAAATCTCAGAAAAAAAATTCGAATTTGAAGTACTTTAATTATTTAAAAAACTAAAAAACTGGAAAATTTAATTCTCATTTAAAAAGCATAGGGAGCCATTTTTATTAGAATTAAATCACCATTACCATTCTCAACAATCACCCGAGAAACTTTAATTCTTTTAAACAATAAATTAAATGAAATTTATTTTTGCGACATCAATCAGTTTGAAATGACGACAAATATATTTCACTAAGAAATTCTTTGTTTGTATGTTTATATGAAATGTTTTGGTTTTATTTAAAAGATAGGAATAATACATATTTATTCTTTGAAATGTAAATTAATTTTTGCAAACGATAATAATTATTAAATAATTATTGCAGAAATAATTATTGAATTTTCGAAATAAAAAAATGAAACTATGCAAATTTAGAGTGTAAATGTTTATAATAGAATTAATATTATATTTGGCGACTTTTGTCCTGTTGAACACAAATGTTGTGTGGAAGCGGGCTGAGTGACGGATTCTGTTACAAACCTACTTTTTTTTTCTCCAAAACTTGAAAAATGGTTAAAAGTAATACTAGAAACATGATGAAGCTTTATACTCCATAGCCGAACCATTATTATGGTGAAACCAAGCATAAGTTTTTAACAATGTAGTATTTTTTTTCAAACCCTCCTAAACAAATTTCAAAATTTTCATAAATTTCCATCTAATAGGTCACATAAAACTAATATACGTGCCTCTTCAAGATCCATTATAATATCAATGGCTTCCCAAAACTGAATGTATAGAGATCAAAGTTTCACAATGCATTTAACGCATATTTTATCATGTTAACTAATTCTCGTATTCTTCCGTGTAATTTATGCAAATTAAATTATCTTTGTCGTGGTTTCGTCGGTCATCAAAATCTTTGTGACGCTTTTGTGTAAAGCGGGGCACACACTGATTAGTTAATAGTGGTGTGTTAAATACCTCCGCGTTTGCACTTAAAATTAGAATATCTAAATGAGATATCTTTGTAGAAGAATTTACTACGTTTCGAACTCGTGTTGGCTTGATTTTGAGTAAAAACACAAAAAGAGGCTTAGTTCAAGTAAATGGAGTTAACACGGGTAAAACTTTTAGATGAAGCCTAAGCCTCCTGATAAGACTAGACGGAACATTTTCGAATTTTAAAGGGGGTTAAAAACACTTGTGAAATATAAATTGTCGATATCTAATAATATTCACTCTAATTAAATAGCTTTAATTTTTTAATATTTTATTTTAATTCATATTTCTTTTCACCGAGTTAGGTTTAATCCTCTGGGAGATACAGACGTATTTAAACGCCATTGGACAGTTAGATTTTCTAGAAACCTTCATATATAACCTTCATATAAACCTTCATATATATATATATATATATATATATATATATATATATATATATATATATATATATATATATATATATATATATATATATATATATATATATATATATATATATATATATATATATATATATATATATATATATATATATATATATATATATATATATATATATATATATATATATATATATATATATATATATATATATAAATTTTAAAGTTTGAACTATGGACGAATGTTTATAACATTTGTTACACAGAAATATAATAACACTAGCTGTTATACCCGACGTTGTACGGGTAGAGGTGGAAAAATAATTTAACAGTCAATTTAACTATTTTTTTCTTTCATTTTAGTTACATAAGATATGAAGATTACCCAGTAATTTTCCATTTAGTTACCCAACTTGGATATAGTAATGATTAATATTAATTTCAAAAATACCTTTGATAAGAAGCTCAAATTCAAAAGAATACATATTTAAGTAAAAAATAATCAGTAAGAATTAAAAATGGAAAAACAGCTAAATCTTAAAAGGGTCTCAATCATTTATTTTAACGCAATTCAGGGGAGTTCTATAATAAATTAAGTAACTTTATTTTGGACACTTTGTAGATATAAATACAATATGAGCAGTACAAACTTCTACCATAATTCAATACAAATTCTTAAAAATTAAGAATTCAATGCAAATGTATACAGTACTAAATCAATGCAGATATGTACAATAATTGAATGAAAATAAATATAATAATAATGCAATGCATATATGTACAATAATAATTTAATGAAAGTTAATATAATAAAAATTCAATGCATATATGTACAATGATATATCAATAAAAATAAATACAATAATAATTCAATTAATTTATATAATAAATTAAATATACTTAAAAATCGTTTTTAAAAAATTTGTAAAATAAAACTAAATAAACAATCCGTGAAAACGTGCTGTTGAAGGAGCAATAAACCTCCAAGGTCTTCAATGCATTGCATGGGAAACATAAAAACGTTCGAAAACGATAGAAGGAATGGTTTGATTCGAAAAATTCTTAGTCTATGTGTGTTCTGGAGATGAGATGAAATTTCGTGACGATCAGTTGCGTGGTTCCTTAGATCTCGTGTCTCATACAAACAGACAAACGGAAGTTGCCTTTTATGTATATAGATATTAAAAAAACCTAAAGTTTCAGTTAAAAAATCAAATTTTATTTTCATCTAGTGAGAACAAGTTTACAATTCTTCCAATTTGCATATCCTTTAGAGAGATAATAATTTAAAATGCATTTTTATCGTTGGAAAATTTTGAGACCCGAATTTAAACATCTTTAATTTTATGCCACAAGAAATCTGACTTTAATAAAAACTTATTGGCAAAAAACTTCTAAGAAGAATCGAATACCTTTTAAAATAAACAACTTCACGAAATGTCATTTTGGATGCAATTAAAAAGCAAACGCCTAAAGCCACATCTTACTTTGGTTTTAAATTTGATATTGCCGTAAAAAGAATAAAAAAATCCATCTTAAAAACTTAATTTAAAATGTTGAATATTTTTTATGCCTTAAAAAAGGGTAATTTAAAAATATGTCTGCTGTTAATATAATATATGCTACGAAACTACTTAAAATGTTTTGATGTTAAGCTTTTTAGTTAAGTTCTAAATTAAAAAAAATTAAAGAAAGTGTCAAGATTAAAAATATGTAATAATAATTATTAATATGTAATGTTAAACTAAATTTATTAATACGGCATGGAATTTTGAATTATTAACCCGGCTTATTTAAAATACAAAATATATTACATTGTAATTAATTTTATAAATTATTAATTTTTTTTTTAAATATTTGATTTATTCTTAGTTATTGCTTTTATAAATTAAGTTATTAGCAAAAAAGTGATAGTTAGTCAAATCGAAGTGCAAATATGCCTGAAAATTGCAAATTAAAAAAAATTATACATTACTAGTTAATAACCGTGGTTTTACCCGCACAAAGAAGTGAGTTTTAATGATATTATATAATAGGCTTTATAATTGTGACTAATTCTAAGTAAAATATTTTAAACTTCGAATTTTACTGTATGTTTTGAATAAAAGAAAATAAATTGATTAGTAGTATTTGATATTTTTTTAAAAACTAGTTTATAATTTCTCATCCGCAAACTTAAATTGAAAGAACTCGACGAAAGAACTTGATGATACAGTTTAAATATCTTTTCCGTATGCATGTTAAGGCGGAGCAGAAAACACTTCAGAAAATATTTCAAATAATACATTTGAAAACAATTTTCTATTTTTTTCGACAAAAATTGTTGCACTTTAAAACCAGTTTTCTAGAAACCGAGAAAGGTTTATTCACGTATTAAAATTTTTTAACGCTGACAAATAATTTAAACAAATTTTGGGTTGTTTCATAAAAATAAAACATTATACTACAATTACAATTTTGAACCACAATTTTTATTTCGCACCAGTTTTATGAGATTTTTTAGGCTATAAAAATTCGTGACTTGTAAGCTATTATTTCAACCGTAAGGCTGTTTATTGTTTTTGTTGCATGCATTTGCGTATAAATTTTTATTTAAATAAATGAGAACTTTTTGATCATTAACTATGCATTAGCAATTCAGATTTAAGTACCCTGTAGAATAGTTTTCGTTCGGTTTTATCAGTAAAACAATATTTTTTTTTACTGCGACGAAAGAAGTTTTTTAAAGAAAAATCTAGCTTTCTTGCAGATAAAATGTTTTTAATATATTCTAGAAAATAAAAGAAAAAACTATTTTTGTACTAGGAAAAGTTCAATTCGAACAAGCGTTCAAATAATCATTCGCCATTTTAATAAGATATTTTTTTTCTATAATTGGTATCTTAACAAATTATTTTTTAAAAAAGTACGGGATTTATCCCTTATAATTCAGCCTAGTTTTAGCCTACTTTTCTTTTTTAATTCAAAAGAATTAAAAAAATATGAAAAAGTAGGCATTGACATGTTGATTATGTCCGTCTCTCCGTCCGTCTGTACCCCATTTCCAAAATCGGTTCTTTCCGTCGGATCTTAAAAATTCTTTTTTTTGTTAGAAAGGTATGATCTCAGCGGATCCAACTTTCATGCTCTTTGTTCGTCTGTCTGTACGTCCGGACGGACAATTGTCTACTTTCTGTCGGCGATTTTCCCAATTAACTTAGCATTGAAATTATTTTTTAGTCATTTATATTGCTGTTCTCATATCAACAATGGCATGAGAAACTTTATTTAATGTTAATAAATGAAGGAAAATTTATTTATGTTATAAATCAGTTTTTATTGACGTCATAATATGTAGCTTAATGTGATTCTTTGATTGTTCGGGAAACTCTCTCTACCAGTCTACCAGTGTGAGAATTACTTGTAACATTAACCCCATATATTCTTAATGATATAGTTATTGTACTTCTTATTGTATAATTTCTTCATTTAGCTTGTATTTAATATTGTATGTATCAGACATATTATAATATAAGCGTCAAATTTGGTCGCGTAAGCTGCCTAGATGGTGCCACAAAACACATGTTTCTCAGTTCTGAGGAATCTGACGGATCTGTAAAAGGCTTGATCCGGCAACAAAAAAAAATGCAGCTCACTTCGGAATAAAAATATCCCAAGTGTATCTCTATTGCAACGTTAATCCAAACTAAAGCAAAATATCTCGTCTTGAACCAGTGTGTTCTTAAAACTTTATAACGATTCGGAATGCTACCAGTATCGTTTTACTGCCTGTGTGCGCTCCAGTTAAAATTATACGTGCTTGGACACGGAGCCTTCACTCGAAACCGTTTCTTCTTCATTGCGATTCCGGGCACGCGGGGCAGTCTGTTTACGATCCCTGATTGCCTCCTTTGATACCCGGGCACTGTTCGATAAAGTACTTACGTTTACTATTGTATAGGGAATCAATTGGGGGATTTTTTTTAGAAATTTTAATGCACACTTTTCAGCTGTAGTGGAGTTTTTTGTTAAAATTCTGTAGGATGAGGTCTTGAAAGGGACTGTTAAGGAGGAATGGGCGCGCTGGACGGCGGGTCTCCAAAGCAAAGTGCTTCAGTGTTAATGCAATAGAGAAAAAAAATATTTTCTTTGCCACATTTCTCCGGCTGTATTGAATATTTTTACAAATGGATTTTTTTATGTGATAAATGTAGCTGACTTACAGGTCCCGACAATCCCACTTTTTGAAATTGCTACGAATATTTTTTTTAATATTCAATAAATAATTTTACACAAAATATTAGAGGCAATTTAAAAAAGTGGGACTATAGAGACCTGTAAGTTATCTACACTTATCATTGAAAAAAAAAACGTTTGAAAAAATATTCAATACAGCCGGAGAAATGTGGCAAAGAAAATAATTTTTTTCCTATTGGATTAACACTGAGGCACTTTAGTTTGGAGACCCATGGTCCACCGCGCCCATTCCACCTTAAGGGATTTTTGTTCGTTGGAAAGTTTGGGAAATTATTCGGATCACTTGGGATGGAAGTTATTTTAAAAGAAGCTATTATCTGGGATGAAGTGAATAATTGAATGTAAGAAAATTAAAGTTTAATGGGAATACCGTAGACCTAATCCCTTTTGAATAATTTAAATTTATTTATTGCGTTTTAACAGTAATTAGTCGATTACTAAAATTTGTTAAATCCTAACTTTTGCTAAAAAAAACTTTATTAGTATTATTACTAAATTGGGGCTGTGGTATCCAAATGGATAGTCTTGGAATTTGGATTTGAAGGTCTCTGTATCAATATCCGATGCCAAAATGTGAAAAAGTCCAAAATCCCGATGGTGATAGTGTACGAAGTTGCTCGAAGTTCGACTTCGTCATTTGACCGTGGTTTTAAATTACGAGGCGTTTATTAATCGAATACGGACAACAGAAATGTTGAATGAAGATAAATTCTTCCTCGATTGGTGAATCAATGTCACGTGGGGATAGAGCATCGAAAGAAAAGCAGGAATGAAATCTGTAAGACTACGTCACCACAAAAAACCGATTGCCAAAAGTCAAGAGGTAATTGGCTTAGTTTTAGGTGACGTATTTCCTTCCAAATTTCATTCTTGCACTTCCGGTGCTCTGTTCCCAGTTATATTGATTTAATCATTGAGGTTTAATGAAGAATTTATTTTCATTCAGAATTACTGTTGCCACTCAAGACTTGAAAATAAATTTAGGGTTTCTCCGGATCGGAGGTTGTTCACTTTACCGAGAAACTAATAGTATTCCAGTGTGGGAATGGGCTTGTTTCACGGAGGATCTGGCAATAGCTATACGGTTTTGTTTGCATGTCTATTTTGATGTCTTCCAACAGTATTGCCACCAGTTTTAGGAGAAAAACTACGAAAAAATACAATTTAATTCTAAAATTACAAAAACATTCCATAAAAATACTAGCAAAGCGTTTCACGTTTTTTTAAAGTCACTAAAAAGATTCCAAATGCAGCTAGTATTTTTACGATATTTTTTTGTAATTTTAGAATTATTCTAAAATTACAAAAAAACTACTATTTTCTTACTCTGACTCTTACTTCTTTCTGACTCTTACTATTTTCATAGTTACATACATATAGAATCACCGGAGTTCCGCAATTTCAGGATCCCCGGAGTTTCTAGAATTTGCCATCGTTGGAGTATCGCATTTTATACATCGCCGGAGTTTTATGATTTAAAAATCTTAGTATAGAAAATTTTGACAAATTTAATATTGTTGAAGATTTGCGATTTTATAAGATGATTATTTTCGGCAAGATCTTTAGAAACCACTTTAAAAAATTGATAGTGATATTTTAAAGAACTAGTCGCGATAACTACGACTAAATTTATTTTGAAGTCACAAAATTGTTGTATTTGTCGCATTTTGGCGCAACTAGTGATCCTTAATTTGGAACCCTGGGTGGTATAAACATTGTTATTGTACTTTTTATTGTACATTTGCTTTATTCACCTTATAGTTACCATTGTATGTATCAAATCAATTTGGAGACAGGTTTTACTTATTCCCTAAACATTTCAATCGTTTGAAGACGAAAATGATGGGTATTTTTTATATTTCTATATGAAAAGAAACGATCTGCTGTTAAAGGTTTTTTTTTTCTGTGGTTTTCTGAAACTTGGGAAATCATCAAGTTTTTGTGGGCCCAATTTGCTTAAATCTATTTTATTATTTATTCATTTTTTATTATATCTAATTTTTTTTATGAAATGTAAGAACGAAATGGAACCAGTACTTAGTTTGATTTCTTTTTACAATTTTCTTCCATTATTAAAGAAGAAAATACTTACTTTGACGAAAAAAGTAAACAAAAAATAGGCCCCGAGGTGTACTGTTTTTTAAAGGCTATGTCCTCACTACGACATCAAACGCCACAAAGGCAACAAAAGCAACAAAATTTGGCGACCGCCAAGACCGCCAAGCGATGCAATAGCATGGGGGCTGACTCTGCCAAGTCGCCAATTTTTGTTGCATTTGTGGTATTTGTGGCGTAGTCAGGACATAGCCAAACGAAGATAAATTTTTCCTCAAAGATAAGTGGTTTTCCAAATCTCAACTGGAGATAAGTGGAATTTAGAAGCGTTTGAAAATTCTTTTTATACGAATAAAAGTTGTTTTTCAAATGTAGTTTCTCTTTCATAATAAATTTTTTCAATGGAGAGCAAATATAAGTAAAGTTTTTTATAGCTATAATTTATAAGGGATATATTGTAGATAATGTTTAAAATTTAATAAATTTTCTGATTACATAATATGTAATTTTAATAAAAGAAAAGTACTTTTCGATAGAGTTATTTAGTGGAGATAAAAAATATATTTCATTTAACTAAGGCAAACTGTTTCTTCATCACTTTGATCACTTATAGCTATCAATAAATATGTGTCCCTTAAGTTCTCAAATATATTTTAAAATATTCAAAATACATGTACAAAAATTGTTTAATGTAATTTTTGCATACAAAGATTATACAAAACTTTTTTGATAAATCCCTCTATGTATGTATGCATTACTTTGTGGCACCTTCGTATGAAATTTTTCGTATAAACTTCTTTTGAATTCTATAGATGCGCTTACTAAAAACTCAAGAATCACTGTATAAGTTAATTTCGTAATCTTAGCACGTTAGAAGGAAGATTTTTTGGAGTTCCGCCAACTCTGTTTTATTAGAAGAGCACACAAAAGCTTCTTTTTATTCGAAATTTTAATAAAATTAAACAAGCAGAAGTCACGTTTTACCTTAAGAAATTAACTGCATGAAATAATTCTTTAATAAAAAAAAGTTTAGTTTATTGACGTGGAGGTATGTTCTAAATAGTTAAATTTTTTACTGAGGCTAATTAAAACAGTTAGTTTTTTTTGACATAATTTATATATATAGGTTAGTATGAACAGAAACAATCTGAATCCAACAGTTGTCGAAAATATTTGACTGTGTTAATGCCTATATCCATTGAGTGTTTAGCATTGTTTCGTAATTTCAACATTATTATATTTTTAACTGTTTTTGGGAAGTCTGTGTGCCAAAATAACTCAGCTGGAAGAGCGTTGGACTGAAGATCTAAAGGTTCGTGGTTATAACCCGGATTCGGCAGTTTATTATTGCTCTCCTGTTCGATTTTCCGTAGAGGAAAGTTAGAATTTTGCTTTTTTTTCTTTGCAAAGGATCTGTTGAAAAACAGATTTTGCCTTAAAATTACAAATCGTTTATATAAAATAAACAGATTTTCTCAGTAAATTCTACGGTATTTTTCTGTCACGCCAGCTGAAATTTTTTTCTGTAAAAATGACTCTTTTGGGATTGTTTGGTTAGTTTGAATCATCGTCGCACTAGGGCTACACAAGGGCTATTGGTGACGAGCGTTGTAATTTCGAACCACAGTCAAGTGACGAGCCGACACCTGAGTAGGCACCTAACGCAACCGTTAAGGGCGACATCGTACTCAGCGTTGGTACTTTTTAGCACGTTTAAAGTGTACTCCCTCTACACGGGGTATTATTCGTCGGACATATTTGGCTGCACGGCCGTTTATAGATCGGCAGTTATTTTTTTAGAAGCCCGGACCCGAACCTGGGACCATTCGCATGCAAAGCGAAAGCCTTAACCGATTTGGCCTCCCAGCCCTGTCGAGGAGAGTTAAAAATTTTTTTTCTTTCTTTAAAAATTTTCTGTTAAAAACAGCTTTTGCGTTAAAATTACAAATCGTTTGTATAAAATAAACAAATTTTCTTAGTAAATTCTACTGCATTTTTCTGGTACACCATCTGACAATTTTTTTTCTGTAAAAATGACTTATTTTACATTGTAGTTCTTTGAGTCTGACTAAGACCATCATCTCTAACTGCTCAAGTTAAACATCCCCAGTCCATTATTAAGCTTTTCTCAACAGCTGGGTTTATTTGAAAGAAATGTCCAATTGTCCACCCGGCCGCTCCTACGTTTCACAATGACCCGCTTCGAATACCAGATGTCAGAATACCAGGAATGAAATCTGGAAAGAAATACGTGTCACCTGAAACAAGCCGATTGTGATTTAAAAAACGACATATTAGGTGTATGAAATTAAGACCATCTCTTTTCTGACATTTTGAACTACGAAAGAACTGCTCGAGTTAAACTCACCCAGTCCATTGTTAAGCTTTTCTCAACAGCTGGGTTTAATTGAAAGAAATGTCCACCCCGCCGCTCCTATGTTTCGCAATGACCCTCCTCCATCAAGCCGCACACTAAAGCGGCGCAACTGGTTGTAATGGCGTGTAAAAGCAACAAAACTGCCTCGCGAGGCGAAAACCACGGCAGCATAAAATCATAGAGTTGAGAAGAAGATGGAAATGCTTGGCGAGAAACAAAGTGAAGCCTCAAGAAAGACGCCAAGCAACCCTAGTAAGCCCAAACAAACCACTCACTCAGTGTTAGTTCATTCGGAAACGCATCATTATACTACTTAAGGGCAAAAGAGCCCAGAATGACAGCGGGTCTCCAAACCAAAGCGCCTATGCGTTAGTCCAATGGGGGAAAAATTATTTTCTAAGCCACATTTCTCCTGCTGTATTGAATATTTTTAGGAACGGTTCCTTTAAATGATAAATGTAGCTGACCGACTGGTCTCTATAATACCACTTTTAGAAATTTATCAGAATAATTTTTCAAATATTCGAACCGATTTCAAAAAGTGAGATTATAGAGACATGTCAGCTACATTTATCGTGTAAGAACGTTTGTAAAAATATTCAATACAGCCGGAAAAATGGGGCTTGGAATTTTTTTTTTTATTGGATCAACACAGAGGATTCAACACAGAGGAGGAGTTTGGAGACCCATGCTCATTCGCAGTTAAAAAGCGTTAATAAAAATTTTAAAAATGACTATTTGCACAGTTGTAGGCTGTAGCACGAGATCTGAATTTATACAAGATGGCATTAATTTCCTGCACAGTTAAGAAAATGCGTTGTAATTATAGTTTTTATTAGAGAGTCAAAAATCACCAAGTCAATGTAGTAAGCCTATACAAACTCCACAGGGCCAAATACTTCGCCAAGAGCGTTTGTTTTGGGCTTACTACAAAGCGCTCTATGGCTTCACTTGGCCAACCGATTTTTGTATTGGTTTTTACCCGGCAGCATCCCCATCTTCTTCCTAACTCAATGCATAAAATGCCCCGCGCATTTCAGGGCTTATCTAACGCCCCTATGGGACATAACCATTTTAATATGCCTTGTTAGCTAGCCTGAAACAAGCGAGTAAGCGTTTTCTACGAGCCTAACAAAGATTTAATACAAAGTAAATTAAAATGCTGATGCTGTGTGCGCGTAAAAAATAATTTTTGAAACCTAATCCAGAGTTAGTTTTCTTTATTTTAGTCTTGTACCG
Source organism: Oedothorax gibbosus (assembly GCA_019343175.1). Taxonomy (NCBI): domain Eukaryota; kingdom Metazoa; phylum Arthropoda; class Arachnida; order Araneae; family Linyphiidae; genus Oedothorax; species Oedothorax gibbosus. The sequence goes on from CM033273.1 coordinate 9,299,958, forward strand.
TGGCAAATATTGTTTATTTGTTAGTATAAATTAATTTAAAAGTAGTTGAAAGCCACTTGTTAATATGTTTTTCTTAGATATAATTATTATTTTTAAGTAGTTGAAATTTTATGTTAAATATATTAGCTATATTAAAAAAATTATTTCATTTTTTTAAAAGGAGAAACACATGACGTAATTATTTTAAAGTGGTTACATTTTATTCGAACTATATTAAAGCTTTATTAGAGCTTTTTTTAAGCATTTGACTTTACCGAATAACACAACTTCGAATAACACAACTTAAATTTATCACTTAATAGCATTTAAATGTATTTGTTTTACTTGTACTCCATAAGATAATTTTATAACTTTAAAACCCAAAAAGTTTTATGGCAGCTATCCTTTATACAAGCGAGATACTTTCAAAAACCTTATTATGAGGTTCCGGCAGGTACTGGGTACTCTTGTACCAAATTGAAAGTCTGTATCTCTTTGTTTTTCTAGCAATACCTTTTAAAATCAAAGACCTCTTGCTCATGCGCGATTTTCTTAAAAATCTTATTGGGGGGGGGGGGGGGGAGCTCAGTCGGTTAGGCTTTGGCCTAGCATGCGAAAGGTCCCAGGTTCGGGTCCGGGCATCGTCAAAATAACTGCCGACCTAAACGGCTCGTGCCGACAAAAATGTCCGACGAATAATACCCCGTGTAGAGGGAGTGCACGTTAAATATCGTTCAAAGTCCCAACGCTGCGTACGATGTCGCCCATAACGGTTACGTTGGGTGCCTACACAGGTGTCGGCTCGTCACTTGACTATGGTTCTAAAATACGACGCCCGTCACCAATAGCCCTCGTGTAGCTCTAGTGCGACGGTAATTCAAACAAAAACTAAAACTAAAAAAAATCTTATTGTGACACCCAACAGGTACTAGGAACCAAAGAGTTCTATAGTAGGGTAGAGGAACGACTCCTACTGAGCTGCCATCGGCAGCCATGACTCACTACGGAGCCCGAATAGAGGTGGCAAAAGTGCTAGTTAATTAATAACTTTGATACTGAGAAAGGAAGTACACTCAGGGCAAAGGCGGGAATCGACCCCGCACCTGTTACAGCGTGTGGACTGCTAGCGTTATGGCCTGCGATCCAAACCACTCGGCCATCGGGCCCCACATGCCACCCTATATTGTCTCCGTGTTGGTCCATGGTGCTGTTGCCAGGTTCAGTCTCTACCCTACTATAGAACTCTTTGCTAGGAACTCGTGTACCACATTTGAAGTCCGCAGTCTTTTTTAGTTTGTACAGTAGAGTGGTTTCAAACAGACGTTAAAAAAAAAAATTGCGAATCAGCGTCTTCCTAAACCTGTAGAAAACTCAAAATCTCTAATTCGGATATTTGATCTTCTATCGCAATACTTTCATTAGACCGTTTATTTCATATCAGTGAATTGAAATTATTTCATATTAGGGAATTAGGTTTAGGTTTATTTCATATTAGGTCCATTTCGGTTCGGTTTATTAGGTTTATTTCGGTTCGGTTTATTTAGGTTTGTTTCATATTAGGGAATTGAAAGTAAAACAAGAAGTTCATAAAGAATTAAAATAGCCTACTTTCCTGTTACTTAAATACTTACTGAAGTTCTAATCGGGAAAAAAAAACTAGGTTCCTAAAGTAAATATCATCAACAGCCGTTTCTACACTAGATTTATACACATTAGAAAAAAAATCGAAACACAGCACCCAGCTATAATTTAAACTTCTAAAAGCCAAAATCAACTATTTTCCTTAATATTCTTTCGCAAATTAATTAAATATTATTTATCATCTGCTCGTGATTTATTTGTAGTTCGAAGAATAATTAAATAATTATTAATAACAAAAGTAATTAAACTACTCCGAACTGCATTAAAAAATAAGAAATGTAAATTAAAACTAAGCATAATTGCATGCAAAAGTATGCCTTGCCGCTTTCTTGGTAGATAATTAATGAATAATCAAAGAATCAAATTGTGCTACATTTTATGACGTCCTTCCAAACTGATTCATGAAAATATTATTTTGCTTCAAATATGTTTAAATAAATAAAGTTTCTCATGCCATTGTTGATTTGGCAACAGTGATTTAAATGACTCAAAATTGAATTTCAATGCTAATTCAATGGGAAATTCGCCGACAGATAGTAGATTTATGTCCGTCCGTCCGGACGTACAGACAGACGGACAAAAAGTATGAAAGTTGGGTATCTGAGGTCATAGCTTTCTAACAAAAAAAAGAATTTTTAAGATCCGATGGATAGAACCGATTTTGGAAGGGGGGTACGGACAGACAGACAGACGGACATCGACCGCATGTCAATACCTACTTTTTTCATTTTTTTAAATTCTTTCGAATTAAAAAAAGAAAAGTAGGCTAAAAATAAAAAGAATTTTAACGCAACAAAACGGAAAATGTATATCTGTCAAAATAATGAAGTTTAAATATACAATTTTAAGCCACGCCAGAGATTAAACAAATAGAAATATATTAGTGCAGCGAATTGAAAAGGAATAATTAAAATATCCTTGTATCTAAACAAGAAATTGTCGTAATTATGTAAGATTAAAGTTGTAATTTCGTGCAGCGGAACCTTTAAGTTTGAATATTATTATAATAAATTTTCTTCAGTGATTCCTAAATTGATTCAATTTAAAATATTTGTACGTTAATTTGTTCTTGTCGTCTTGAAACTTCCAAGAAATATGTTAATACAAGCATAATATAATTATTCATATTTATGTGGTATTTTTAAAATTGGTAACAAATTCATGTATAAATGCACACAAAAATTGAAGCAGATAGTTTTAGGATTATAATTAAATTACGTTGAATATTCAACAATTTGTGGTATTAGCATGTCATCGGAACTGTAGTTTTGCTTACACTGTAAAAATATTTTAGTTTACTAACACAGCGTAAACTAAGCTCTTAAAGACTGGCACATTTTGAAATATGGAGTTATATCTTAAACAAGTTAATGTTTATGCATTTCTAGATGAAACAGAATTCTTATCATAGTTATTTCTTCTTATGTTTTAATTTTATTACTTATTTCGCAATGTATGCGGAAAAATGAATTTCTTTCATTTTGACTTAAAAAAAATCCAATTAAAACCAACTTTATTATTAGTTAATATTCCACAATTACTACAAATTAAAATATTTTTGTTTGCTTATCATAAAAAAACAAGAAGTTCATAAAGAACTAAAATAGCCTACTTTCCTGTTACTTAAATACTTACTGAAGTTCTAATCGGGAAAAAAAACTAGGTTCCTAAAGTAAATATCATCAACAGCCGTTTCTACACTAGATTTATACACATTAGAAAAAAAAAATCGAAACACAGCACCCAGCTATAATTTAAACTTCTAAAAGCCAAAATCAACTATTTTCCTTAATATTCTTTCGCAAATTAATTAAATATTATTTATCATCTGCTCGTGATTTATTTGTAGCTCGAAGATCAATTAAATATTTATTAATAACAAAAGTAATGAAACTATACTCCGAACTGCATTAAAAAATAAGAAATGTAAATTAAAACTAAGCATAATTGCATGCAAAAGTATGCCTTGCCGCTTTCTTGGTAGATAAATAATGAATAATCAAAGAATCAAATTGTGCTACATTTTATGACGTCATTCCAAACTGATTCATGAAAATATTATTTTGCTTCAAATATTTTTAAATAAATAAAGTTTCTCATGCCATTGTTGATTTGGCAACAGTGATTTAAATGACTCAAAATTGAATTTCAATGCTAATTCAATGGGAAATTCGCCGAAAGATAGTAGATTTATGTCCGTCCGGACGTACAGACAGACAGACAAAAAGTATGAAAGTTGGGTATCTGAGGTCATAGCTTTCTAACAAAAAAAAAGAATTTTTAAGATCCGAGGGATAGAACCGATTTTGGAAGAGGGATACGGACAGACAGACAGACGGACGGACAGACGGACAGACAGACAGACGGAAAGAGAGACAGACATACGAACAGACAGACAGATGGACACCAACCGCATTTCAATACCTACAGCGATTTAAATGACTCAAAATTGAATTTCAATGCTAATTCAATGGGAAATTCGCCGACAGATAGTAGATTTATGTCCGTCCGGACGTACAGACAGACGGACAAAAAGTATGAAAGTTGGGTATCTGAGGTCATAGCTTTCTAACAAAAAAGGAATTTTTAAGATCCGATGGATAGAACCGATTTTGGAAGGGGGGTACGGACAGACAGACAGACAGACGGACATCGACCGATGTCAATACCTACTTTTTCATTTTTTTAATTCTTTCGAATTAAAAAAAGAAAAGTAGGCTAATAACATGGTTGATTGAAACAGAGGAAAATCAATTTGAACTTTTAACTTCGTTCTACCTGTTACTGATCAAATTTGAAATTAAACAAATAAATTTGGATTGTAAGAATTCAAGTATGTAACTAAGTCAGATCATAATGTTGTAATCAAAATATAAAAAAAGGCAAAAAAAGTATGAAAGTTGTTATTTTTTTCATTCTGGTTGTTATTGTGAATTTCAATTATCGATAAGGGTTTGTTAAGTTTCCCGATAATTTTTTAAAAACATGATTGGTTGTTCAAATTATGCAGTAAATAAGTTTTAAATCAATAGCCCCCCCCCCCCCCCAAATAACCCGCAGGCTTGGGGAATATTCGTTTTTCACTACTGCAAATCTAAATAAAAAAAGCAATTTTAAAAAGAATTTAATAAATACTAACTTTTTTCATTACTTAAGGGCAAATGTTACTTAAAGTCATCTGGAGTGATAGCCCTTATTCCGTGATTCATACATGTTTTTTTTTTTTTAAAAGAGGTCCTCGATAGTTTAGATTTGTTTTTCGAAATCACAGCGCCCGAAACTAATAGAAAATGTTGATACATTTTTTTGCCGGCTAGACCTTTCATTTACCCGTTTTTGCACTATGTGTAATTATATTAAGGGCGAATGAGACCGAATGACCTGGGATATCCAAAACAAAGTGCCTTGATTAAACCGGGAAAAAATATTTTTAAAGCCACATTTCACCGGTTGTATTGAATGTTTTTTACAAACGGATATTCGAATCAATTTCAAAAAGTGGGATTATAGAGCATTGTAAGTCAGCTACATTTATCATATAAAAGAACCTTTTTCAAAAACATTCATTACAGTCGGTGAAATGTGGCTTAGAAAATATTTTTTTCTTATTGAATTAACACAGAGGCGATTTGTTTTTGCGGTCATTCGGTCTAACTCGCCCTCAATATAATAGCACATAGTGCAAAAACGGGTAAATGAAAGGTCTAGCCGGCCAAAAAAGTTATCAACATTTCTTATTAGTTTCGGACGCTGATTTCGAAAAACAAATCTTAACTATCGAGGACCTCCTTAAAAAAACATTGCATGAATAATGGAATAAGGGCCCTCACTCCAGATGACTTTTAAGTAACATTTGCCCTTAAGTATAGATAAAAAGTTAGTATATATTAAATTCTTTTATTTTTTAAAAAATCTTTAAAAATGTTTGCTTTTTATTTAGATTTGCAGGAGTAAAAACCAATATTTCCCAAGCCTGCGGGTTATTTGTGGGGGCTATTGATTTAAAATTTATTTACTACACAACTTGAAAAACCAATCATGTTAAACAAAAAAGTTATCGAGAAACTTAACAAAACCCTTATCGAATATTGAAATTTAAAATAACAAGCAGCATGAAAAAAAAGCAACTTTCATACTTTTGTATTGCATTTTCTTATATTTTAATTAGAACGTTATGATTTGACATAGTTACATACCTGAACTCTTACAATCCATAGTTATTTGCTTATTTTCGAATTTTATCAGTAACAGGTAGAACTTAGTTCCAAGTTCAAATTGGTTTTCTACTAATTCCATCAATTATGCGACTTTTTTTTTATAATAAGCAAATAAATTTTAATATTAACGTGTTTTTTTTTTATAGTGCTTGGAAGTAAAGCTGAAGCAAACAAATATGTGAATGGAAACGACTTTAAGTGATAGTAGCAGTGCTCAATCCACTTTTTAATTTTAATTCGTAGGTAAGTCTATAATTTTATTTTTAAATATTCACTGAAGAACTTTATCTAGACCAGGGTCCAACCGGTACCGTACCACTGGTGGTACGCGAGAGAATTTCAGGTTGTTTCGCGTGAGTACATGATGCTATAAATAGCTTCTGTAATACCATGAGCATGAGCACGCAGAAAATTACTCATATTTTAAACTTAACATATTGAAGTAAATTTTAATTTGGGTCGAAAGTAAAACTATACCCTTTGATATCGCAGCTCTGCTATTTTGATGTCTATTTGTTACGAGCTTTTTTTTTTTGTATAGTGTATTTGGAATGTACAACTAAGTTTCACACTAAAAGTATTAAAGTATGATTTTAGTTGAAATTTAATTTTTTGCTGATAGTTTTTAGTATGTTTAGACAAAATAATTAAATGTACAATTAATTTTTTATGATTATAAGTTGTTTAATACAATCATAAATAGAAAAATACAATAATTTTTAAATATTATGTTTTTTATTTTGAAATTTAAAGTTCTTACTGCAAAAACGGTTATCTGTTTTAGTGCAGACTGTTGCCTATTGGCAATCTACATTTTAAACCACCTTAACCCCCTGAGGGTAGGGTAGGGTAGGTACATATATATTCCGGCTTGTGTGCTTGATCATAGACCCGCTTATAAGCCTTGGTCAAGTAAGGCAGACACAGAAAGAATTTTTACTGTCACAGAGAAAGGAAGTACACCCAGGGCGAAGGCGGGAATCGAACCCGCACCCGTTACAGTGCGCAGACTGCTAGCGTAATGGTCTGCGATCTAAACTACTAGGTCATCCGGGCCCCAATGGTTCAAGTGTTTGAACTTGAATTGAACGCAGGTGCAAAAAGGTTGGGAACCCCTGATCTAGACTATTACCAGGAACTTTCAACATAGGGGAAAGCCCATCCTTTGATACAAGAAATTCTAATCTACAAGTTATTCATTCAAAACATCTAAAATAACATCTTTGTTACCCGAAAACACCAAACATTGCTACTTCATTGTCGAATAAATTCGTTTTTTTTTTGTTTGAATAAGTTTTAAGAAAGCGCCTTTTATTTCACCAAAAGAAAAAGAAGAAAATAATGTAAAGTAACAAAATAAGTCCCAGAGACAAGTAAGATCCGTCTAAGCGAGAAAGTATCCTAAATTTCATTAAATATTATAAATTAGAAGTATATTTTAAATTTTGAAAAACTGAACATTGAATATTCGTTTAATCAACAACAACACTCAATTTTTAGCTTCCACACTTGCGCTTTTAACGTAAAAAGTTAAAGCTTTTATTAAGGCTATATCCCATATTTCATTAAAAAATTTCATTAGAAAGATATTTAACAAAAACTAAATTCTTTATCTCTTATTAAAATAATTTCCGTCGGTCTGCCTGTTTGTTTGTCTGAATGTCCGTTATAATCTTTCTAAAATTCGAATTCGAAGCACTTCAATTATTAAAAAAAAACTTTCAAAATTTAATAACCATTTAAAAAACATTAAGAATACCTTTAAAATGGAATTAAAACACCATTGCCAATCGCAATAATCACACAAGAAACTTTATTTATATTAAATAAAGGTTTAATGGACATTTATTTTTGCAGAAAACCATATCGCACCGTACGCAGAAAAGTGACCTATCGGCCAAAATTGACTTTTTGAGTTAGCACTTCTATAGGATGCAAAATTCCGATATCTATCGATTGGTGCAATCGGCATAGCGATCCGAGAATTAGTTCGTCTGCAATTAATAGATAGGTCTTTTTTCCGAATTCGTTTTTGGATGAAAATGAGCGGGAAAGAAAGACCTATCGCACCTGGCGATTTTTCGCTATGTGTTTGCAACTGCTACGGCAATGAAGTTAAGTTTGAAGTGCTTAAATGGAAAGGTTGAAGTCGGAAATTAATTTGTTAATTTGTTTCTTTATTTGAAATACTCTCATTAAAAAAAAACGTTTCAAAAGCTCTGTTTTGTGATATTTAGTACAATAAATGTATACAAAAAAAATCATGTAATATGCATAGATTGCAAAATGAGATGTCTATATATATATTTTTCTCAAGTTAATATTTTAGCAAACGATAAATAGTTTTAAATCGTTTTCAACGTCGGTATTTTACTATAAATCTAAACTCAATTGCTACAACTTGATAGTTTGCGATATAAAGTCAGTGAATTCAACTGTATACTTAAGGTATGAAGTATACTTACAACTTTTAAAATTTAAAACTTTTTTTTAAATATATTTTCATGAGTTTTAAAATGATTTTAAAATTTTAATAATGCTTCAAAATTTATTTTTGTTTTTATTTTAAACATGATACATAGTAAAAATTTAGATTGAAAGGTTTTTGTTGAAAAATGTGGATATCATTTCTTATATCTTGTATGTCCTGATTTTGTAAAAGTGATTCGTTTCATAACACTTATTTTTTTATACAGACAAACTATTATTATTTCAATAGTTGAATATATTAAATTATAAAAATAAACATGACTTTAAAATAATATCGTAATTACATGATAAGAGAAAAACCTTAACTACATAAACTTCATTAAATGGGTTAAACAAGCTTTTTGTTAAATTTAATTAAAAACAAGAAGTTCATAAAGAACTAAAATAGCCTACTTTCCTGTTACTTAAATACTTACTGAAGTTCTAATCGGGAAAAAAACTAGGTTCCTAAAGTAAATATCATCAACAGCCGTTTCTACACTAGATTTATACACATTAGAAAAAAAAAATCGAAACACAGCACCCAGCTATAATTTAAACTTCTAAAAGCCAAAATCAACTATTTTCCTTAATATTCGTTCGCAAATTAATTAAATATTATTTATCATCTGCTCGTGATTTATTTGTAGTTCGAAGAATAAATATTTATTAATAACAAAAGTAATGAAACTACTCCGAACTGCATTAAAAAACAAGAAATGTAAATTAAAACTAAGCATAATTGCATGCAAAAGTATGCCTTGCCGCTTTCTTGGTAGATAATTAATGAATAATCAAAGAATCAAATTGTTCTAAATTTTATGACGTCATTCCAAACTGATTCATGAAATATTATTTTGCTTCAAATATGTTTAAATAAATAAAGTTTCTCATGCCATTGTTGATTTGGCAACAGTGATTTAAATGACTCAAAATTGAATTTCAATGCTAATTCAATGGGAAATTCGCCGAAAGATAGTAGATTTATGTCCGTCCGGACGTACAGACAGACGGACAAAAAGTATGAAAGTTGGGTATCTGAGGTCATAGCTTTCTAACAAAAAAAGAATTTTTAAGATTCGATGATTAGAACCGATTTTGGAAGGGGGGTACAGACAGACAGACAAACGGACAGACAGGCGGACAGACAGACGGACAGACATACGAACAGACAGACATACGAACAGACAGACAGATGGACATCAACCGCATTTCAATACCTACAGTGATTTAAATGACTCAAAATTGAATTTCAATGCTAATTCAATGGGAAATTCGCCGACAGATAGTAGATTTATGTCCGTCCGGACGTACAGACAGACAGACAAAAAGTATGAAAGTTGGGTATCTGAGGTCATAGCTTTCTAACAAAAAAGAATTTTTAAGATCCGATGATTAGAACCGATTTTGGAAGGGGGTACAGACAGACAGACAAACGGACAGACAGGCGGACAGACAGACGGACAGACATACGAACAGACAGACATACGAACAGACAGACAGATGGACATCAACCGCATTTCAATACCTACAGTGATTTAAATGACTCAAAATTGAATTTCAATGCTAATTCAATGGGAAATTCGCCGACAGATAGTAGATTTATGTCCGTCCGGACGTACAGACAGACGGACAAAAAGTATGAAAGTTGGGTATCTGAGGTCAAAGCTTTCTAACAAAAAAGAATTTTTAAGATCCGATGATTAGAACCGATTTTGGAAGGGGGGTACAGACAGACAGGCGGACAGACAGACGGACAGACAGACGGACAGACATACGGACAGACATACGAACAACAGACAGACATACGAACAGACAGACAGATGGACATCAACCGCATTTCAATACCTACAGTGATTTAAATGACTCAAAATTGAATTTCAATGCTAATTCAATGGGAAATTCGCCGACAGATAGTAGATTTATGTCCGTCCGGACGTACAGACAGACGGACAAAAAGTATGAAAGTTGGGTATCTGAGGTTATAGCTTTCTAACAAAAAAAGAATTTTTAAGATCCGATGATTAGAACCGATTTTGGAAGGGGGGTACGGACGGACAGACGGACATCGACCGCATGTCAATACCTACTTTTTCATTTTTTTAATTCTTTCGAATTAAAAAAAGAAAAGTAGGCTAAAAATATATTCTAATTGTTCAATATATTAGATTATAAAAATGCATTAAGTAAATGAGTATTCTTCATAAGTATGTTTCCTTAATATTTAGAATGAATTTAGCAGCAAACTTTTTAGGACCGGACTACATAAGAGCCGTTTAAAGTTTTGGTAAAAATTCGAATTATCACAAAATCGTTCCAAATGAACCTAGATCAAAAATATTTGGCATGGATATCCGTTTTATGAGTATCAAAAGGTATGCAGAGTAATTTTTTACTTTAAATTTGCCTTTGCTGAGATATTTTCAGATAGGTCTTTCTTTCGCGTACAAATTTGAACGATTTTGTTCGCGAAAGAAAGACCTATCTGAAAATATCTCAGCAAAAGCAAACTTAAAGTAAAAAAGAAGTTTATAAAGAACTAAAATAGCCTACTTTCCTGTTACTTAAATACTTACTGAAGTTCTAATCGGGAAAAAACTATGTTCCTAAAGTAAATATCATCAACAGCCGTTTCTACACTAGATTTATACACATTAGAAAAAAAAAATCGAAACACAGCACCCAGCTATAATTTAAACTTCTAAAAGCCAAAATCAACTATTTTCCTTAATATTCGTTCGCAAATTAATTAAATATTATTTATCATCTGCTCGTGATTTATTTGTAGTTCGAAGAATAAATATTTATTAATAACAAAAGTAATGAAACTACTCCGAACTGCATTAAAAAACAAGAAATGTAAATTAAAACTAAGCATAATTGCATGCAAAAGTATGCCTTGCCGCTTTCTTGGTAGATAATTAATGAATAATCAAAGAATCAAATTGTTCTACATTTTATGACGTCATTCCAAACTGATTCATGAAAATATTATTTTGCTTCAAATATGTTTAAATAAAGTTTCTCATGCCATTGTTGATTTGGCAACAGTGATTTAAATGACTCAAAATTGAATTTCAATGCTAATTCAATGGGAAATTCGCCGACAGATAGTAGATTTATGTCCGTCCGGACGTACAGACAGACGGACAAAAAGTATGAAAGTTGGGTATCTGAGGTCATAGCTTTCTAACAAAAAAAGAATTTTTAAGATCCGATGATTACAACCGATTTTGGAAGGGGGGTACAGACAGACAGACAAACGGACAGACAGGCGGACAGACATACGAACAGACAGACATACGAACAGACAGACAGATGGACAGACAGACAGATGGACATCGACCGCATTTCAATACCTACAGTGATTTAAATGACTCAAAATTGAATTTCAATGCTAATTCAATGGGAAATTCGCCGACAGATAGTAGATTTATGTCCGTCCGGACGTACAGACAGACGGACAAAAAGTATGAAAGTTGGGTATCTGAGGTTATAGCTTTCTAACAAAAAAAGAATTTTTAAGATCCGATGATTAGAACCGATTTTGGAAGGGGGGTACGGACGGACAGACGGACAGACAGACAGACAGACAGACGGACAGACGGACAGACGGACCAGACGGACATCGACCGCATGTCAATACCTACTTTTTCATTTTTTTAATTCTTTCGAATTAAAAAAGAAAAGTAGGCTAAAAATGACTATGCATACCTTTTGATACTCATAAAACGGATTTCCATGCCAAATATTTTTGATCTAGGTTCATTTGGAACGATTTTGTGATAATTTGAAATATTACTAAAACTTTAAACGGCTCTCCTGAAGAATGGTCTTTTTCGCGATAGGTCTCTTTTCCGTGTACGGTGCGATATAGTTGACAGCATACGAAAAAGATCTATTATTATATAATACAAAGATTTTAAGCCTAACTCTCGTCTTAGTTCATTTCTGCACCAAGATCTTGCACAAAAATCTAACTTAAATTCCTTCAGTAGATAATACAATCTTGCCATTTCATTCACACATTATTATATAAAACTAAAACCATTCCCCCCTAATGTACTTTACGATTTTCTATCCGACGAAAGGACAATTGCTTTTAAAAACATTTCTTTTCTCCGTCCATCAAACAATAAACAATCAAGGGAGAGAATGAAGAAATCCGGTTGCTCTAGAAATTGGCCTCACGGATGCAGGCTCAAGCATGCTGGTAATTTTCTCTTCGGTTGAAACCTTAAAGGCGCGGAAACGTTAAGTTATTTTTAACCTATTTTTAAATAAAGATACATTTGAGGAAGGACTTCTCATCCATGTTTTTTAGTACTAAGTCGGCGTAGTGTTAATAGTTGCGCAAGAAATTGAACGTTGACAGTCTTGTTTCTGAAATTAACGTCTTTCCCAACTTACTGTTTAAAAAATGTGTTTGGTTTCACCTAAATAATGGGGTTACCATTATTATGGTTTTGGTATTCAGATGAACCATTGTTTAGGTTTAGGAACAGAAACCTGATAAATTGTTCAACAGAATACCGAAAATATGGTGAAACATTTCACCGCACAGCCGTTGTAGCTAATGGGAAGTTTATTTATAGTGAAGCCAAACAAATTTTTTAACAGTGAAACTACATAAGAGGCAACCTTGTTGTTGGTCTGTAACATAAACTCATAGCAACTGAAGTATAAAATTATATTCTTGTACCGTTTAAACTTTTGTCTGCATTCTTGTCCGTGTGTGAAGGGTATTATGGGGGTTATAGTCCTTATGGCTTATGAGCAATTTGCATCATGCCTACTTTCTAAAATATATGCGATGCATGGGGTCTGTGTCAACTGAGCTATTTTTTTTTATTGAAGTTCAAAAGGAGAAAATGCTAATAAGAGTGTCACTGGGTTATTAAAATGAAGTCAAACTCCCATGTAAATGAAACCGGCTGAGTGTGACCAAGAGCAAATTCTTTGACACTTCGTGAGGGGAAACCGTGAAAGGAAAAAATGCGGTGTTGGTTTGTTTCACGCGCCGTAAAATCATTCCTGCATTTATATTGGTGGTTTTGGTGACATTGTAAGCTCCGCCCACTACATGGATTAAACAATGAAGACCTATTTTCATTCCTGTGGAACTGTTGCCACTCCAGAAGTGTAGCATGCCCATTGTCCCTGTTTCTCATTTTTAGATAAAAATGCTCAACTCTTTGTAAAAAGTTAAAAACATTTTCTACTGTTCCACGGATGTGTTAATCTAGCCTTCTTTGTTAAAAGGATAACGGAAAGAAAGAATTTAAATTGTTTTTCATTGATTAAATTGATGAATAGAACGGCCGCACGTTGTACTTTTTAAACGTCACAAAACTGTTACGTCAAACCATTTTTATTAAAGACACCCACAAAAAAGCCATCTGGCAGTTAATTCGCCGTAACCCTAGAAAAGCCTATAGTAACGCCACAATTAGTCAAAACATTGACTACTTTCCCAAAAACAACTTTTGCAAACCCCTAATAAGTTTGACGCCGAAATCTAGGGCCTCTGAGTTGCTAAGCCGAATAGATGTGGATCTGAAGACCAAGACCAAACTAACGATCTCCAATATTTGGCACCGCGTAATTGAATTATGTAGTGTTTGCGTTATGAAGGCTCAAAATTACGTTGCGAGATTGATTGCTTTGTTTAAACTCTTAATTAAACGACATATTTGCTAACGGGTGTTTTACGCTGTTAAAAATTTGGGGCTTGTTTTAATCAAAAATTTGGTTCCCAGTATTTGCAACGGCTGTGTGGTGAAATGTTTCACGATATTTTCAGTATTCGGTTGAACTATTTCCCAGGTTTTTGTTTCCAAAATCTAAAAAAAATGGTTCAACGGAATACCGAAAATATGGTGAACCATTTTACCACACAGCCGTTGTAGCTACTAGGACAATGTATTTTTATGATATTATGGACCCATTTTTATGGTGAAACAAAGAATTTTTAAAAAAATTTGTTAATACTAAATACTGAGTCACACAGTTGTCAGCAGGTCAACTGCAGTATCTACAACAACGACTTGGTCCATTGATGCACGAACTCAATATATACAACAAATATAAAAGTATACTAAACGATCGATTGTCTCAGTATAAAAGTGTTCCATGTTGCAAATGCAGTTTACCTGTCCATGGCAGTACAGTAGTTAAATGTCAGTACTGAAACAACTTATTTAGCTTAGGAATGTTCGGAAAATTTATAGATTTAACCTTTTTATTAATCGTGTTTTCAGAAGCAATGGGCATGTTTTACACTATGAGTGGCAACAGTTCCAGTGGTATTGTTTTTATTTTTGGTCATTCTGTAATTGCATTTGTTTTGGTGATAATTTGATGTAATTATTTCGATAATATAAAAAAATATTGAAATTACTAAATAATTTTGGACTGCGTACATTTCATAACGATTTCTTTTTTTATTTTATAGGTTTCGTCGTCTTTGTTATTATATTGCTCTTTTTACTTGGTGTATTATATTGTCCGCAAAAATACAATATCTAAATACTAAATATCTTTGGTTGTTAACGTGCATTAAGAGTAAAACCAATGAAATCAGTTGGGCAGCCAATGAAATCAGTTGGGCAAGAATATGACTGAAAACTAACGTCATCTGTAACAACCTCATTGCTGACTATTTTTTCAAAAGAACTAATAGACATCCCAGATCCACTTCCCACGATGGGAGAAATCAAATGGGTGCCTAATTGAAGAATGAAAGTACACTTTTTCCTCTCGTTTATTCGCCAAGGAAGACAATATGGCTCGGATGAACGACCAACTCAAAATGTGTGTGGGGGATGAGCAGTTGGGTGTGTGCAAACAACGAATTATCTCTCGGGGGTTCAATTCAAAGACGTGGAAAAGATAGGCAGAGCATCTCATGGTAAAAATGAACTGATGGGCGAGGCCTACATGGATTTTAGAAAAGTTACTACATTTGGCGACTTTTTGTTGTCTTTGGCGTAAACACTGACAAGTAAAACGGGAATTTAAAATTATTTTTAAGAAGTTATTATCAGTAATATGCATTGGTTTTTAAATACTAAACCAATTAACTGAACTATATTGATCTTATGAAAAGTTCCAAAGTTTGGAGACTTTTTGCTGTCTTTGCATTAAACACTGACAGGTTAAATGACAGTTTAAAATTATTTTTAGTAGTTATTATCAGTATGCATTGTTTTTCTTAATACGAATTCAATTAATCAAAGAATATTGATTAGTTGTATTAATAAACTGGAACTATCCAATTATCTTCAGGGTCTAGTCTGGGAAAACACGCCAATTCGTTGCGCCAATCTCACGTGAAAATGGTGTTTTATATTTGTCACCATTTAGGTTTGCCAATGCTCAGTCTTTTCTCATCAGAAGTGTGTTTTTCTCTTTTGTGGGATTTTTCTGATCGTATTCGTCGGCAATGAGCTTTAAGAGGTTAGAATAAGACGAAGGTACTTGGCAACAAAAAAAAGTGAAGCAAGCTGAAAGTCGCCAAATCGATGTGATATTCCTAAACAAACCGCTCTCTGAATGTTATTTCAATACCAACCGCCTAGGTTTTTTTGTTATAAATCCAGTGATTAAATATAAAAAAATGACCTTCGATGGAATGGACGACCGGAACGACCACGCCGACGATGCCGTCGCAGCTACGTCAAACTTTGTCTTATATCCCACAAACAAACATCCAGTAGCTAATACGTCTAAACTACAACGTCCACCCCTATATTGATGTCACAGTTACGTCAAACACTGGTCTTCCATCCCACAAACAAACCACGCTCTGCCCCGTTCGAATCATCCATTGTAGGCTATAGCAAGAGAACCAAATCGATGCGCGTTCTAACATTTCACTATGCACCTTACATTTCACTAACATTTCACCTAACATGCACCTTAGTTTGGCGTATCACAGCATAGTTTCAAGTAAAATATAGTGCCAAATCATTCGCCTAGGGCTGGTTCGGGCCTATTTCTCAAGCAACAGACAGCTTCACTTGGTAAACTGGATTTTCCATTGTATTTGGACCAGGCAGTAACTCCATATTATTCTATTCCTCCATGAGAATGGGAGCAGGAATGTTATTGTAGCAGATATGGGATTTGTTCGCTGATGTCTATATTTGTACTCGTGTTGTACTTTTCGTTAGCGTGTTTGCTCGGCGCAAGTAGGGAAGGACCTTAATATCCGAGGTCAACAAGTTGTAGGCTGGTAATTTGAAGGAGGGATTCTGTTTGGTTTGCTTTTGCCGGATTAACTTGGTCCTAGAGTTACAATAGGGTTAGTAAAAAAATATCTTTTTGCTTTCAATTTCCTAATATGAGGTAATGAAAGTATTGAGATGGATGTCGAAAATCCGAAATGGATATTTTGTGTTTTCTACACGTTTTGAATGGTGCTGGTTCCGAAAAAGTGGTTTTTGGACATTAGTTCCTCTGTCCGTCTGCCTGAACCCAATCAACAGCTCGAACTAAAGGAGCCAAGGACTTGAAATTTGGTACATAAGTTCCCAGTACCTGCCGAACGTCATAATAAGGTTTTTGAAGAAATCGCGCAATCGCAATGGGTGGCTGCCAAATTTTTTTAGTTTTAAAGTTATTGAAATTACCCTTTGTACCAGTGCCGGATTTAAAGACCCAGGGCTCTTAGGCACTTGTCATTTGGGGCCCCCACCACCTCGAAGTTGGAAATTTAGCAGATTAAATACACTAGTACAGAACATATAATTTTAAAAAAATTAGCGAATTTAAATAAATATGTCAATATTTTATTTTTATGTATTTTTAATACTTCCTGTTTGAGAGTATAGTCGACTATACATCAGCGCCTTTATTCCCAAAAAAAGAAAATTACATATAATAGCGTCTGTCTGGGTATCAGTTGGCATAATAAAATCTTATTCGCGCAAAAAATTACTCGGTTTAAAAATAAATCCGAGGGGGGTGGGGTGGACAGTTTTTGATATTTATTTTCTTTGACCTTACTGATTTATGAGTGCACAATATAGCAACTCATAAAAAACGAAAAAAAAAACAGCGACACATTTTATTTTATCAGAATTGGAATCCGTCGGACGATAGGTTTTCGGAGTTTGGCGAATGGCGATTTTCAATTTTTTTAGGCGATTTTATCTTTTTAAGAGCCCCCTTCCTGACTGGGCCCCTAGGCCCGGGCCTTGTAGGCCTAGGCCAAAATCCGGCACTGCTTTGTACATAATTAGCTTTAATTGTGTATTGCTTTATTGTGTGGTAGTTGAAAGTCGTGTAGGTGTTACACATACCCCTAGTTTTTGATTCCTAAGAGCTACAATAGGGTTTGTAAAAAAAAATGTATCGATTCAATCGGTAAGCATAGTTATCTTTTTATCGATTCAAAACAATAGCAATAAAAAACAATAAATTACAAATGTTATCTTTTCTGTCTTTCAATACTTCTTAAATAATTAAAATGTAACGTCTTGAATGTCCGTAAAACAATCGCGGTTGACCACTGCCCAGAATAGTCACAACTTTCAATTACCGGAGTAAAGTTTCTTATACATAATTCAACTTTGTGCCACTGGGTGTTTTCGGTTACATGACTGGTCTTGCAATTCAAAGAAATTCATTAATTTTTAATAAATCAGCAAAACTTTTTAAAGAAATTCTGAAATGTTATTTGTAAGCAGGAACTTTTAATCAACGATTTTCGAAAATTTGGATTTGCGTGCACCAGCCTCTCTAAAGTAGATATATTTTTGTTGGAATTTTTGTTTAAATGACCTGTTTATTGAGTTGAAGTGTCGAAGATCATATTTGGATCTAACTTCCAAAGACTAAAGCAAGGGGAAGTTACTTCCTGATTAGCTTCCACACTACGTTTATAACGTAAAAAGTGGAAGGTTTTATAATCGTTCAGTCCGTCTGTCTGTCCGTCTGTCTGTCACCCACTTTCACAGAAAGAACCACAAGTCCCACAGGCAAGTGGGATACGTCATTTTGAAGCAAAAAATCAGATTAGGCTACATTCCAAATTTCATTAAAAATTTAAACTGGAAGTTTATTTAAAATTTAAATAACTAAAAATTTAATCTACATTGAAATAACATGCAAATTCCATTTTTATTCAATATTTTCACTGTTGCCATTTCGTTAAACGTACGAGAAACTTTATTTAAAATAAAAATAAATTTTTTGAAAGAAATATTTATGTGATATAATTCAGTTTGGATTGTTGTAATATCACAATAGAGTTCTTTTGATGGTTCATTATATATGTATGAAGAAAGATGCATAGAGAATTCTAAATTTGCATAAAAAAATGTGCAAAGTTTCGCTTTTATTTATTTTTTATATGAAATGTTTTGATTCTATTTAAAAGAGAAGAATATTACATATTTATTCTTTGAAATATAATTAATTTTTGCTAACGATAATAATTATTAAAGAAATAATTATTGAATTTTCGAAATAAAATAATTGAAACTAGTCAAATTTAGCGTTTAAAGGTTTATAGTAGAATTAATATTGTGTTTGGCGACATTTTTCCTGTTGAACACAAATTTTGTGTGGAAGCGGGCTGAGTGACAGTTTCTGTTACAAACCTACTTGTTTATTCAATATTTTCACTGTTGCCATTTCGTTAAACGTACGATAAACTTTATTTAAAATAAAAATAAACACTTTTGAAAGAATATTTATTTATGTGATATAATTCAGTTTGGATTGTTGTAATATCACAATAGAGTTCTTTTGATGGTTTATTATATATGTATGAAGAAAGATGCATAGATAATTCTAACTTGGCATAAAAAATATGCAAAGTTTTGCTTTTATTTTTAAAGCATCAATTGCAGTGGGCGGAGCTTAACACGTCATACCACCAATCAAATTGAGAAAGTGCAGGAATGATAATTAAAATGACTACGTCACTTGAAACATACCAATTGACATACTACTACAGAGGGGAAGGTAATAACATTCCATTTTGCCTAAGAAATAGAGAACAGTCTATAGTTAAGTTTATTTACAGAAACTGAGGGCTTCTGAGTTGTTGTAGCATTTATAAAATAATAAAAATGGACTGTCCTTTAAACTTCTATATTTGAATCTTCAAAAGGCAATTTTGCCAAAACGTTTCATTTGATTTATATTTCAAAGAAATTGATAATTCAAATTAAACGAAGCGCAACGCTCCGGGGAAGATATATTTCCCTACCATACATCATAAGAAACTGCTCTCCAATGAAGAAGCCAAGTATCAAAAATGCAGAAATGAATGGTTCTATGATTTCCCATAAAATCTACATGCGTCCGGACCGCCCTGCTAGTCAGGGACTATCTATCATTGGCATAAAAGAGGGACTGAAACAACGATATGAACTTGGCAGATTGAGCATTTAATGGTAAAAAGTCCTGTTGGGTAGAGGTCTTAGATGAATATGTGAATTGACGAGGAAGGTTGCTGTTTTTGGCGACTTTTCATTTTCTTTAACATATTTTTTATTGTGTGAAACGAAAAAAAAATGATATGAGTTGGGACATGGATTTACTCACTCACCCCATCATCCTTCGATCCTTGCATGCTAAATGTCTCAGGTTAGAGAGACCTATAACTGCCGATCTATAAAACGGACTGTGCAGCTATAAGTCCGACCAATATATCCCGTGTTGAGGGAGTGCACGTTAAAGTATGCTTTAAAGTCTCGACGACAGGTAGAATGCCGCATTTAAGGTTGCGTTGGTTGCCTAGTCAGGTATCGGCTCGTCACTTGACAGTGGTTCTAAATTATAGCAATCATCACCAATAGCCCTCGTGTAGCTCTAGTGTGACAATAGTTTACCTCAATTTTATCCCTCGGAGTCGATAAATGAATGCCAAACTTGCTTGGGAAGTTAGCTGGGAGTTCATCGTTGAAATAGCCATTCAGCACGGACAATCACTAGTACTAGCACCTCGCCAATGGCTACAAAAATGGAGTTGAGAACCGGCTTATGAGTCGGTATGAATTCTCTTGCAGACCTTAACTAAAAAGAAAATTTATCATTACTTTCGGAAGTTACTATCAATTATATACATTGGCTTTTTCAAATTCTTATACGTTTAATTAAATGTAAGATATCGATTATTTCAAAATCGTCCACTTAATTTCTTTGTCCAGTCTTGAAAGCACGCCAAGTCGCGCCCTCAACCCACGCGACTTGGGGATAGATGTTGGTCCTTGCCAATGCGCAGCTTGAAGCCTTTTGTTCCAATATCCATCATTTTTGTCATCGTATAAGTAGTTTGAATGGGATGAAAATGGACCCTCTTTTTCTTCTAAGTTGGAAACTGCCCGCTGGTGTTTATTAATATGATGAAAGGGCGATATCTGGGGTAAATGGCTAGGGTTTATAAATCACCCTTTCTTGTGCGTTGAAAAGAGTCACCCATTTATTGACTCTGCTTATGAAGTAGACAGAGACGTGACAGCCTTGGCTGCAGGGCAACCCTTGTACGTCAAGGTCATTATTCTGGAGAACGTAAGGCTGCATAGCTATTGGGCTGGAGGGAACAAAATGGGCACTAAATTGACTGGGGTGGTGAAAATAAGTGTTTATAAATTCTTCAAAACTACGGGATGTCACAACTCTTGTGACAGAGTACAAGTGATATTGTTTGACTCTAGTTGTAAGTGGAGCACCTATGATTGCCTTTGATCGGGTTTAGACAACACCTCCAGTAAAAAAGGCTTCTGCATGGGTTACAATTTTACATATGACGTAGTGGGATAATTCAACTCTCTGACCTATTTACCTAAAAAATTTGGTGAATTACCTTGGCATTGGTTGGATTTGACTAAATTAACAACGTTGTTTGAATGCAGAGGCCTTCTCTCAAGAAGGTTAGTTTAGGAGGACGTTAAACTAGTTAACGATTGAATCCTCACAAAAATGTCTTGAACCACTTTTGACCTTAAATACCTAATCTTTTTTATTTTTTGTAATTTTGATTATTTATAACGTCTGATTTTTGTGTATACGGTGGTTGGACCTGACCAGGGTTGTTTGGTTGGATTCCTCTCCGGACGTAATCCCGACAGCCCGAAGCCCGACAAAGCCAGAAACCCGACTCCCGGACATAAGCCTGACAAGGAAATAATTCCGACAGGGTCAAAATCCTGACAAATCAATAAAATAATGCCGTTGGGCTTAATTCAGAGCAATTTAATTAATATTTTTTTGCATTAGTATTTTTGCATTTTTAGCTGTCGGGGTTATGGCCTTTCGGGATTTCGGCTGTCGGAATTCTGCCTTGTTGGGTTTTCGGCTATCGGGATTATGTCCCAGATCAGGTTGGATTAAATGTCTCATAAGAGCTGCATTGGCAATTGGCGACGAGCTTTTTTATTCTAGACATTCCCACACCATTTTGGCATATCATCGAGCAAATGCTGTACGATATCTTACACGGCTGTAGAATAGCAAGAATATTGGACCACAAAGGATTTAACGCGCAACCTGCTTCCGATATGTAAGGCGATATTTATTAATAGTATTTTTCGCAAGATCCTTTTATGGGATGGATCTCGCAAAATTTAAAGAAATGATAAAGTATAATTTTAAAAAAACGACATATTTTCTCTCTATTGGTTTTATTTTATGAACATTTAGAAGAATCAGTCAAAGAGAAGAATCGTTCATTTTCGTTATTTATTCTTTTTTCCCAAGACATTTACACATTTATTCTAAAATTTTCTAGCGAGGAGGATTTGTTCAATTGGGTGTAACACCGCAATTATTCAAATTTGTCATAGTTAGGCTAATACCAATATCTTGATTTTCAACAATTGGAACAACTTACAAGCATGTTTGGTAATGAAATAAATTTCTGATATATCGAGATTTTTGCATAATATATTCAGAAAATATGAAGTGCATGATATAGTAATAGAATTCCATTGAATACATTAAAAAGAATTGCGGTACTTCTCATTATTGTAACTAATTAGTAAACCATACATTCAGCGAAACGTAAATCTTTAATTAGTCAAGGTCTCCTTACTCGAAAACTCTCTTCATAAAATTAATGATTAAAGAATGCAGAGGGCTCTTTCAGAGCAGCAATTATGTCACCGATTTACTCTTGCGAGGAAAAAAAATGCAATTATTTTGCTAAAGCTGTAACTTTATATATTTGTAGAAATGAGCTGTGTACAAATTGTAATGATACACTTTGGTCAATGATCAAGTTCCCGACGTAGCCGGTGGGTTGGGGAGTCAAGCAATGCCCACAGAGGTTAGGCCCGCAGGTTCTGTCATTGTCCTGTAAATGAATCATGCAAGACAGAAATAAATGTTACCGATAAATTACGTGATGTATTTGGGACTTTTGTTCGTTAAATTTAAATTAGTGGAAGGCTCAGATGTTCTTAGGTTGCCTTAGAGGCCCTTTGAGTTTACAAATATCGGCCTTTTCACTTACCTAGGTTAGGTTTAAATTTTTGTCGCACTAGAGCTACACGACAGTTATTGGCGTTGTAATTTAGAACCCCAGTCACGTGATGAGCCGACACCAACGTAACTTTTTAGGAGAGAGACGGTGTCGGCTCGTCACTTGACTGTGGTTCTAAAATACGACGTCCAACACCAATAGTCCTCGTGTAGCTCTAGTGCGACGATAATTCAAACTAAACTAAACTTAGGAGAGATACATCGTACGCAGCGTCGGGACTTAGGGGCATATTTAACGTATACTCCTTCTACACGGGGTTTTCTTCGGTCATTTTGGGCCTCACATACCGTTTATAGGTCGGTATTTTAGCAATGCCAGGACCTAAAGCTGGAACCTTTCGCATGCAAGGCAAGCGCCTTACCCACTGGGCTCCCTACTCCCCAGCCTCCCTGCCTCCTGTTCAAAATAACAAGGTCCATTACCAAGAGTTCATTTGTATCTCGACAGCCACGTTATTTCAAGCAAACCAAAAGCAGTTTCACAAAAATAAAATAGGTACTATAATGATGCGGGCTCGTTGTCTTTGAACGCCTCAAACCCCGAGATTGCGGGTTCGAAACCCAAACGAGTCAACATATTTTCAGAATGGGAAAATAGGCAGTCACGCATGTCGTATTGATAATCACTTGACATAAGTACTTTCGTGGGGAAAAATGTCGGCATTCTTTAATATTACCGGAGATCACGGATTAATTGTAATACGAGCATTAAGATCAGTAGCGTGCGCCAGCTAGAAGGTGCAATAAAAGGGCTTTCTTTCAATTCCTGAGAATTTGCAAGAATTTTTTTCAAAAGGTCTAATCCACTAAAATAGGGGTGTGTAATTTAAAGTAAACTCTTGTTCGATGATTTTGAACAATATTCAAAAACCATTTTGTTTAGAATCAGCACCATCGAAACGCGCAGAAAACACAAATTTTTTGTTCAAATTGTTCCCACACATCGCAATACTTCCATTCCCTTATAATTTTATGTTTGGTAATTGAAAGTAGAAAAAGTATAGCAATTTTGTCCAACCTACGATTATAATTGCAAGTCGTAATACGCCAAATCATCCCATCAGCCTACTCGGGAACATAAACATTTGATAAATATTTAAAAATGTGTGAGCTTATTGGCAAATCAATTTCAGCAACTAAGAATGACGAAGAGCAAACAAAGACTTAAACGTTTTAGCAGAAATGCATTAAAATAAAGGAACTTCAACTTTTCTTTTGGGTTATTAAACATTGGTAGCTTAATTATCATTTGGCAGTTATTGACATAGAAAGATAAACGAAATTGTTTAACTACAAAAATTAACCCTTTTTGACGATGTTCGCCAATCAAATGCTTACATGATTAAATATTTAAATTCGAAGTAACTTTTTTTTGGGTATATGTGTATAAACTTTCAAACAATGGTGAGAGTTAAAAAGATCGTTAATTCGTATTTACATGCTTAATAAGGTTTTTGTGATAATGTAAACTTGTGAAAAGTTAAATATTTGATTATTAATTGTATTTTTGTGTATAAAACGTTTTCTTTTATTAGATTTGCAAGTTGGATTTTTTTGGGATTATATGTAAAATGGTGATGTTAAAAATGTAAAGCCTTAATTATTTATCTTTTTATTTTCAATTACCTAATATGAAATATAAGATAATGAAAGTGTCTCGATGAGGTTGAATATCCGAAATGGAGATTTTGTGTTTTCTACACGTTTTGGATGGTGCTGATTCTGAAAAGTGGTTTTTGAAGATTAGTCCGTCTGTCTGAAACCACTCTACAGTTCGAACTAAATGAGCTATGAACTTCAGATTTGGTACATGAGTGCTTAGAACATGTCAGACGGCATACTAAGATTTTCGAGTATATCGAACATATGTGGCCGGTTAGAAATCTCTACGATGTCAATAGCCTATATCCACTTGTTCCAATTCTTTTTAATTTTAAAAGACGGGAAGGGCTAATTCTATGTAACTGTAGTGTAAGTCACAATTTAAAAAAAGCTTTTGGTTGGGTTGGGTACCTACTCAGGTGTCGGCTCGTCACTTGACCGTGGTTCTAAAATACGACGCCCGTCGCCAATAGCCCTCGTGTAGCTCTAGTGCGACGATAATTCAAACTAACCTAACCTAAAAAAAGCTTTTTAAATTGAAAAATAAGTTAAATTAAACAAAGCTTGTACTTTATTTAGTTGCAATAAGTGTATATCAGCTATTCCGCTTTATTTATTTTTCATTTAATGTTAAAAGTTGTAGTGATAATCACTTTTTACACACATAATTACTTACACTACAGAAAAGGTAATTTTTCATGGAATTATCCGAAAGTACACTTAATGAGTCCCCGAAACAATGATAAGTGCCAAATATGGGAGCTGTCCACCCAAAACCAAATATATTGGCAACCCCTTCCTTTCGGCATCTTTTGTAGGCAGAAAAGTTCATCAACTCATCCTTTACCTCTTCGGCCACAGGTTCAACGCCTTCGCGGTAATTTCGATTCACGCTTTTGGCGACAAGTGATCGCCGTCATCTGTGAAATATGATTTTTGTTACTGGATACTTTTTTTTTATCAAGATTACATTTCATACTGCATGTTTTGAAAAAAATAGATGTTTGAATAAAATGAAAAGTTAAGGTAAGTAAAATAGTATGGTTTAGTTGATAAATTATTAAGTTTGATTTTAATTGAAGAGCTTTGTGGAAGAACGTGCTAAAAATGAGAAAATGAGTTTTGAAGTTTTTTGTTTGCACTTAGATACGTTCAAATCGGCACTTACAAAAGGTAAAAAACATACTTTACTTAAAGTTTATGAAATAGGGGAATCCTTTTATCTTTAAAGGAAGGAATAACATGTTCATTGGCACAAAAATCTAAAAAAAATTTTAAATGTCACTTGACACTCTTTAAGCTCTTCAATTAGAAAAACGTAAATATTGTTACATTTTAGAATGGTGATGAATTAAAAAAAAATGTAAATTGCCCAAATTTCCAAAAAAGTTAAATATTAAAATAAAAAAATAAATAAAAATCGCAAAAAAACCTTACGCATCGGTTCAAAAATCTGTTCTTCAGTCCTTGTAGTCCGTTTGGACAAATATTAAGAAAATTTTCTGATTGGTTCGTAAATTGACGCACCAATCAACCAACCATGCTGCGCGAAAGCTGTGTTTACGTGAACAAAGACCGTGGAACAGAACTTTGAAGACCGTTCCTGGACTATCAAAAGAAATGTTTTAACTTAAGGGGGAATGGGCGCGCTGGACCGGGGGTCTCCAAAGTAAAGTGCATCAGTGTTAATCCTATGAAGAAAAAAATATTTTCTCTGCCACATTTCTCCGGCTGTATTGAATATTTTTACAAGCGGATTTTTTTTTATGTGATAAATGTAGCTGACTTACAGGTCCCGACCGTCCCACTTTTTGAAATTGGTTCGAATATTTTTTTAATTTTCAATAAATAATTTTACACAAAATATTCGAAGCAATTTCAAAAAGTGGGAAGATAGAGACCTGTAAGTTATCTACATTTATTATGAAAAAAAAGTTTGTAAAATTATTCAATACAGCCGGAGAAATGTGGTAGAGAAAATAGTTTTTTCCCGTTGGATTAACACTGAGGCACTTGAGTTTGGAGACCCGCGGTACAGCGCGCCCATTCCCCCTTAAGGGCGAATGAGCCCGATTGACCGCTGGTTTCCAAACCCAAGTGCCTCTGTGTTAATCAAATAGAACAAATTATTTTCTAAGCCACATTACTCCGGCTGGGTACAGATTTACTGTACGGTCCCCCTTGGCGAACTTTCCAAAATCGCGCCAAAAGTCCGTCTTTTGGCGACTTTTTTTTAAAAAAACCACGATTCAAAGAAAATATCTTATGGGAATATTTCTCATGAAAACTCAACCAACGGTCCGATAGGGTTGCCGGAAAACGTCATCGATGCGAACTCATAGAATTCGAATCTTCAGTCGAAGTCAGACAGGACAGGTTGCCAGAAAAAATTATTTATCGCCAAATCCGAAAAAATCGCGCCAAGGGGGACCGTACAGTAAATCTGATCCCTCCGGCTGTATTGAATATTTTTACAAGAGGGTTTTTGTTTGATAACTGTAGCTGATTTACAGGTAACTATAATCTCACTTTTTGAAATTAATTCGAATATATTCTTTTAATTTTTAATTAATCATTTTACACAAAATATTCGAATCAATCTCAAAAAGTAATAGGATTATAGAGACCTGTACATCAGCTACATTGATCACATAAAAAAACCGTTTCTAAATATATTCAATACGGCCGGAGAAATATGGCTCAGAAAATATTTTTTAAAATTGGATTAACACAGAGGCACTTTGGTTTGGAGATCTGCGGTTATTCGGGCTCATTCGCCCTTAAGTTAAAACATCATACCCTGTCAAAAGAAATTTAGCTGATAAATTTTATACTTTTAATAATTTGACGTCTGGCGTCCAATATTTATTAAGTTTTAATTAAAAAACATTTACAAAATTAAATTTGAATGCGTTTCCCTTAATTTTATGATGGCTCTAGGGCAGTGTCGGCAATCTTTTTCAATAAAAAGGCAAAAATGTTAGTTTATGAGAAATTTTGGTGACATTGCGGGCAGCGCGATATTTATTCGGGAGGTGCCGGAGGGAGGAGGGTAAAATCGTTTAAAAAGCTCATTAAGTGAAAAGTGAAACCTCAAAACATAATATTTATACTCGTAAAGGTTATCTTTTAATATTTGAATAAAAAATATCTGAAAAAAGTTGCTTGAAATGACAATTGTAGGTAGAGCTTAGTGGACGAAGGTGCTAAGTGACATTTTTGAAAAAATTGATATTTGTGTGTCAATGAATATATTACTAACTTTATTAACGATTCTTTCAAGTTTTCTTTTTGCATAAACTTTAAGTTTAGTATATTTTTCACGGTTGAAAGTACCATTTTAAATGGATTTAAGTGCAAACTAAAAACTTTCAAGATCATTTTCTCGTTTTCACCTTTTTGGCGCTTAGAAGGTTCTTCCACTAAACTCTTCAATTGCCAATGCAATTATATAGGCTAATGTCTTTTATTGAGAAATTCGTTAATTATTTTGATAATTGATAAATTACGAATGCTACGAATACGATACTACGAAATTTAATATTTGAGTTATTTACACACACGCAATATAGCATAATTAATCTCCCACAGATACTTTAGCTATTGAATTAGAAATTCAAGGCCGAATTTATAGAGATGGTCAATTGAATATAACTAATGTAATTGCTTTGCATTGTAAGCAGATGTTGTTGTACCAGGTATGGGAACCGTCATAACAACAAAATAAAACTAATAATTTAAAAGACAATTATCCTAATTATATCCTTTCATCAAAAAATCTTGTATTTTTATATTTTTTAATTGATAAAGTTCAAAAACCGCATAATTGTAATTCTGTACTTATATTTGTGTCATCTGTGGAATATTTTGGGGCATTTTAAATCTTTACAAACTAATAATTAAATTACCAAATGATATTTAATCTACAAATTTGTTTTATTTTGCTGTTATGCTGATTCTCATTGGTAAAAATTGGCTAACGCAGAACAGCAATGTCTATTTTTTGCAAAGACAATTATTTAGCTTCCTGTGAACAAGCAAACAGACCCTTAGTTTCACTTAACTTTAAAAACATTCTTAAATATTGAATTATGTTACTACTACACTTTGTATTACACTATTTTAAGGAATATTATATTTTTGATAAATTGGATATTCCTTTTAATGGAACTTTGCCAACTCACTCATGAATCTTTTAGTTTTGAACAATTCAAACCTAGCAAGGGTTACAGATCTAGAATTTCCTAGATGACTCATTTTCATTTCAACTTAATCTGTAGGAATAATTGGAATAGGTCGTATGACTTAAAAAAAAATAATATTCCTGATTTTTTAATTAAATATGCATAAGTCTGGAAGCTGTTAACGTAAGAATGCTTTGACAATTGTTCGAATCGAAAGTTATTGGTGTATTGACGACTGAAGATGTAAAAATAAACATTTAAAATATTTTTTAACAAATTGAAATGTTTGTTTTTGAGATAAGGTTTTTAATTTGGCCATTAATTTCAAAAACAAAATATATTGTGTCCCTTAAAATTCAATTTCAATTTGCTTTCATTTTTCATTAAAACTTATGCCTTGCTAAAAACAAATATTGAGAGCTATTGTGTGCAATGGTTTAACCCATTAAAGATGACTATGTGAATGCCATTAACACTTTCATTTCCGAATGAAAACGTTATTTCTAAGGGTTTTTTTTAGCTTTCACACTACGTTTATAACGTAAAAAGTGGAAGATATTATAATCGTTTAGTCCGTCCGTCTGTCCGTCACCCACTTTCATAGGCCAAACTACAATTGCTACGGACAAGTGTGATACGTCAAAAAAATTCAGTGCATCTAAATTAGAATACATTGAAAATTTCAGAAAAGAATTCGAAGTACTTCAATTATTTAAAAAACTGCAAAATTTAATGCTCATTTAAAAAGCATAGGAAGCCATTTTTATTAGAAATTAATCACCATTGCCATTCGCAACAATCGCTCGAGAAACTTTAATTCTTTTAAACAATAAATTAAAATAAATTTTCTTTTGCGACATCGATCAGTTTGAAATGACGTCAAATATATTTCACCACGAGATTCTTTGTACGTTGATATGAAATGTTTTAATTCTATTTAAAAGCGAGGAATATTACATATTCATTCTTCGAAATATAAATTAATTTTTGCAAACGATAAGTAATAATTATTGAATTTTCGAAATAAAATAAATGAAACTAGCCAAATTTAGCATGTAAATGTTTAATATAAAATATCAATAATGTGTTTGTCGCCTTTTTACCTGTTAAATACAACTGTTGTGTGGAAGCGGGTTAAGTGACAGATTCTGTTATAAACCAACTTGTTTTACGTGAAACTTAATTATTTCCACATAAACAATTTAGGACTATGGTCTTCAATTGTCTTATATTTTGTTTACAGAGATAAGCAGGCATCTCATTTTTGCTTGAGTAATGTTCTTGCCAGTCGTCCTAAATGGGTTAGGATAGGCATTTCCTACAAAGGTGTAGACATGCTAAATTAGGGGTTTAAAAAGCCAAAATAATGTTCTAAAAATAATTTTATGTCGAAAGAATGTGTTAAAAAGAGTGGAACAACTATTCAAAATAACGAGAAAATCTTAGAGTAGGTTATATAATTTAACAAAAATATTTCCTTTGAAAGTGGTGCCAACCTCATGAACAAACATTTTCTCTGTTGTGATTGCTCACTTAACAAGTACATATTTCCCGCATTATCTAATAAGGCGATAAATCTACGGCTATTTAATTTTTGCTTTTCGGTCTGTGAAATTTTCGCGCCAAGAGTGCGGCTTTAATCAAGTGCCGATCGGCTCTTCGTCTCCGGTATAAAAATAAATAGTCGATGATTAAGAAATAACGAAAAATTTGATTCACCTGTTGTTTTTAACATGTTGTTGTTGGGTTCTGTGGAGGTAACCACAAATACCCATTACTAGCCCTCGCGACCGAGTAATTACTTTGTCGCAGACGGTTCAGTATTGGGTTCGCACGCAAGAGGTTCCTGGATCAAAACCCGGTCGCTCCGTACCTCTTCAAATCTTGTGGTGTATAAGATTCATTCAGCTGAGTCCTCGTCATTCGCGTTAAATATTACAAATTTGTTGAAAAAATATACTCCAGCTTCATCCTCGCAAATTAATGTTATTTAGTTTTTGTCCAGACGTATGAGGCACGTGAGGCGGCTCCCATTTTTTTCTGTACCCTTTGGTCTGAAGAACTCATTACTAGCGGTTATCTATGCCAAGCTAATTCGAAGATGTACCCACAGAAGAGCCACAAGCTAAAGCGGTCACAATAAATACAGTTAAATTTTTTTAAGTTGTTGATTCACAATTGAGT
This sequence comes from Oedothorax gibbosus, assembly GCA_019343175.1. NCBI lineage: Eukaryota > Metazoa > Arthropoda > Arachnida > Araneae > Linyphiidae > Oedothorax > Oedothorax gibbosus. The sequence goes on from CM033273.1 coordinate 9,330,730, forward strand.
TGTTTCAGATGACGTACTTTCTACACTCTTAAAACAAACAAGCGGTTTTAACTCAGTCTGAGTTAATTTCCACTCCTTTCCGTGCCGAAAATGCACTTCTCCTATAGGAGTGAATTTCACTCTTTTTCGGAGTGGGTAAAAGAAATAAAAGAAAACAATCTGCGTCCTACACGCTTAAAACGAGCGGTTTTAACTCAGTCTGAGTTAATGTCCACTCCTTTCCGGTGCCGAAAATGCACTTCTCCTATAGGAGTGAATTTCACTCTTTTGTTTTAAGAGTGTAGTTTTCGTTCATGCCATTCCGTGATTTAATGGGAATATTTCTTCTGACGTCCCGCTTTCTAAACTGCGATTTCATTGGTTGTTTGGTTTTCTTTGACATTGTGTCGAAACAGCTCATTGGTTTAAAAAAGGTCACGTGGTCCGCAATGCGATGCCATTGGTTGTTTTGTTTTTTGTGGCAAATGTGTTGATTCGGTTTCACTCACAAGTGTTTCGGTTTCACTCAAATGTGCGTTTTTTCGTCTGCTGTGGTCTTTTCGTGCAACTTCTTTTTTTTCTGTTTTTACTATTTCCTATTGTTTCTATTTTTACTATTTATTAAACCTTGTCTGTTTTTATTCAATTAAATATCAGTTATAAAAAGCATCAACAAAACGTCAATGTAGTTGGAAAACTTCGATTTTTTTTCTTTAAATGATATTTTGCTTTATGCGGAGAAACTGGGCAAAAATGTGGGACAGCAATTTAACGCTATTCACCGACAGAGAACAGCTTTAATTCTACCGAAAGAAAAATTTGTACACAACATTCCTTTTAATAAAGTAAGAAAATATTGTATCGTCCAAAACAAATGTAATTAGTGAAGGACCAAGCAAAGCATGAAAACAATTTTCCCGGAGCTGTTGCCACTCAAGACGTGAAATATACCCATTCTTCTTTTAAAAATCCAAGTTTCAAAAATTCAAGTTAACTGTTTTACAGAAAGAACAACAAACATGGCGTCACCCGACAGAGCTTCTACGATGCTTTTAAAAGAGCTTTCACTCCCGTTCAAACCAATTAGCGAGCGAAAGATTTTAATGAACGCTTCGCGACAGCTGTTGACCAAACTTTGGCAGCGTTAAAATCGTTTAGGGAATCCTAGTAATAGGACACTCAAAAGTATTCGACTATTCGGTTGATAAAAATTGAATTCGAATTTGGAATGTTAGACATTAATAAACGCAGAAAGTTTTAGGCGGGAATGTTATGCGTGTATTTTGGAAATTGTTTTCTAATGAAAACTGTATTCTATTTTATGAGTGTTTAAATGTAATATTCATCATTAGCTATCAATATATCGTACATTTTATAAAAAAATATTTTTTTTAGTTCTACACTACTTTGTAGATTCATTTTGTCTTTATGATTTTTTAAAAAAAAGAGAAAATGGAATAGACTTGGAATTCAATTAACGAAGCTTAAAATGCGACAGATAAAACATTTCCCCCCCTTTTTATATACACGGGAGTTTCTTTATAATATATAAGGTTTCCCATATTATATACAGGGTTAGTATTTGAAGGTGTCTATAATTAAACAACAGTAACCAGGGGTAAACTAAAAGATAGAATTAGTAATAATTTGGTAAAGAGGCTGCAGATGACAAGGGAGAGAAATCACGTAAAAAAATTGGCGTAATTCTCAAATTTTAGTGTAGAAGCCACTGCTGCTAATTTAAGCAACGGTCAGAAACGAATTAAAAACTTCGCAACGCACATTTTTGAAAACCAAATATTGAAATTTTAATTTTTATTTCCAGTTCTTCCATTAATAATGCATAAAATAAAATAAAAAATTCAGTGTGTATATTTATATATGATGGCTTTAATATTAGAAATTTATCATCGGAAATTTTTAAAAAAAATATTTTTGCAGGATTCCCTCTCTTATGTCGTCCCCATAGCCTCTCTACAAAGTTAAGACTAATTCTGCCCATTAATTTTGCTGTACAGAAAGCCATGATAAGTGGTAGTTTAAATACTATCCTGCATATTTACTTAAACGAATTATATTTGGCATTTTTTAAAAACTTTTTTCATTTCTCGGCAAATAAACGTTAATATAAACATAGAAAATGTGTAGAATTCGGGAAAAAACGTTTGCGAAAGTAGTAACTTCCTCGAAAAATATCCAATTTAAACTAAGATTAAAAATAAAATGTAATTTATAAAATGTTAAAACAACTTCAGTTCAACAACAATTTCAATTGAAAAGTGGCGAAAGTTAGTCTCCTTATTTCAAAAATAATTTTCGAATTTCTGCCCTACTAGAATAAGTTGCTGATAAAATTACATTTTTTCATCATTCTTTATACCTTACAGAGAAACATAAGAACTTTATTCAATGACTCATATAATTTAATTTAATTTAATACTCATGCAATTTAATTCTGTTTTTCAATCGAAATGCATTCAGTCGAAAAGATATTTTGCAAGGGTGAAATAAATTGACGGAGATTTCTAAAATAGTAATAGAATAAAAATAATATTTTTCGAATAAGAATATTTGAAAACAATTCCTGGAAACAGTTTCTTTGAAGGAATTTCACTTTTTTTTTAAGTGAAAATATGTTTTAAAAGTGCTTTTGTCGAAATTTTTGCCTTCATTTATATATTCACAATAGTTTAGTGGAAGAACGTGCTAAGTGACATTTTTTAAAAAATTTAATTTTTGTGTCAATGAACATCCTACTGACTTCTTTAAAGATGACAATTTCCACTTTTTTCATGGACTTTAAAGGTAGTATATTTTTGTGGTTTACAAGTACCGTTTTCAACAGATCTGAGCGCAAACTAAAAAAATTAAGATATAATTCTCTCGTTTTCACCTTTTTGTCACTTAGCACATTCTTACACTAAGGTCCATTAAACATGGGGGACTGGGGAGCCCAGTCGGTTAGGCATTCGCCTAGAATGCGGAATGTCCCAGGTTCGGGTCCGGGCATCGCCAAAATAACTGCCGACCTATAAACGGCCCGTGCAGCTAAAAAATGTCCGACGTATAATACCCCGTGTAGAGGGAGTGCACGTTAAATATGCTCCAAAGTTCCATCGCTGCTTACGATGTCGCCCTTGACGGTTACGTTGGGTGCCTACTCAGGTGTCGGCCCGTCACTTGACTGTGGTTCTAAAATAAGACGCCCGTCGCCAATAGCCCTCGTGTAGTTCTAGTGCGACGATAATTCAAACTAACCTAACCTATTAAACATGTGTTTAAGACATCTGCTAAAACATGGCATATTCGAGAGTTACGTTTTTAATTTCCTATTTAACCATTAACGGAGTCTTTGTAAATACCAGTGATGCCTTCATTTCCTAATGAAAACCTTAAGTTTAAATTTTTTTAATTCGTTTTTCGTGTCACTTAATTTACCTTGCATAAATTGTTTATTATAAGCATTATAGTCATAATTTGTCTTATATTTAATTTTTATATACTGAAAGCTCTTATTTTAGCATGGTAAATTTTCTTTAAAATAGTCATTAGTGGGTAAAAATCCGTACCTAATTGAACTTTACTAACTGTTTGAGAATTTCAAGATATTTTAATTTATAAAATGAAATATATACAATTAACCATGAAAGTTGCAATAAAAAGAAGCAATTATTAGTTATGATTAGGCATAACGGTGTGGGCAACGTGGTTCAAAATAATAATTTCAAATAATTCTTTAAAAGACTGTTTCAGTATTGTATAAATTTAGGACATTTTTTATTTAATACAAATGATTGTAAATATTTCAGAGAATTCCTTCATTTCAAAAATGAATTACTTAGAAATGAGACGAACAACTTTTCAAAGAGATTTCATTTTTTTAAAAAAGATTTAATTATTTGTTAAACAATACTTATGGATAAAATACAAACTATTTTTATCTAAATCTATTCTAATCGTATTTGAAGTCTATGTATGACCTTTTAGGTCTTCTATCTTTCTTAGATTTATCTAGAATTGAAAATAACAACAGAAACAGAAAAAGAATAATCCCTTAAATCTACGATGCACAAAACGAATTTGAAAAGAATGGTTTTGACTTACTAATTTCAAAATGTATAATTTCAAAGAATGATCATAAAGGCATCTAATACTTTTATTTTTATCTCTGTTTCATTAGGTGTATGTAAATTTGTCTGCTTATAATCCCTTATTTTATTTCGTTGTAAGATTATAGAATATATTTGTAACGAACTTTCTCCAAAAGTGGTACAATTTATGAACTTGAATAACTGTATTAAATCACCCCTAGCTCTCCTGTTTTCCAGGGGAATACATGTTTAAAGATCTTAATCTGTTTATCATAAGCAATACCAGATAGACCTTTAATCATTTTTGTAGCCCTATGCTGAACTTTTTCAAGCAACTCTATATCTTTTCTGAGGAAGGGAGACGAAAACTGAACAGCATATTCCAGATGTGGCCTTACCAATCCCCTATACAATGGCAAAATAATCTCCTTAGATTTAGAAGTGATACTTTTTTAATATATCCCAACATTCGATTGGCTTTCTTACTTGCCTCAACACCTGCTTACTCATTTTGAAATCATTGCTCCCCAAAACTCCTAAATCTCTAACGAACTCACTATCTTGGATACTTTCTCCCTGTAAAACATAAGAATGATTAACATTGTTCTTACCCAAATGCAAGGTTTTCACTAAAACGACATGCCCCAGCGTGAAGCCCATTCAGTAATTTTTGTAAGATCATTTTGTAACTGCTCAATATGCTCAACAGAATTTACTGTACTCGTCACTTTTAAGTCACCTGCAAAAATACTTAACTTGCTATTCAACCCCAGCTGATATCATCAATAAACATAATAAATAAAATTGGTCCTAGTACAGAGCCCTGAGGCACTCCACTTACAACCTCATTCCAATCAGAGTACTTACCATTAATGTGAACCCGTTGTTTTCTATTGGTCAACCAATTTTTAATCCAACGGACCACAGCAGTCCCTAACCCAAATCTTTTCAACTTAAATAACAAAGCTTCATGAGGAACTTTATCAAAAGCCTTTTGGAAATCGATGTAAATAACATCAACCATATTGCCTTTATCAATCTCTTCTGTAACAGTATCATAAAATTTTAAAAGATTAGTTGTACAAGACCTATCTTTTCTAAAGCCATATTGATTATCTGAAAGTAAATTATTAGTTTCCAAAAAGTCCATTTTACGCATTTTCAACAATGTCTCAAAAACTTTACCTAAAACAGATGTAAGACTAACTGGTCTGTAATTACCTGGATCAGATTTAGGCCTTTTCTTGTACAATGGAGTAACATTCGCCAATTTCCAGTCTGCTGGCACCTGTCCAGAAATAAATGATGACCTAAAAATAGTCAGAATTGCATCCCCCAACTCTTCTGCACATTCAACTAAAATTTTAGGATACATATCATCAGGGCCAGGTGCTTTGTTAGGTTTTCATAGTTTTTAATAGACGAATAATCTCCTCCTTAGAAAAATCACACTCAATACAATCCAGTTCTTCAGTTACTTCCCCTGAAACATGCACATTTTTAAAATCTTTACTAAAAACACTAATAAAAAAGTTATTCAAAAGATTAGCCATTTTCATGTCGTCATGGATTAACTGTCCTTGACTATCTTTAAATGGTCCAATGGAGCTACCCTGTTTTACATTACCTCTAGCATAAGCAAAAAAATCCTAGGGTTATCCTTAATACCCCTAGCTAGATTCTCCTCTAATGCAGATTTGTGTTTTCTACTAGATTCTTAAACTCTCTCCTGGCAACTCTGTAAGCTTCCTGATCAACCTCTCTACCAGTTTGCTTAGCATATTTGTAAGCCTTTTGCTTGACCTAAGGGACTTTTTAATATCCTTGGAAAACCACATAGGATACAATTTCCTTTGTGAACTTTTACGTTTGAATTTAACATGCTTTTTCACCACATCATTTAGTTTTTCCTTGAACTCATCCTATAGCTCAAGAGTATGGGTACCTACCAGTCCTTTATCAAAACCTAAAGCTACATCATGTCTCAAGTTGTCAAAATTAACATCTCTGAAACATGGGATGACTCTCACTATTAATCTGTATAACCTGAAAAATAATATCAAATTTAATACTATTATGATCACTCTCCCCTAAGTGATCACTGACAATAAGGTTATGAACTCTATTTCCACAGCTACTTAAAACTAAATCCAGAACAGCATTATCACTAAAACACTCTCTAACTAACTGATACAAAAAGCAATCATCTAAAACATCCAGAAAATCTAAACCCTGTCCTTTAACAATCACATTATTGTCCCAATTAATGTTTGGAAAATTGAAATCTCCCATGATAACAACCTCATTATTGTGACAAATCTCTCTTATGAGGTTATACAGCATGGTATCATGCTCCACATTACTGTTGGGTGGTCTATACACATTACCTATAACCAGATGGTTACCATTCACATTAGTCAACTTAACCCATAAAGAGTCAATACCTTGAGTATCACACTTAAAGTTTAACTCTATGCAGTTCAAGTCGCTTCTAACATACAACAACACCCACCCCCTTTTTTGTTGACTCTATCACGCCGGTAAAGATTGAAACCTTTAATGGTGAAAAAATCAGGTACATCATCAGTATTTGCCCAGCTTTCTGTAATACCAATAATGTCAAGATCCTCCATTGCAATGATTCCCCTCAACTCATCCATCTTGTTTCTAATACTTCTAGCATTGCAATAGAAAACCTTCAATGTATTTTTCCCACATTTGCTCGAACTGTTGCCCCTGTGAATATTACCTCTACCCGAATTCCCCGCTATGGCCGTCACCCTGGCCACTCCACCTCGAAACATACCTAGTTTTTGAAGCAAGACTTTTCATTACTAGCCTGCTTACCTCGTTTACCCCTCTATTGCTCAAGTGCACTCTGTCCCTTGCCATCCACTCAACTTGGCAACCCCGAAAAACAGTATCATCACCTACCTTTCTCCTAGAAAACAGATCAATACCTTTTATGCTTATACACTTCAGGGTTGAAAATAACAGATATCTTTGTGTTATTTGTACAAAGAAAAAAATTGTTTTCAAACAGCACAAGCGTAACTTACAAGTATTGTGTAAAAATGGCAACATTACAATATTGTGTTGTTTCAATACAAAATTTGTGTTGATGACGTAGGGAGTACAAATTCGGGTTGTTCTAACACAGCTGACGTTCTGATAAAAAAAAACTGCAAACTGCATTGTTTCCTAAAATATGTATAATAAAATAATAATATTCATTTTAAATTAATGTAACATATATTTTTTTAAGCTTTAGTATAGCTGTTTATCCGAAACATCAAAAAACAGCTGTTGAACTACATTTCGGAACAATACATGTGTGCTGAGCCGTTCACACAATTTTTGTGTTAGCCATTTATTAATATTTGGTCGCTACATACTTATCGTACTGTTTCAACCATGGAGATAGTAAAACCGTGCGCTATCACCCACTTTCTAGTGAAGAAACGTAATGAAGAACCAAGAGGGAAATTTGTGTCAAAGAAACATCCATGTTCAGGTCGATTAGGGAGTTTCGTAGAATAAAACAGAAATAAAATTACTCTTTTTAGAAATTTTAATATCGGAGTCTATCGCTAGTAGCTTTTTGAAATGTTTTGTAGAGGTGGATTGTGCTTTTGCTATTTGTGAATCAGGATCATTTTTCAGGTAGCTCCATTTTTCTTCAGAGAAATACTGTTAACGTCAAACTCGATTTTTCTCAATAAACACTCATAAATGGCCAGTAATTTAACTCTATCACGTTTTTTTTTTTACTTTCAATTTCCTAATATTAATATAAGGTAATGAAGAATTGAGATGGGTCGAAAATCCGAAATGAAGATTTTGTGTATTCTACACGTTTTGGAGGGTACTGATTCTAAAAAAGTGGTTTTCGAACATTGGTCCGTCTGTTTGTCTGAAACAACCCTACAGCTTGAACTAAAAAAGCTACGGACTTCAAATTTTTTACAGGAGTTTCTAGTACCTGATGGACAAAATAAGGTTTTCTAGAAAATTGCTCTTGCGCTAGTGGTAGCTGCCGTTTAGGATTTTTTGGCTTTAAAGGCGAGAGCAATCCACGTCTATAAGAGCCATAGACTCCGATATAAATTTAAAAAAAAACGCAATTTTAGTAATGTTTAATTGTACGAAACTCCCCGAGCAGACCTCAACATGGAGAGAGAGAGAGAGGAATACACTTTTACCCCCCCCCCCCCAGTTTCTCCTCTATAAAGTGTGCAATAGCGCACGGTTTTTCTACCTCTATGGTTTCAACACAACCTGTAATAACTGAGAAAAACCGTACATTATTTTTGTATTAAAAGTCAACACAAGTTTTTCTCTGAATACGCTGTTTCTGTGGCAGAAAGAACAATGTGAATGTTCAGTGCTAATATTCCAAAGTATTAAAGTACAAATTAGTAAGGCAGAATTAAGTTGTATAGTAGTATTACTTTATAAGATGACATAGCAGAATTTATGGTAAATACAAGAAAAGTATAACGTATTAAAAATGTGAATAAATCAAAATAAATAAATGTTTATGTGCGCCACTTTTTAAATAAGTCACCCGACTGTATCTTTTCGACGTTGTTCGATGTTTGAGTTTCATACCTACTATACTATTTTGTGTTTGAAGAACTGAGCTTAGGACGAGACATTTTTTATTTAGGACAAACACAAACGTACAAGTCAAAACGGTAGAATTCTGTAAGATCCAGCACAAAACGATGTTAAACAGTCACAATCTCAGCAAGTTCTCCCAATCTGTCGCCAAGGCAACCACGAATTTTATACATTCTTCAATTCACTACAGTTCAATTATGAAAGTCAGTCATTACGAAAAATATTGTTTTTTTTTATGAGAAAGTCACTTCACTACACTACATTAGTCTGTGAATGAAGTTTGATCTAAGCAAGAGCACATGCTTAAAAGCACATTACAGGAAACAAACATCTAAATTTCTCTCGCGCTGTTTAAAGTGAGCATAGACTTGACATTGATTTGAAGGCATGGGATACAAAATCGCCAAAAAAAATTTATTACATTAAAAAAATAATCAAATCATTTCTGTAAAATTTGACATAAAAATTATATTTCTATCTTCTGTTCAGAACTTATAGTAGATATAGATATTTTATCATAGTTAAAGTATTACATTGACAGATCACGTGACCTTCAATGCTAACGACGGGACGCGCATGGAGGCCAAATAAGAGGGCAAAATGGCCAGTGTTGCTGCCACTTTAAGGAGAAAAATACTACGAAAAAATACCATTTAATTCTAAAATTACAAAAAAAATATCGTAAAAATACTATCTGCATTTAACCCACAGTCTACCAAAAGGATCCTCTTAGTGGAGATGAGTTACCTCGGCTTATATACTACTATTAACTTTGTAATTAAGAATAGTGGTAGGAACGAGATGGTAAATCAGCGCCACCTAGTTGTTGATGGCATATTGAGGTTGCGTGTGTGGTGAACCGCCACAATAGCATGAGCTGTTTGTTTGGGCTTACTAGGATTGCTTGGAGACTGTCCGACGGCTACACTTTGCTTCTCTCCAAGCATCTCTCCATCCATATTCTTCTTAAACTCTATGAGATATTAAGTTTATTGTTTCATGACATATATGTGTCTTCCCTGAGAGCCACACATAGTACCATGAAAGCAACGAGTTTCTTTAAAATCTATACAAAAATGTTAAGATTAAGGAAATGAAAGCAACAAGTTCTTTTAAAATCTATTAAAAAATGCTAAGATTAAGTGAAATAAGTCACTTAAATGAAATTAAAGCAACAAGTTCTTTAAAAAGCTATAAAAACAAGAAGTTCTAAAAGAACTAAAATAGCCTACTTTCCTGTTACTTAAATACTTACTGAAATTCTTATCGGGAAACAACTAGATTCGTAACAGTAAGTGTCCTCTACAACCGTTTCTACATTAAATTTATGTACATTAGAATAAATTTTTACTAAACACTGAGTCGCAGAAACTTAAAGATGATACCTTGTAATCTTCAAAATATTTTATGTAAACATTTGAAACTTAAAGCATTTTATATATTATTCAGACTGTCAGGCTTTTTTCCCTCCTTGATCGAGTTTTGAAGGTTTTCAGGCTTTAAATGGATTTAAAACTCAAAGCCTACTTCTTACAGCATATTTAAATTTTCTACATATATTTTTCAAACATATTTCTTTAAAGTTTTCTTCGGGAATCGCTCCTACTATTTTAGTTTTTTTTTTGTTAGCATTTTTTTAAACTTAGCATGCTACGAGTTTTATGTATATTCCAAAACAAAATAAGTTTTAAATTTGTTTTCTTTTCAATTTAATAGCACACCAAACAGTTTATGAAAGGAATTCAATGTCGAATTAAAATGTCGTTATGTTGTTCACAATTTCGCATAATTAATTAATCACTAATTAGTTTATAAATTAATCTATTTTTTTATTGCAGTAAAGTACTTTTATGTTAGTTTTTATGTGCCTGATCTCACAAAGTTTTAAAAGTCTATCTCAAAAATTAAAGAAAGAGTTGTCTAAGGTATATGGATACCTTAAAATATTTCTTCAAAAAAAAAATCTGTAAAAATAAATAAGTCCTGAAAAAAAACCAATTTCCTCTTACTTTAAAAACTTACTTATTGTACGGACACAGAGGCGGACGCAAAAGCGGACAAAAGGTCTGAAAGTTAATTATATTATTATAACCTTGCGAAAAGGGATAGTTATATTGGTTAAAACGAACGAAGCTATAAGAGGTGAAATTACGGATTCCGTACGAATGTACAGACTGGCTGATATCTCCACCATGCCAACTCGACTTTGTTTTACTTATTTCCAATAAAAAATAAAGAAATCATTCCAAAGAGATAAATATTCAGACAGAGATCAATTTTAGGAAAATAACGAATTGTTTCATTTGCACCTGGCATTAATCCAGAAGAAAACCCAAAACCTTTGGGGAGTGAACTTCGGGTTATCCGGATGGCTCCAATTAACGCGCAGATGTTATTCTGCCTCGCGCTTATTGTAGTCGGCGCCTTTCTTTCAACGAGATGATGTTTTTATCGATCGCTTGGAAATATTATTCAAATTTAAACATTTCTCGAAACTGAAACTTTTTTGTAAAAAGGGCTGCTGTTCACTGAAACACCGAAAGACCCTTTTCATAGAAAGAGTAATAGATTGTCTTTTATGAAGCTCATTAGGTCAGGTAACTACGATGACTACACTAAACTACGATAACTACACACTAGGATAACTACACAACTACAGATAACTACACACTACGATTCCCAAGATAACTCACACTAATAACTCCACTACGATTACTACACACTACGATTACCCCTACGACACCCTACGATTACTACACACTACGATATAACCTACGATCTACACCTACGATTACTACACCTACGATTACTACACTACGATTACTACACACTACGATTACTACACACTACGATAACTACACACTACGATAACTACACACTACGATTACTACACACTACGATAACTACACACTACGATAACTACACACTACGATAACTACACACTACGATAACTACACACTACGATAACTACACACTACGATAACTACACACTACGATTACTACACACTACGATTACTACACACTACGATTACTACACACTACGATAACTACACTAAAATACGATGGTCGCCAAAATAACTGCCGACCTATAAACGGCCCGTGTAGCCAAAAATGTCCGACGAATAATACCCCGTGTGGAGAGAGTGCACGTTAAATATCCTTAAAAAAAGTCCTAACGCTGCGTACGATGTCGCCCTTAACGGTTGCGTGGGTGCCTACTCGGGTGTCGGCTCGTCACTTGACTGTGGTTCGAAAATACGACGCTCGTCGCCAATAGCCCTCGTGTAGCTCTAGTGCGACGATAATTGAAACTAAACTAAACTAAAATACGATGGTTTTAGCAATTTATAAATAAGGAAATAAAAATAATTTAGGAAACTATCTGCCAATTTCAATAGTCCAATATGTGTATTTATAAAAAATTTATTACAGGTAAGGGAACCGAAGATGTTCTTTTCAGATCTAAAACTACACTATACAATTCATTATATGACAATTTTAAAAATTTTGCAGTTTTTATTGATATCAAAGTTTTTGATTCAGTAAACCATGATATTGTAATGCAGAAAATGGAGTAGCGCGAAATCATTACGATTGCTTTAAATCTTATTCAAATGTTCGAAAACAGTTTGTAAAAATAAATAACATTAAAAGTAATTGTTTAATAATTGAAAAGGGAATCCCACAGAGATCGATCTTATGTTCATTGTTTTTCTTAATTTGTATTGATGACTTGTGTAACTTAAAGGTTTTTAGTTTAATAATTACTTACGATACTGTTTTAAAACATTGAGCAAAAACATATAAGTTGTTAAACGAAATGATCACATCAGCTGTAATTAATATTAAACAATGTTTTTTTTTAATGATTTTAAAATAGTTAAAATACAAAATACTTAGTTTTTAATCTGAAAATATGATAATTAAACAAACCTAGATATCAAATGCCATATGTTCTGGTCATTAAAATGATTCATCGAGTAACTGTCCTAAAATAGAAAAGTTAAAGTAATTAAATTACTTGATTTGCATCTTCGTCAATCATTTAAATAGAATTTTCATGTTCTATAAGTACATAACAAATTGAATTTATTTATGCATTTTATTATTTGAAAAAAGTTATTAGTAGTTCATCCTTTATGAAACAAATTTTTTTTTTGGATTTAATCTTTGATTCAGTATAGCATGTTTTCTTGGGGTGGTGATTGCTTAAGTATTATCAATATCAGAATACTCTTATAAATACTTAAAATAGATAATTAAATTAATGAAATTTCGAAAATAAAACAAATAAAAACTCAATTTTAAATGTACGAAACATATTTTTGTATAATATTACCCTCTATTTATAGATAATAAAAGCAAACAGCGATTACAAAGAAAATACAAATTTCTCTATAAGGAAAAATATTAGTTCAAAACGTACCTAAAGCCAATAGAGAAATTTTTCAAAAAAGGTTTGATTATTTATCTCGTAAATGTTTTAATTTATTACCTGAATAATTTCTAAAGATTGGAAGTGTAGCTAAATTCAAAAAAGATCTAAAAAGTTTATTCAAGATGTAGTGGAAGAATATTTACTAATGTAAATATTTATTTGAAAAGTTACACTTATTTTAATTCAAATAATGTTTACATCTATTTTTGTAAACTTTGTGTACTTATTAAACATTAAATTGTTTATTATATTTAATTATATCCTAGTCTATAATGTTGCGTTTTTTTATATAGGGATAGGCTATAATGACCTTCAATCAATAATTTATACAGTTCATTATTTGTGCCACGTTTTTTTTGTCTTACACACTTAAAACAAAAGAGTGAAATCCCCTCCTATAGGGGAAGTGCATTTTCGGCACAGAAAGGAGTGGAAATAAACTCTGAGTTAAAACCGCTCGTTTGTTTTAAGAGTGTAGTTTTTTCGTATTAAATAAAGTTTCTCTCCTAAAATTTATAATTTTTTCAAGTAATATATCGGTAAGTATATCTCGCCAACGGAATCTTTGGCGATAAATGTAATTTTTCGGTGGAAAACACAGTTAAACGATCATAGCATATTTAAAGGTTACCATTGGAAATATTTCGTTTCGTGGAAGTTGTACATTTTCATCGACTTTATCGCTTGCGCCATCGAAATGGTAAAAGTACCAATTACAACAAAGCAAAACAATATTGAAAAAAATATCCTCCACTAATTTAATTATTACTTAATAAAGTTTTACAAAAAGTGTTACCATCTGTTGATAAACTATGGCAATTTTAAAACTTTAAAATTTTTCAAAACTAAATACCCTGATCATATTTTTCCTTCAAATTTGTTTTGTTTTTACTATTACTTGGATATTGCGATTCAAAAAGTAATGCCATGGAACCGACAACCCTCGTAAAGTTTCAAAGCCATTTATTTGTACAAAGTGGTAACTTTCGTGGAAACAAGTTTCTTTTCTTTAAAAAAAAATTCTTGTCAAAAGTTCAGTCAGCTTCGCATTCTGAAATTTACTCATTCGGCATTTCATCTCACAACTACTTACTTTTGTGGCTCCATTTTGTTGACTTTCAACTCACCGTCCCGCATTTATCACCGATAGCTATTTTATTTTTCCAGGTACGATTCTAATAATTTTCGGTGTTCTTTTTATCTGGAGTCCCGAAGGCACTCCTTCCAAAAACTTGCGTCGTTTTCTTTGGTTTTCCTTCTAGTGTCTTATCTTCTTTGAAACATGCGCGACACTCGTTACCCTAGAAGAACAGTTGCTCTCTTTTAAGAAAGCTGCTGTTAGAAAAGAAAAAAGAAAAGAGAGACGTGAAGAAATGTTTACTCTCAATTGCCTAATCTGAAATATATATAAGGTAATAAAAGTATTGCGATCTGAGTCGAAAATCCGAGAAGGAGTTTTTTCTAGACATACGTTTTGCAGGAGTCTGGGATATAAGCGACAAGACAGAATCCCGACAGGGTCCAAATCCGACACTAGAAATACCTATTTTTTTGTTTTTACCTCGATATATTTTCGAATTTGAAATGTTTATTTTAAATAAGATATAAGATGTTTGTTGTTAAAAATTGTAACTGTAACAAATAATTAAATATTTGAACTCAGCTCCAAAAACACAATTTACTTACTGCATTACCTATTATAAGGAAAAAATTATGTCCATAGGAACCAGACAACATAATAAATAAATCCCAATTAGAAAAGGAAAACACTAAAAAATAAATATAAACAATGATTATTTAAAATATTCGGATTAATTTATGTTTTTGATTTCCGTATAAAATGCATTTTGAATATAACACACCTTTTTCGAACCAAAAGTATTTTAGGTATGTATACATAGCAACCAGAGAAATATCCCTCTCCCCAAATGCAAAAATTAGTACCTAAATTGCCCTTAATTAAGCATTGATTTATTGAATTGTTGGGATTTCGAACCTGTCGGGGTTGGGGCATGTGGTTTCATCCTTGTCGGGGTTATGGCTCCATAATCCCACTTTTTGAAATTGGTTGAAATTTAAAAAATGCCCAAAGGAATGTCGCAATGTGATAAATTATTTGGAAAATATCACATTGTCCGTGAATTATGAATAATTATGAAAGTCCAGGGGGCAATTTTAAAATAGTTTTATTCGTTCTTCTCTACATGCAAAAATAAAAAGGATATTTTATAATGATTTTTTAAGAAAATATTAACAAACTAACTAAAAAAAATAAATATATAAGGTATATACTTACAAATGCATTTATAATCACATGTTATACAAATACTTGTTAATTCATCATATTGTCCAGAAAAATAATGGCAGCCTTTATAATGATCAGGCAATGTGCTAAGTTATCCTACACAAATACAAAATAAATTATTAAATTATCCGATTTTATCTGGTATTTTTTAAATTACCCGGGCATTGTGAATAACGCCCGGATTAAACAAATTGCCCGTAACATACACAAGTTTACTGGCTTTTTTAGTTATATCGTGATCAAGGCTTGAAAACATTTCTTTTTTCAACGGGGCTGCATGGATTGGCGGCTAAGCTTTGCAGACTCGACTTATTCCTCATCAGAATTTGAGAGCCATTTTCCTGTTGCATTATCTAGGCGACTCTCGCTACCAATTTTGACGCTCAGATTACAATGAATCTGAGCTCTCTGTGGATGTTAAAGCAGGCTGAGATTTTATTTCGCCGAGAGAACTCAAGCCAAATGGGTACTCAAGGGATATTTTACATGCATGCCGCCACATAATCATATGACATGCGTGCCCAAGATTTTCCCATCCAGAAAATCTGACGTCTTAGCTGTCTTCTTACCGACTCTGTCTACTTATGTAGAGCCTATAGCTTGTTACTATAGGTTACAATAAAGCAACCGGAAAAGCTATTACACAATTCCCAACAATGTTCACGTAAATAACACATAAAAATGAACGCAGTGTTCTTTTTTTTTTTGGTTCCACATGTTCTGGAGATGGATATTCTTTTCGAACTTCATTGCTCGCGCGATGCATTGTGGGAGTTTGTTGTTATCTCCGTCTCTTCGTTCGCTCTTTCATTCGTTTAGTCCCAGGAAAATCTATTATTTTGGTTCAATACCTGATCCCGAAAGAGGATTTTTGCGCGCGAAAAGGTGGAACCGCGGAAACGATCCTGTTTTCTCTCTCCTGTTTCTCCAGAAACGAAGAATTCTCCAAATTCATTGTAAAAATGAGTTGCGTACGTTACTCCTTAAAACTGGGGGCAGGATAGCCTTGTGGAGTAACGTTTCACAAATAAGAAGTTAGAACGTAACACAAAATTTTTACAGGGTATCCTATAAACCATATTATAGACTTCTAAGTTAAGTAATTATTGTTGTTAAATAACGGTAGGTAAACCAGAGTGAAATTTTTATAATTTAATATTTTCTTATACAAATAATACAATATTTTCTTACACAAATAATACAATATTTTCTTATACAAATAATACAATATTTACTTACACAAATAATACAATATTTTCTTACAATAAATAATAACTAACAATTAAGATCCTAATTAGACCGATTATTCTAAATTTGGGCAATAAATAAAACGGAAGGAAATAGGATGCTCATTTTTTCGAGAAAGATCCCTCTATCAATTTTTGGGGCAATAAAATAATATAATGCATCCCTGCTCTTCACAAGGATGTGGGACTAATGGATAATTAAAAAAAATCATTTGGTTGGTATTCCGCTCGTGATAGTATATGAGTCATAAGCTCTTGATGATGTAACTTTAACCAATAATGAACATTATTTTCGGAAACAAAATATAACTACCAAATCAAAAATTTCATGTTCTTCAAATATAACTCTTAATACCGAATTTCCAAATAAACTATGAAAAGCAAGATTGATCTTTTTTCTAGCTAAACCAGATTTATCGAATTTAAATTTTTAATACGGAAGAGGGGCTTGTTCTCAAGGCAACCTCTAAAATTGATTCGAATTTATTACTATGTTTACCGCCACACAAAGTTTTATTCAAGTTCGCGGTTTGCATTTCCATTTCGCAATTTTTTTCCCCCGTAAGTTCTATTTGAATGAGTAAACGTAAAAAAGGATATCAGATTCACGGGAAGCTTTCCGTAGATGCTTCTTCCAGTAAAATGTAGAAAGGAAAGAATCTGGTGGGAAGTTTTCCTAATTGACTTGAGGGCCTGGGGAGCTCATTCGGTAAGGCGTTTGCCTTGCATGCGAAAGGTACAAGGTTCGGGCCCGGGCAGTGCCAAAATAACTGCCTGCCTATAAACGGTCTGCACAGCCATTAAGTCCGAAAGGTTGTGTTTTATGCCTATACTTAGGTGTCAGCGCGTCACATGACTGTGGTTCTAAATTATGACGCCCGCCCGGCCGCCAATAGCCCTCGTGTAGCTTTACAATGTTTTAAAAAGTTTGTAGTTTTTACAGAAAAACTTTGTGCCAGAAAAATACTGTAAAATTTACAGGGATATTCTGTTTATTTTATACGAAACGATTTGTAATTTTAATGCATAAGCTGTTTTTTAACGGACAAATTGAAAAGAAAAAAAGAAATTTTGCCTCCTACGGGTCATCTCAGTGAGATACTGACCACAGTGATACCAAAGATTATAAAACTAACCCGGGTTTGAATCACGGACTTTAGCTCATCAGTTCAACACTCTCCCTATAAGACTAAGATATTTCGGCACACGGAGCTTCCACAAACAATTAAAATGTTTGGTAGGTTGCAATTTAGTACTCTACGCTGTTCAAAACAGAAAACTGTTTTTTTTCTTTCTTAAAAACAGCTTATTTTCACATTAAAAAATTTTTTAAAAGAAAATAACAATATTTTTCTGTAAATATGTTTTTTTTCTGTAAAAGTAACAGAATTTTTTATACTGTGTTAGTGCGACGATAGTTCAACTCAACCAACCAACGCCAACGACTTGAATGTCTGAATACCAACCACTTATACCATCTGTGCTCTTGCACCTAACAAATAATAAGAAACTTATCAGACAATATTGTTGTTTATCATTCGGCAGTAGAAGTAATTCGTTGCCCGACACAATAAAAAATATATCGAAATTTATCCTTACTATCACCCGCACACGGCGCGTCGCTCTTTATTTCATTACATTTCCTAACTTATGACGTCAATTCTGTGCGTCGTTACTCGTGTTTAGGACCTCTTTCCCCAGCTTCTGTCCGAAGGGTAACTTCGTTATACGTGGGGGAAAATAAAGATTGTAGCCTCTGATTGTGTGGCACATAATGTCAGTTTTAATCTTGCGCTATAATCTTGTATTGTAGGGGGGACTAACCCTAGTAATTGAAGCAATCTTGGTGTCTTTACGTCTTTTCTTCGTATTTGAAATACATTCTTTTGTTACAAGGTTCGGGTCGGGCATTGGCAAAATTACTGCCGACCTATAAACGATTATAAAACTAATTACTCTTTACGTCAGCTCAAAGAGTAGTATGTTGAGCTTAAGTAGAAGAGACATTGGACCACGATGAATTTAACTTGCACGAGTCAAGGAGGTCTTTTTTTAGGATTCTTTACTACTACAATCTGTTTATTGAACAGCAGTGTCGTATAGACACATTCGATCCGACGACCTGAATGACTGAAAACCAACCCTTAATACCATCTGTGCTCTTGCACCTAACAAATAATAAGAATATCACCAGACAATATATTTGTTTACCATTCGGTAGTGGAAGTAATTCGTTGTCATAACAAAAAAAATATATATATATATATAGAAAGTTATCCTTACTATCGCCCCCACACGGCACTTTATTTCATTACATTTCCTAACTTATGACGTCAATTCTGTGCGTCGTTACTCGTTCTTAGGACCTCTTTCCCCTGCTTCTGTCCGAAGGGTACCTTAGTTATAGGAGGGGGAAATAAAGATTGTAGCCTCTGATTGTGCGACACATAATGTCAGTTTTAATCTTGCACTATAATCTTGTATTGTAGGGGAGACTAACCCTAACTAAGTAATTGAAGCAATCTTGGTGTCTTTACGTCTTTTCTTCGTATTTGAAATACATTCTTTTGTTACAAGGTTCGGGTCGGGCATTGGCAAAATTACTGCCGACCTATAAACGATTATAAAACTAATTACTCTTTACGTCAGCTCAAAGAGTAGTATGTTGAGCTTAAGTAGAAGAGACATTGGACCACGATGAATTTAACTTGCACGAGTCAAGGAGGTCTTTTTTTAGGATTCTTTACTACTACAATCTGTTTATTGAACAGCAGTGTCGTATAGACACATTCGATCCGACGACCTGAATGACTGAAAACCAACCCTTAATACCATCTGTGCTCTTGCACCTAACAAATAATAAGAATATCACCAGACAATATATTTGTTTACCATTCGGTAGTGGAAGTAATTCGTTGTCATAACAAAAAAATATATAGAGAAAGTTATCCTTACTATCGCCCCCACACGGCACTTTATTTCATTACATTTCCTAACTTATGACGTCAATTCTGTGCGTCGTTACTCGTGTTTAGGACCTCTTTCCCCTGCTTCTGTCCGAAGGGTAACTTCGTTATACGAGGGGGGAAATAAAGATTGTAGCCTCTGATTGTGCGGCACATAATGTCAGTTTTAATCTTGCACTATAATCTCGTATTGTGAGGGTGACTAACCCTAGTAATTGAAGCAATCATGGTGTCTTTACTTCCTTTCTTCTCTTCTTCCTTCGTTTTGGAAGATACGTTCTTTTGTTGATATTTTCATAATAAACGGTGCCGTATGTTTGTAAAGAAATATTTTTGTGTTCCTATAAAGAAAGTTTTGTTCCGTAGTCGTAGAATAAAAAAAAAGTAAAGGGGGAAAAATATGCGTTCCTTTGAAATTTTGGGTATCTCAAAAATTCATCATGGTGTTTAAAATCCGATAAGCCAAAAAGAACTCTATGATTGAAAATGTGTTGTGTTATTTTTTAAGGGGATACAAGATTAAATTTAAAATACTTTATTAAGGAATAATTTTGTATGAAAATTCGCATATTTATGTATGAATATGCAATTTTTTTTAAAAAAGCTAACAAAATAATGTAGCACATGAGTTTGAAACATAAGGCTGGGATAAGGTGTGACTTACGGAAACATAAGGTGTGACTGGATACCAAAATGTGAGTCCAGTGCGAAATGTAGGATGACCAATATAAATAAAAATGTTAATTGAGGTTTTTTTTTACAGAATGGTTCCAAGGCCGTAACACATTAAACATCTCCAAAGAGGCGTTGATTAAACAAACAGAAATTTGAAAGCAGGTAAGCAACCTTTTTGATTTATGAGGTTCGTTAAAAGTACATAAACTTTACTCCGGAGTCAGAGATGTGTATATTGCATGTGTGCTGACACGATGCCAAAACCCAGATAAAAAAAGAATTTGTCAGGAGATGCATCTAAAGTTTAAAACTTGTACTTTTGCTGGAAAATTGGGGAATTTTTAAGCTCAGAAATGATACTCCATTATCTGAAAATTTTCATAATTCCTATAGCCTTTCTCCTATTGGCAAAGCACTTTTGAGTTTTTGAGTTAGGGCTTCGTTTTCAATATGGTGCTAGGCCTAAGGGCCCAGTCGCTAAGGCATATTTGCATGGCAGGCGTAAAGTCCAAGGTTGGGTATTGCCAAAATAACTGCCGATCTATAAACGGTCTGTTGTAGCCAAACAAATCTGCCAAATAATACCCTGAGTAGAGGGAATGCACTTTAAATAGGCTTCAATGTCCCAAAGTTGCGTACGATGTCACTCGTAAAAAAAGTTGCCATGCTACCTACTCAGATGTCGGCTCATCAATGAATGTTGTTGTTCTAAATTACGTCACCCGTCGCCAATAATCTTTGTGTAACCCTTCTTCTTAGCTGATCTTACAGCTTTATGCAGGCCTCAGCCTCTGCCACAACAGATGAAACTCTAGCAGATTGTGTAACTTTAGTTTAGTTTTAGTTTGAATTATCGTCGCACCAGAGCTACACGAGGTCTAATGGCGACGGGCGTCGTATTTTAGAACCAAAGTCAAGTGACGAGCCGACACCTGAGTAGGCACCCGACGCAACCGTTAAGGGCGACATCGTACGCAGCGTTGGAACTTTGGAGCGCATTTTAACGTGCACTCCCTCTATACGGGGTATTATTCGTCGGACATTTTTGGCTGCACGGGCCGTTTATAGGTCGGCAGTTATTTTGGCGATGCCCGGACCCGAACCTAGGACCTTTCGCATGCTAGGCGAGCGCTTAACCGACTGGGCTCCCCAGCCCCCGTGTAACTCTAGAGTGGCGATAATTCAACCCATCCCAACTTTTTAGCCCTACAGTCCTGGACAAATTTGTTAAGTTTGCAGAGTGAATAGTGGACTTTGCAGAAGACATAGAAAAGAAGAACATTTATTAAACGATAGAGACAAAAGATATCCAAACTACAAGTCGATGGAAAAACTTTAGAATGACCAATTTGATCAATCTTTACAAATCATACGATGCGGCTGGTGCTCAGCATGAGACGACATCGCGCGCTAAAATGAAATGGCGTGACATTGCAATATAAAATATTTCCATATTTTAACGCTCCTCACAATGTCAAGTCATTTTTCACAATTTGTTTCACGTCTCCAACACCAATCATTTCCAAACACTTGAGATGTTTTGAAGGACTTAAGGGCTTAGTTAAAACGTCCTGCTCCCATTTCTTCAGTTGGTACATGGCAAATTTCAATTTGCTCATTTTTCAAGGCATCTCTCACAAAATGGTGTCTGATGTCAATGTTGTTTAGTACGCTTATGAAATACAAGATTTTCGGCAAGTTTATTGCCCCCCACATTATCAACAAATAAGCGCACTTTTCCTAAGCTGTAAGAACAAAATTCACCTAAACAACTTATTCAAATATATAGCTTCTTTAGTCCCCTCAGAAAGTGCCATGTATTCACTTTCGGTAGAAGAGAGTGCTACTGTCGCTTGCTTACGACTTTCATAGGAAATCACACTTCCACTCAAAATAAAGCAATATCCTGTGTATGACCTGCGGCTCTCTTGCAGTTCCCCCAATCAGAATCCGTATACCCATACAATGATTTATCATCTGTAGTATGTCTATATATCAGACCAAATTAATAGTTTTAATTAGGTCCTCAAAACGCGTTTGGCTGCAGTCCAATGCGATTTATCATAACAGGACAAAAACGACTGAGTATCTTACTGTGTTTGCTATGTCTGGGCGTGTGTAAGTAGCAAGATACATTAGTCCCGCCTACTAATTCGCGATAGGGAAATTGCTCGTCGCAAGTTTCGGCCTTCTTTAATTTCACTGTGATATCCATTGGAGAGTTTGCGGTTTTAGCATTGGACATCTCAAAAACGCTTTAACAATTCGTTGATATAACTGGATTGGCTCATGGTCACAACTCCATATTCCTGCCGAAAATTTATGCCCAAGCAGTATTCGTGATTCCAGAATACTTAACCTCAAGTTCCATATTTAAATGACTTTTAAACTTGTCATCATTTTAGAATTTTCTGACATGAATAAAATATCATCCACGTATACTGAAATCATTGTTAGCCCTTTATCGTCTTTTAAATAATAAACACATGGATCAGCAGTCGATTGTTTAAGTTCAAAATTTTTTAATATCTCGTCCAATTTTGTATTCCAGCATCTACCGGCTTGTTTTAAGCCATAAAGGGATTTCTTAAAGAAAGAACTTTATCTCCCTCATCCTTCTCACGGAGCATTTCCGATGCTTTTAAGAACAGCTCACTATCTGACTTTTCATTCTTGCAATATGTTCTAGAATTTGGACAAAATAATCCGGGCATTCCATAAAAACTTCCTCGTCCAAATTTCCGTTTAGATACGCGGTAGTTACATCAAACTGATGAATTTTTTTTTAAATCAGCTGCCAAGGCCGACAACACCGAATGGACCCTGCCTTTGCTACCGGTGCAAAAGTATTTCCAACCTCACAAGGGATTTTGGGAAAATCCTCTGGCACAAAACGGGCCTTGTTCTTTAGAAGTGTTCCATCCGAGTTATACTTATTTGTCAAGATAAACCTACCGCCTATACATTTCTTTGAAACTGGCCTATCCACACTAACTCAAACGTATTTTTATTTAAAATACTTTTTACCTCCGTTGCCATATCATTTAGCCATTTATCTCCATCTGAGCCCTTTAAAGCTAATGACATAGGTATTTCCGCATGCAAACCAAAATCATTTGATTCCTCAGTTTCTGCCAAACGAACAACTTCACGATTACGGAGAGAAAGAGTATTCTTTGGGAATCCTTGTTTTCATTCCCATCTACAATTTGTTTATCCTCAATTTCCCTTCGTTTAGTTTTACAAGCCTGTTCAATGACTGGGGGTTGGAAAATTATTTCTCGTTCCAACTTTTCACAATTGCTTTTATCCAATTCTAAATCACTCAACAATTCACTTACTCCCCCACTGGATAAGTTTCAGTATTTTCGAAGAACTTAACATTTCTAGATACAACAACTCGTTTTTTCGTTTGGGAAATAAATACGGTAAGTCTTGCAACCTTCCTTAAAACCCACAAATATTCCCTTTTTGGATCTCCGGGCAAATTTAGATGTGGCTTGTTGTCTAAATAATATGTTGTGCAACCAAAACCCTTGAAATAACTCACATTAGGTACTTTCCCATTCCATTTCTCGTAAGGGGTTTTTTCCATTTAAAGCGCTTGTGGGGACACCTGTTCTGAATGTATATCGAACAATTAATACATTCAGCCCATAAACTTAAAGGCAATTTGGATTGAGCTAAAAGGCATCTCCCCATTTCCACTAGAGAACGATTTTTTCTTTCACAACACCCGTTCGAGCTACTAGAATATGGAGCCGTGACTCTTCGCTCAATGCCACTTTCACTGAGAAAATCATTGAAATCTTTATTTATATACTCTGCTCCATTATCACTCATAAACACCTTTATTTTGGCTGATTTTTGATTTTCCCACAAAGCTCTTAACTTCTTTAAATGCGCTTAAGGCTTCGCTTTTGTGTTTTAAGAACCTTACAGCACAGTACCTAGTACTATGATCGATGAAAGTGATAAAGTAGCGAGCTTTACCTAAACTTTCATTTTAAAAGGACCTCATAAATCGCTCATGACAATATCCAAAACACCAGTTTCTTGCTCCGAACTCTTAGGGAAAGGAGCACGTGTAAGTTTACTAATTGCACATATTTCGCAGTTGAAGTCTTTGGGAGACTTTTCTAAATTTAACCCATTAACACTTCCATTTACACTGCATTCAACTAAATCTTTAACATTTAAGTGCCCCATACGTGCATGCCATTTCAGCAAGTCTGCACTTTTATTTTTGCCACCATCAAAAATCTGATGCATGATTTGACTTATATGTGGAATGGCTTTCATTAAAATTTCCCTTCAGATAATACAAATTATCCTGTTTAACTGCTACCATGTTGTCATTTGTTTGGAATTAACAAATTTGCAGTATTGCCATTAAATATAACATCATATCCACGATCGCACAATTTTGAAACAGATATTAAATTAGTACGAAGACTAGGGACCAGTAAAGCATCGTACACAATTACATCTCTAATAGTACCATTTACCCTGAGCTCTGATGACAGCATTTCCCCGTCCTTCACAGTTGCAGTGCTGTCGTTAGCTAAGTTTAACAGTTGTTTTACTATAATTTTTAAAATTTCAAAATCGCTTTCATTATTACACATATGACGAGTGCAACCAGAGTCCAGAATCCATGATTTCTTCATCGTTTCACTACTAGAAAAGAGAGCGTCTTCCAACTCATTCGTCATCATGCCAACTTGACCAACATTTTGGCGAGAAACAGTTTTTCTTGGTTGGTCACAATTCGATGCAAAATGTCCATAACGTTCACAACGATAACATTGTATTTTAGAAGAATCTGTATGCCGTGCTTGCTTTGTTGAGCTTCGATCTGGTTTGTGCGGCTCCTTTCCAATGCGGCGCCGATTCTTTCTGTGCATTGACATTTTCTTTCTTCCATCGCGACTTCTTTCCTTTGAATGATCCGGTGGAGAATGCTTCATTATCCTGACTATTTCTTGAACGTCTTGCATCGGCTTCTTCAAGAATTTTCACTCGGAGTACTTCAGCTCCTGGTAGTTCATCGCGAGATTCTATGCACAAACGGAAATTTTCGAAATTATTTGGTAGACTGTATAACAGCATCACAGACATTAAATCCTTATCAATGCTTATTTCCATCTCAGACAGTCTATCTACTAAATCGAAAAAAGTCCGCAAGTGATCTCGGACATCCATTCTAGATTCAGCCATCTTGTGTTGAATCAAGGACTTCAGCAGAGAAGCTTTTCGAGCAGGTCCTCTTGACTGATAAGTTTCTTCCAACATTTTCCACACGTCAAACGATGTTTTACAGTTCTTAACTTGTTTCAATTCTGAAGACGCTATGCTTAGAATTAAATCAGCTTTGGCGATTTCGTCAGACTCAATCCATTTTCCAACTTCCTCTTTCGAGTTCTTATCGCCTGAAACCAATTCTGGTTTTTTATCTTCTCCATTTACAATTTTCCATGAATTATTCTTGATCAATAGAGCTTTCATCTGAATCTTCCAAGTTTCATAGTTGTCTCCGTCCAAAAGTTGAATTCTCATTCCATATGACGCCATTTTTTTTTCTTCCTTTCCGGCCGTCAGTTTCCAACTTTTCTATATGTCTTTCTGCGCAGATAGCAAGAGTGCTTGTCCATAACCTGTTAAGTTTGCAGAGTGAATAGTGGACTTTGCAGAAGACATAGAAAAGAAGAACATTTATTAAACGATAGAGACAAAAGATATCCAAACTACAAGTCGATGGAAAAACTTTAGAATGACCAATTTGATCAATCTTTACAAATCATACGATGCGGCTCGTGCTCAGCATGAGACGACATCGCGCGCTAAAATGAAATGGCGTGACATTGCAATATAAAATATTTCCATATTTAACAAAATTATTAGACGCACTGCAAGATTTCATGTAAAATATTAATTACCGGGTGATATTGTACCGTTTTATTATTTATAATTGATTTGTTTTTTTTATTTTTATATTATCAATTACCGATTTATTTGACATACATAAAACAGCATTAATTTAGAGAATCATAAGTTTATTAAGTTTTAAAGAAAAGTGAAATTAATGTTGGTAAAAGTCACTATTTAGTTGAGCCACCTTTAGCCGCTATCAAAGCTTTAATTCTGTGCGGCATGCTATCAATGCAAGACTGTACTGTCTCCTGCATTTGAGGATGATGATTCCACACATAAATAATCTTTTCTAGGAGCTGATACAGGTTTGTACTTGTTTACGTTCATGTATCACTTTGTCAACACAGTGTTGCCATATATTAAAAATAAATACAAATATGTAGTCTACAACAATTTTAAATAAAAATCAATAATATTGTAGTTTAAATATACCATTATTGCATAAAAACTCTTAAGAAACATAAAATAACTATAAAAAAATACAGTGCGTCTAATAATTTGTCCAGGGACTGTATATTGCTACTGCACGACGCTGGCCACCAATTACCCTCGTGTATATAGCTCTAATGTGACGATTATTCAATTTAACTCAATCTGGTGCGCTTTGGGTTCAAAATACTTTACATAGAAAGCAAACGGTAGTTTTGAATTTATACACTTTGACTTTAAAATTTCCACGATACGTACAATACTTGTAACCGTTACTGCATGACGATTAATAATTCAACTTCGGAATCAATTCAAATTATGGAATTTAAGTCCACATTCACGAAAGCGCGTGCCCGGAGTCCAGTAAAGCTGGTTTTGGTGATTACGAATTTACGTATACTTCGAACTTCGGAGTTTAATTCTAAATTGGAAATGTTTTGTTCCAAAATATTTGCTGGTATGTTAAGGTGATTATTATGCATTGAATTCTGGACTTAGATTGTAGATTATGAATGTCGTGTAGAAGTATTTCCATCGATTGGTAGTGGTTTGCAACCTGCAGGGAGCATAATTGAATACTGAATAAATCATGTGGTGGCCGTCTTCAGAAACACATATAAATGCAGGTTTAAGAAGTATGGTCAATGTAATAGAATAGAGCATTATTAGCCTACTTTTCTTTTTTTAATTCGAAAGAATTAAAAAAATGAAAAAGTAGGTATTGACATGCGGTCGATGTCAGTCTGTCCGTACCCCCCTTCCAAAATCGTTATATCATTCCGATCTTAAAAATTCTTTTTTGTTAGAAAGCTATGACCTCAGAGACCCAACTTTCATACTTTTTGTCCGCCTGTCTGACGGACATAAATGTAATATCTGTCGGCGAATTTCCTATTGAATTAGCATTGAAATTCAATTTTGAGTAATTTAAATCACTGTTGCCAAATCAACAATGGGATGAGAAACTTTATTTAAAAATATTTGAAGCAAAATAACTTTTTCATGAATCATTTTGGAATTACGTCATAAAATGTAGCACAATGTGATTCTTTGATTGGTCATTAATTGTTTACCGAGAAAGTGGCAAGGCATATTTTTTGCATACAATTCTGTTTAGTTTTAATTTACAATTAATTTTTGAATGCAGTTTTGGAGTTGTTTCATTATTTTTGTTATTAATAAATATTCAACTATTCTTCGAACTACAAATAAATCGAGCAGACGATAAGTAAGATTAAGTTATTTGTGAAAGAATATTAAGGAAAATAGTTGAATTTGACTTTTAGAAGTTTAAATTATAGCTGGATGCTGTGTTTGGCGATTTTTTTTCTAATGTGTGTAAATCTAGTGTAGAAACGATTGTTGATGATATTTACTGTTATGAATCTAGTTGTTTCCCGAATCAAATTTCAGTAAGTATTTAAGTAACAGGAAAGTAGGTTCTTTTAGTTCGTTAAGAATTTCTTTTTTTTTTTTAATTACAATATTTGTCATCATTTTACTTTATGCATTTTGTATTAAATGTATGCATTTTCTTTCAAAATATATGAAATTCGTTATCATTTATAACAACAAAATAAGATTTAAGAGAACGTATCATCTGGTTATTGAATTATTAGTTTTTAATTCATTTTTTTTGGTGTCAACATTTTTTGATAAATTATGCCATCCTTTATTAACTATTAAATTAGGGGTGTGCAACACTACACGACTTTCAAGTACCACTTAATAAATAAATACATGAAAAGGTAATTATATAAGCATAAGGTAATTTTAATAACCTTAAACCTAAAAATATGGCAGCTACCTTTTACGTTGCACGTTTTTCTCAAAAACATTACTATTGTGATGTCCGACAGGAACTGGGAACTCGTATAGCAAATTTTGAGTCCAAATATCTTTGAATTTGAACTGTAGGTTGGTTTCAGACCGACACAATAATAGTGTGACAGACGGACCAATATTTAAAAACCACTGTTTTAGAATCAGTACCCTCCAAAACGTGTACACTCTTAAAACAAAAGAGTGAAATCCACTCCTATAGGAGAAGTGCATTTTCGGCACCAAAAAGGAGTGGAAATTAACTCAGACTGAGTTAAAACCGCTCGTTTTAAGAGTGTAGGACGTAGATTGTTTTCTTTTATTTCTTTCACCCACTCCGCAAAAAGAGTGAAATCCACTCCTATAGGGGAAGTGCATTTTCGGCACCAAAAAGGAGTAAAAATTAACTCAGACTGAGTTAAAACCGCTCGTTTTAAGAGTGTAGGACGTAGATTGTTTTCTTTTATTTCTTTCACCCACTCCGCAAAAAGAGTGAAATCCACTCCTATAGGGGAAGTGCATTTTCGGCACCAAAAAGGAGTGGAAATTAACTCAGACTGAGTTAAAACCGCTCGTTTTAAGAGTGTAGGACGTAGATTGTTTTCTTTTATTTCTTTCACCTACTCCGCAAAAAGAGTGAAATCCACTCCTATAGGGGAAGTGCATTTTCGGCATTAAAAAGGAGTGGAAATTAACTCAGACTGAGTTAAAACCGCTCGTTTTAAGAGTGTAGGACGTAGATTGTTTTCTTTTATTTCTTTCACCCACTCCGCAAAAAGAGTGAAATCCACTCCTATAGGGGAAGTGCATTTTCGGCACCAAAAAGGAGTAAAAATTAACTCAGGCTGAGTTAAAACCGCTCGTTTTAAGAGTGTAGGACGTAGATTGTTTTCTTTTATTTCTTTCACCCACTCCGCAAAAAGAGTGAAATCCACTCCTATAGGGGAAGTGCATTTTCGGCACCAAAAAGGAGTGGAAATTAACTCAGACTGAGTTAAAACCGCTCGTTTTAAGAGTGTAGGACGTAGATTGTTTTCTTTTATTTCTTTCACCTACTCCGCAAAAAGAGTGAAATCCACTCCTATAGGGGAAGTGCATTTTCGGCACCAAAAAGGAGTGGAAATTAACTCAGACTGAGTTAAAACTGCTCGTTTTAAGAGTGTAGGACGTAGATTGTTTTCTTTTATTTCTTTCACCCACTCCGCAAAAAGAGTGAAATCCACTCCTATAGGGGAAGTGCATTTTCGGCACCAAAAAGGAGTGGAAATTAACTCAGACTGAGTTAAAACCGCTCGTTTTAAGAGTGTAGGACGTAGATTGTTTTCTTTTATTTCTTTCACCTACTCCGCAAAAAGAGTGAAATCCACTCCTATAGGGGAAGTGCATTTTCGGCACCAAAAAGGAGTGGAAATTAACTCAGACTGAGTTAAAACCGCTCGTTTTAAGAGTGTAGGACGTAGATTGTTTTATTTTATTTCTTTCACCCACTCCGCAAAAAGAGTGAAATCCAATCCTATAGGGGAAGTGCATTTTCGGCACCAAAAAGGAGTGGAAATTAACTCAGACTGAGTTAAAACCGCTCGTTTTAAGAGTGTAGGACGTAGATTGTTTTATTTTATTTCTTTCACCTACTCCGCAAAAAGAGTGAAATCCACTCCTATAGGGGAAGTGCATTTTCGGCACCAAAAAGGAGTGGAAATTAACTCAGACTGAGTTAAAATCGCTCGTTTTAAGAGTGTAGGACGTAGATTGTTTTCTTTTATTTCTTTCACCCACTCCGCAAAAAGAGTGAAATCCAATCCTATAGGGGAAGTGCATTTTCGGCACCAAAAAGGAGTGGAAATTAACTCAGACTGAGTTAAAACCGCTCGTTTTAAGAGTGTAGGACGTAGATTGTTTTCTTTTATTTCTTTCACCTACTCCGCAAAAAGAGTGAAATCCACTCCTATAGGGGAAGTGCATTTTCGACACGGAAAGGAGTGGAAATTAACTCAGACTGAGTTAAAACCGCTCGTTTGTTTCAAAAGAACCAAAATCTCCCAAGAATCCAAAAACCAAAACCCAAAATCTCCCAAAAATCCAAAAACCAAAACCCAAAATCTCCCTTTCGGATTTTCGACCCCATCGCAATACATTCAATACCTTATTTTTTTATATCAGATAATTGAAAGTAATAAACGCATGATTTGTAATTATTACTATTTTCATATCTGGTGTGAAAAATTCTTTAATTTTTATAGCAATAATTTGACTGATATTATTACTTACAAAATAATGTTTGAAGGTCTATGAGACTGATTTTCCTTCTTAATAAAACTTGGGATTGTCAGTGATAATTGACTTTGCAGAAATTGTTTAATCGTCGGAATAAATTCGAAAATGTGTCATAATAATTTGTAATAATTTAAAGCTAATATTTTTTTAACTACATTTAATTAAATTTATTTAAAACATTTGGGTAAAAACTGACACAAAACAGTGTATTTAAAAACATTTGGTTAAAACAGAGACAAAACAGTTGATTTAAAAACAGTTGGTGACATATAAAAAAAACATCTAGATCATTAATAAAAGAATTATACAAACGATAAAAACAATTAAAATGAGAATAAAAGCATAAGCGGTAGAAACCAAACTTGTTAAAAATAAACGTCGATTACGCAGTGAAAAAGGGAGAACCAATAAATTAACCTGTTCCAATAAATGAGGGCAATCAATATTATTATTACATAAATTAAAGAAAAACAACAACAAATGATACTGTCTTCTAATTGCAAGAGATTTAATGTTAAATTAAGAATATGCGTGATGGATATAGTGCGAGAAGAATCATGAGTCTGCTTCCTGTACAAGTAAAGAATTAACTTCCTTTGAGGTCGCTAAAATAGCAATTGAAAATCAGAATGAGGGATTCCAAATAACAGAACCATATTCAAGAATAGATCTGGCATAAGCATTAAAAAACGTCTTTTTTAAAAATAATTTTTAATTAAAAAACTCATTTGAATTTTTTTTAAATATTTTGCGGACATGAAATTTAGACTATTTTCTACATTCAGTAAAATAATTAAATTGGAGTTGTCCTATAAAAATTTTGTCGTAGAGAAAAAAAAAGTCTTACTTTAATTTAATATAGAGATTTTAAAAAACCCATAACTTGTGGTCAAATTTAATTTCTGTTTTGCCAATTTGAATATTTATCAACAATCTATAAAATACTACAAATTAAGACACTTTTATAAGACAGAATTATTTTTTTCAAATTTCGGCAAAAAACGCCATTTTTGACTTGTGTTATTTTTAATAAAAAAATAATTGGAATTTTTTAAAAATATTTTGTGGACATGAAATTTAGACCATTTGAGATATTCAGTAAAAGAATTGGAGTTGTACTATAAAAATTGTGTCGTACAGATAAAAAAAGCTTACTTTTTTTAATATAGAGATAAAACATAAAAATTTAATTATTGAAGACGATAAACTAAGAAAAGGAAATTTTCCAGCAGTTATCCTGAAAAATTGACTACAACTTGCAGTCGAAGTGAATAAATAAACAGTTTGCATTATAATTTATTTCGTATTTGTTCATTACTATTCTATATTTTTCTACTATTTTTTTTATTCTGGAATAAACTGGAAGTTAGGTATTTATACGAAACTCTAAAATTAAATTTAACAAATTCTCAAATAAATGGTGTTTTCTAATCTGGTAAAAAGAAGTTGGTGCGTTTTTTTTTATCCAGAACAGCACCGGGTACTTTATCTAATATTACCAAAAAGAAAAATATTGGGTAAACAAGAAATTTACATTAATGTGGGTTTTTTTTTGGTATCAGTTACATATTTAATCATTTCAATTTAATTGATCAAAGAAAACTTGAAGTAAAAATACATTTTTGTAAATACGTAAATATTGCACTAATTAGATGCATAATTAAAGAAGAGATAAAGTTACTAATCAAGAAAAAACTACATTAAAAAAAGTTACAAAAGTTGAGTAATTTCCTATATTTTAATGAATGCCTTCCGCTGTGTTATTTTGGCAATGTTATCAATTATCTTTGTGGCGAAAGGAGCAAAGAAATGATTAACTGGTATGTTTTACCGAGTAATCTAATATTATTTTCAACTCAGTAACAAACTTTAAACTAAAGGCTAATGTTTTTAATTAAAAACAAAACGTAAATTGAATTCAGAGTAATTTGTTTTTAGTTAATATAACAAAGATATAATGTAGCTATCTTTATCTTTAAGTAAATATTTTTTGCTCGTTAATGGTTATGCTAAGCAAGCTCATTAAATTTCCCAATATGTTTTAAATGCAACCATACATTTAGGGGTTAATGATTTATGGTTCTGTGAAATACTTTGTAAAAAATGCGCTCGTAAAAAATAGGGTTATTGCATTAGTTACACATTTTTGTATAAAATTAATCGTAGCTTTATATGTCATCATGTTGAATATAAGAATAGCCATATAAGCATAAAGCATAACCCACAAAGCATATATAACCCAACTAGCAAATTTATACCCGTTCTTCGCACGGATTAAAAAAATATCAAATCGTTCCAAATATGTGTACCATATAACCTGTTATATATAACCTGTTATATATGTACCTATCATAAACTTATGTTATTGTTCCCTCTCGTTATAAAGTATAAAATCCCGTTTCATTGCCTTAAAATTCCAAAATGAAAAATAAGCTATAAAATGCACTCATAAATGTCATCACAATTCCCTCATAAATACATAAAACCTTTTAGCTCATTTGGCGCGTTTTGGGAAATAATTTGGCGAGAAAATAGATATAGATACAAACACACCCATTATACAGCTCTAACACAATGACCTTCGAATGGCTATTCTTCCCGGATGGCCGAGTGGTTTGGACCATTACGCTAGCAGTCTGCGCGCTGTAACGGGTGCGGGTTCGATTCCTGCCTTCGCCCTGGGTGTATATTCCTTTCTCTGTGACAGTAAAAAATTCTTTCTGTGTCTGTCTTACTTCGAACAACCGACCAGCTTATAAATTATTTAGAAAAGAAATTGTCCATTTGGCTGGTTTTAGTTAATAATTTGGCGAATTTGGCAACGTATTTGGCGAAAAAATAAAGACATAAAACACTAATATGCAGCTCTAGTGCGATGGCCTATATTAACCATCATAGTTCAGTAATAGCTTAACTATACATTTATTGCTTAAATATACATACATGCAGTCAACAGAAAAATCAATGAAAAAATCATCAAATAAACCCACAATAAAATCCGGGAATAGAGACTGGCAGAATAACGTCACTTGAAACATGTCAATTATTTTTCAAATAATGAATTTAGTTTCTGAAGGTAATGGCAAAAGAATAAAATAAACATTTCGAATTTTAAATGTTTTCGTTAAAAGTTTCATTTAATTTTTTCAGCCGATGGCCTCAGGAAAGAGAAAAAATGATCGGATTTGAGCGAAAGTGGTGTATTTTTTTCAGAAAATTCGAATTTTCTCTAAAAATGGAACAAATATGAAAAAACTAAGCCTCAGGTGCACACGTTGGTATTTAAGGGAATCTATCTTAAAAATTTCGAATTTCTGAGGGCAGTATAAGTAGGTCTTTTACGATCCGAAGACAAACAGACACACAGACAGACTCTTTCTTTTATTATTATAGAATATAGATAATCCCGATGTGGCTCGGTTGATTGAGGGTTCAAGCAACGAAAGTTATCTTCGCAGGTTCGGTCCTTTCTGCAAATGGATAGTAGAAAAAGAAAGAAAAAGATACCACCAATATATAAAACCGTGTAATTGAGACCGGAGAAAGTTAAATAGGTCGTGGTTTAAAGTCTTGAAAACAGTCTTGTCGACAACTAGTGAATTGGTACCAAATCTTATAAGGGAATTCTATGTTTATACGAAGAGCCTCTCACGTGTTCCCTAAATAACTATATTTTTCATTTCGAGCCTTTTTTATGGCTCTATTATCTATCTGCCTGTTCTGCGTGGCGCGTCAGAGACGATTTCTCTATTTCAAGTTTGATAAATGAAACGTTCCATGGCGGCCATTTGTCATGGGGCGGCATGGTAGCATGACTTTCAAATATCTTCAGTTCCTGAGCCATTTTTTTAGTTCGGAAAAGTGAATCGCTTTCGAGTTTTAAATGTATAGGTGATTTTGGCTATTGGTTTTAAGAATGGCTCAATCCAGTTTCAAAATTTCACCGAAGTATATTTATTCCTAGTTAACACCGATAGCCGAAGTTCTGATTTTGTTGAGTCTATGTAAAAAAAGACGTCCGTAAGTATTCTAAATAACGTTGTTTGTGGCGTCGTAAACGTTGACCAAATAACAATATTAAAACTAATTGTATTCTTAAGTCCTCCCGATGTCCATACATTTGAAAACTAAAAAACAACAACTTTCAAGTATCTTCAGTTCCTGTGCCATTTTTTTTAGTTCAGAAAAGTGAATCTCTATCGAGTTTAAAATGTATAGGTGGTTTTGGCTATTGGTTTTAAGAATGACCCAATCCAGTTTCAAAATTTCACCGAAGTATATTTATTCCTAGTTAACACCAATAGCCGAAGTTCTGATTTTGTTGAGTCTATGTAAAAAAGACGCTCGTAAGTATTCTAAATAACTTTGTTTGTGGCGTCGTAAACGTTGACCAAATAACAATATTTAAACTAAAATTGTATTCTTAAGTCCTCCCGATGTCCATACATTTGAAAACTAAAATACAACAACTTTCAAGTATCTTCAGTTCCTGTGCCATTTTTTTAGTTCAGAAAAGTGAATCGCTTTCGAGTTTAAAATAGAGTTTTAAGAATGGCACAATCCAGTATTGAAATTTCATCAAAATTGAGTTATTACCAGTTAACACTTACAGTCGAAATTCTTATTTTGTTGATGTCTATGTAAAAATTAGTTTCCAGTCGAGTGAAATTACACGACTTCCAGTTACCAGTAACAATAGATCAATACATTTAAAAATAATTCTATACCCTATAGGCCTTATAAGGTAACTTCAATAACTTAAAAACATAATAGGTTCTACGGCAGGTACCCATTGCGCATGCGTTATTTTCTCCCAATACTTTATTATGACGTCCTGCAGGTATCAGAAACTCGTGTACCAAATTTAAAGTGTATAACTATTTTTATTCTAGCTGTAGTGTGGTTTCAAGCAAACATAGATGGACCACTTTTTCTGGATCAGCACCCTTCAAAATGTGTAGAAAACACAAAATCTCCATTTCGAGGTTTCGACCCCCATTGCAGTACTTTAATTACTTATATTTCGATTTTATAATTAATAGTAAAAAAAACAAGACATAAGTAAGTGTTATAAATAACATATAACATTTATTTGACGTCGAAAATGTTGACACAATAACAATTCTAAAATTAAATTAATTCTGAAGTCCTCCCTATAATGTTCGTATATTTAAAAATAATCATTTTTCAAGAAAAAAAATGTCAGATTTTCCTATTTATTTCCGAATATTAGTTCGTTCCCGTACATTTTACTTTATTTTTCAAAGAAACTTTTCGATTGATTTATGTGAGACAATACAGAAGGATAAAACAAGTTGGAGTTACAAGACAGGAACGGACATATAGATTAGAAAATAAATTATATCTTTTGGGTTCAGAACCTTATTGCAACAAGTGCGTGAAGATATTTTAAACGGAGCAAATAACGTTTATTTCACAGCCGGGAAAAAGTCCCAAATCGTAGCCAAAATTCAAAAATAATACTTCAAATTCACATTTGATGCTTTACCCTCACGCAAACGATAATTCAACGTATTAAAAACCTTTGCAATTTCTTTGGATGAAATATTTTTATAATCTTACATCGCGTTCAAAAATGGAGAAAAGACGATAATAATTTAAATGTCAAGTTGTTTCTTACACTAGCATAGATTTTTTCGTGTTGTAAAATCCTTTAAAAA
The DNA here is from genome assembly GCA_019343175.1 of Oedothorax gibbosus. NCBI lineage: Eukaryota > Metazoa > Arthropoda > Arachnida > Araneae > Linyphiidae > Oedothorax > Oedothorax gibbosus. The sequence continues at coordinate 9,367,193 of CM033273.1, forward strand.
TTGAAGAGTACAGGGGAAGAACCGCTTGATTTATTAGGAGTCGTCCCGTAATTGTGTCTGCTTGGCGGACATTGGTGGCAGGAAACCGGTTTCTCTCTTTCTTCTTAGCTTGGTCCAAGCGTCGGAATCGTGCATCGCGTGAATCTCGGTAGGTAGAAAAGTCGTGGTTTAGGACTTTTCAATTAATTTGCGAATCTTAAAATTTCTCTTAATTGTTTTAGAAAAATTCGTGATTTTCAATCAATCGAACTTTATTTTTAAAGCTTAACATGATGATGAACACAGTATTTTGAATAAAACGCGGAACTGAATTGGAGGGTTGCAGTGAGAGAAGATGCACAAAAAGTGAGAAACTGTTCCTTACACCAGTTTGAAGAAAGTTTTCTACGAAATTGAGCGGTTTTTCCCCTGTACTCTTCAATTGTGAAGATCGAACACACGCCTACAAGTAATTTTTAAAGATATTACGAGCATTTCTTAGTAGCGTTTTTCTTAAATATTTTTATTCAAAATAAAATGCATTATTTCCATGCGATAATTCGAGTGTTGGAGTCTTAAAGTTTGGTTTAATTATTAAAGGTTTTCCCATATCCCCAGCTAAAACATGTTCTATGATAAAAATTAGAACCTATATAAATGATTTCAAGTAAAATCTCTTGCTCATTTTGTGATAAATTCAATTTGTTGATAATTCATTTTTAAGCAATTCTATACCAAAAAAAGAAGAAAAATCTTTTTGTGACACAGGGCATTAGAGACGCTCTTTAAAAATTTAATATGAACTCTTACTAATAAACCAATTTAAATAACTATAAAATTTTGTAAAAACATGGCGATTTTATTTAAACTGAAGACAGAAGAAAATAAGCTTATTTCAAACTATTTGAAGCTGGTTATGAATTGTTTATCTATTAATATAACAAAATTCTTAAGAATGGATAGGATACCTTGTGTATTTAGCAACGTGCCCAGTTGCTTTAGTTTTCTAAAAAAAGTATGTTTTTGAGGTTATGTGTGAAAATATGATGTAAATACTATGGAAAGAACAATCTTTATATTTAATTCCGTAAAAACTTCAAATCAATTTTCAAAAAGTTATTAACTATATTTTCGTTTATAAATATCGTTTTCGTTTATAAATATCGTGCTACATTTTATATTTGAAAAGTCAATGTAATAAGGACGATAATATAGAGAAAGAAGAAAGAAACCATTTAAGAAACGAAAATATATAGGATCAAATTCATGTTTTCAGAATTATTTCGTAATCTTTTGCAAAGTAGAATATTTTTTCACAATAACAGTAATAGCAAAAATTTATGTTTTTTCTTTCTCAAAAAACTTGAAGCGTTAAAAATAAAAACATGAAATATATTCTCCAATTATTTTTAAGTATCAACGAAAATATATGATTTCTTGCTAAAATTTGGCTTGTATTACATTTCGCAAAACTTACTGTAATGAATCATATTGGGACCAATTATATGCTACCTACGCAAAGAATAAACTTTCCTAGTCGGATTTTATATGGAGATTTTCAACTATTCGAGAGTTCTTCTTAGTAACACACGGATTTTTTTGTGCAGTACTTAAAAGTTAAATCATTATATTTCTTTATTAAAATATATAAAGTTTTTATTTTCATTTAAACTATTCAGAAAGAGGATCTAAAATAAGTTAAATGACAAAGCAAGATGATTACGAGTGTCTCCATGGAGACAGAATTCTTAGAAGTCTGAATAGCTTTTTATGAGAATAATGACCGATTGTATTAGAAAGACAGATTTTGTGGAGCTTTATATTATATTCTCATAAGTTGTAAGCTTCAATAATTATTAATTGTACTCTAGTACGTACGTTTTTTCACATAACTAGTACAATCTAGTAAAACTAATCTAGAAAATCTCAAAAGCTACTAGGATACAGAAACACTGTCATAAAAGCTTTATAGCTTGTTTCATGTCTTTTAGTTATTGCAAAAACCTTTTTATCCTTAAGTAAATAAAATAGATACCTTGATATAAATTGGTTTTCTGATAACCGGAAGAAATATTTTATTAATATTAGGAAGAATGTCGTAAAAATATATTAATTTCAGAAACATTCTATTATTCCTAATCCATATAAGCAATTTCATATAAGTAATTTCACATAAGTAAATGCATAATATAGAAAAACTTCCATTATAGCAAATAATATAACAATTTAATCCGTAGGAATATAATAACATAGAAGGTTTTTATTAAGTGGAACCATATTTCAAAAATATTGTGTATAGCAATTAATAAATTGTCGAAAATGGTAAGAAATAAAAATGAATGAAATTGTGCAAAGAAAGCGTTATATTGCATTTTTATGCTATCAAATGAAAAACAGAATGTTTACCAATATAGCATTCATTGTAATACGTAACACAACAATTACAATCATTGCAATGCAATAGTAGACAAAACGAAAAAAGTTCGATTTTCACTAAAATGAGTCATTACTCAAAATAATGGGTCCGATTCCAACATTATCGGGTTAATAAGATTTTACGAAATAAATGAAAACCAAAAAGGAATAGGAAAAAAATAAATAATATATTATTTCCGCGAGGACTTCTAACATGAATGATCTTTCTGAAGACGTTGTTCCACTCATTAAAGATAACTCGTAGGACCATTCGATAGAATAATTTTTTACGTTGGTATGCATCTGGCATAGTGTGTTGTGTTTGTGTTCATATTTCTTGTAACGATCTATAATGTACTGGATGAACTGCTCCCAGTGCTAATTGATCGCAGAAGGCACGGCCAATTTTGTCTCCCCAAAAATGGCGAAGGCATTCGCAGTAGCAAACAGTTAGGTCAGTTAACGACACATTCAGAACTTTATCGCTAAAGGATGACGATATAGTTCTAAAAGGGCATTAAAAGTAACCAAACACCAGCGCCAAAGTTGGAGAGGAAGCCAAATAGTTGTTTTCAGTTAACCCTACATAGCAGCGTTTTCTTAATATTGTGCAATCCATCCAGTATATATTATAGGTCGTGGATGTTTTTTTTTATAGTGAGGGAAATGGAGGACATAAGAATGTGAAGATTATTGGCGGGAAATTAAGTGAAACCGTCTGAAAAACGTCAAAGTGATGTGATAAGCCATATTAGAGTCCCTCAATATTGACTTGTACTTATTTATATTCACAAGAGTCACAACAATAAGTAGTTTTGTCGATTTAACGAACGCTTTGTCTCCGCCTTCGTGTTTCCTCTCTAATTTAGTGCAGATTTAGATATTTCTAGGCTAATGCCAAAGTTGTTACGACTTTGGCTACTTAACTAGAGTTAATATTTAGTAACATTAGCAAAAACCACCGCACTCATATAGCTATCAATGGGATTTCTTTACAAATCATCCCATTATTTTACTATCTGTAGTTAAATTTTAAAAAAAAATGACAGTACAGTTGTAGTCTGCAGTACAAGCTCTACATTCACATTAGTTCCAATACTTCCCTTCATACGAAACAGATAAATTGTCATTTATTAATTTTACAGTTTGCAAAATATCACCAAATACCAGGGTCAGATTTCTAAATAGGCTAAGTAGGCTGTAGCCTAGAGCGGCGAATTTTTGGGGGCGGTAAATTTTACGATCCATTAAAGCGGCATTCAACATGAAAAATTATTATAAAGATACTAATATTTTTTAAGAAAGGAAACAAATATTTTACATTAATGCGTAAACCGTGAACGTATATATAGTACTAATATTTAGTAGCGAGCACGGCCGCTGCTAGGACAATTGCACCCTCACCCCCCGGATTTGGATGTTGAAAGAAAAATAGTAGAACAGTTTAAAAAAATTCGCCTATTATTTCGCTTTCGATTTAGAGTGTAAAGGTACATAGATGATTCTAATATGTTAACAGAAAAAAAAATAGTCAAGAAAACTATATCTGGGATATCTTACAACGGAAGTGTGGGAAGGAAAAACACCATTCAGGCACCGATTTTCTATTTCTATATTTTCTAATTATATTGTATTTCAAATAAACCTATTTTTCCAAATATATATTCTTTGTGATAATTTTAAACAGCACATACCACCCTATTTTACAGCTAACCAGCTATCTTTCCCCGAAGAGGTGGAATATTGTGACAGGGGCGGCAAATGGATTGTAGCCTACAAGAAATCTTTAAATCCGGCCCTGCCAAATACCGAAATATCCCCAATATATTGCCAAGCGTTTATTTGGGCGCATTATGGATGTAATTAATGGCTTCAGTTAGCAAGCCTATTTTCCATAGGTTTTTAACCTAGCAGCATGTCCATCTCAATCCAACCTCCGAAGAGTTCAGTAGCGAAAGAAAATTGGTGAATATGGAGGTTACGCCGGAAAGATCATAATCTTCGAGTGATAGAGTTGTTGTGGGATGTTTCTTATTTTTTCCCTTTGGAGGCAATATAGTTGAGGAAAGCCGAAATATGTTTATTCTTCGAATAATAATGTATTTTAGCTTTACTTGGCATAGTGGGACATCGGGGTTGTAAGAAGAGTGGGTTGAAGTTCTAAATGATAATTTTTGGTGCTTAGTTAATTTAATTTCTTTTCGAACCCCATTTTGGGAGGTGAAACTGTTGCACACGTTACTTATCTTTGCAACCAGAATCCTGTAAAATCACGAACTATGAATTCTAAAATATTCCTTGAAACAATTCCTGCATAATAAAGGCGGGACAAATTCATTAACAGTGAGATTCGAACCGAACAAGACATCACTTTTGCTCTTACTCTAAAAGGACCTGTGATGTCCTGAACCTCAATTTTCTTATTGTTATGTAGTTTGTGCTGTGGCAAAAGAAAATGTCTTAAAAATCTTCTTATCGTCACAATTATTTCTCTACAACACCCGGTCACCACCCCAATCTAAATTAAAGAATTATGTAAATACAAAAACAAGGTGCTATTACGCCAATTTGTCGTCATTTAATTTTGCAGCTTCGGCAGTAAAAGAAACGGACCCCATCACAACTCCGTTCTTAAGAGGAATGGGAGCGATAACCGGGTCTATGTTAATCCAATAGGGAAAATATAATTTTCTAAGCCAAATTACTCTGGCTGTATTGAATATTTTTACGAACGGTTTTTTATATGACAAATGTAGCTGACATACAGGGCTCTTTAATAACACTTTTTGAAATTGGAAAAATATTTGTTCTTTGTTTTTCATAAATTTTACAACAAAATATTCGAACCAATTTCAAAAAGTGGAATTATAGGAACGTTTAAGCCAGTGACATTTTTCATATATAAAACCCGTTTGTAAAAATATTGAATACACCGGAGTAATTTGGCTTAGAATTTTTTTTCTTTGGTCTAACATACATAGTGCACGTTAAATATGCTCCAAAGTACCAACGCTGCGTACGATGCCGCCCTTTACAATTGCGTTGGGTGTCTACCCAGGTGTCGGCTCGTCACTTGACTGTGGTTCTAAATTACGACAACTGTCGCCAAAAGCCTTCATGTAGCTAGAGTGCGACGATAATTCAAACTAACCTAACCTCATGGCGTAAGCGTGAGATGTCACTCGAAGTTGGGTAACCGCTCTAGAGGAGAGGCTGCTGAAATAATCAAATTATTGCTATAAAAGAGTACAAGTTAAGTTATGCCATGATTACAGTTGCTCCACTCTGTAAGTGAATAATACTCTGCAAGTGAATAATACTCTGCGTGATGGCATCAACAGCGCTCTCTGGTATATCTTGTATGCAACATGCATAGACCTTGTCACTCGACCGGTGTGTCAAATTATGAGGCAACGTGATATTGTTGAAGCACTAAAGCAGAGCGAAATATGATCAAAGCCAGCCCAAATACTTTGTACCATTATTAAAGTAACGTCTTGGTACAAGATACGAAAGTTCTTTATCGGCATGAGCATGCGGTAAATTATTTGATTATGGGTGCCTGCGGTTTTGCAAAAGCTCCCCTAATTAACGTAGAGTGAAATAATATTCTATGTTATTAACGATGTAAAACAAATGCAAGATTAACAAACATTTATCTATAGCGTTCCTATTTTAATGCAAAATATTCACGGTGCTCAGTGCACCATTTTGTTGTTGTTGTTGTTTAAATGTAATATACGCTATAAAGATTTGTGGTTAAAGAATTATTTTCTGTTATTTCGAGGAAGAGTTATTGTAAAAGTAAATTTTTACTTTGAGAATGGTATACTAACAAAAGACTGGCGTGCTTTATTTTTCAGAGGGCGATTAAGTGTAACAGAGAAATGGTAATTTAAACGTGTTTTTTATATCTATGCTATTGTATTTAGGTTAACTAAAACTATTATATTTCATCGGATTGCATTATTTATTCTACAAATCATAACCCGAAGGAAATTATCATGCAATTTTTAATCTAATCAACCAAATGTTTCACAGTCAATCATAATTTCTATAAATTAAATTTAATGATGTGTAAACTACATTCTTCTTAGGTTTTCAGAGGATTGGAGAGCCCAGTTGGAATGGAGGTATTGGTCATTAAATTGTGGTCATTATTTGCCCATTCTGCAACAGTATGCATACTACATAACAGGATTAAAATGTACGAGGGTATTGGTTATATTTTGGTTTTTATATTTTTATTCATTTTTTTGTTACAAAAGATGTTTGCTTATAAACAGTTCAGCCCTTAGACTGCAGATAAGTAATAGGATTTCTTAACCTGGGATAACAAATGAACAAAATTATTAACTTGTTTTCGCCTTAAAACTCTATCTTAATTTACATATTTAAAATTAATAAAGTGATAATCTTAATTAATTTTTGAAATTAGACGTGAAGTTGAAAAAATTGGCATTCCCAAGGCGGGTTTATATGTTCGTATCTTTCAGATAATTGAAACAGAAAGTATAACTGTTTTTTACTTTCAATTACCTAATATGAAATATAAGATAATGAAAGTCTTGCGATGTGATCGAACATCCAAATTGGAGATTTTGTGTTTTCTACTCGTTGTTTCGGAGGTTGCTAATTCTAAATAAGTGGTTTTTGGTCAGTCTGTCTGCTTGAAACCTCGCTACAGCTCGAACTAAAAGAGCTACGGACTTGCTACGGAGCTACGGAGCAATTTTGTACATACATGGTGTTTCAAAATTGGCCGGAAATGGAAAGGATGCAATTCCGAAATATCTTCCCAACCCCCATTCTGTTACATCACAGTTTCTATAACTACTAAAAATGATTAGTAACTACTAAAATGAAATTTTTGTGTTTGGATTTCAGTTTAAATGATTTGGTGTGTTTCAAATTTGAGCAGAATATATGAAAATTCAATAAACACTAAACATTTTGCGATGGAAATGTACAGTTTGTCGAAATGTGTATGTGTTGGGACGGGACAACAGTCAGCTTTCTGGTGGACAGGTTTTTGAAATTTTTAACAACTGATATACATGTATTTGTATAACTGTATCTATAGGTGATTTGAGAGATTAATAAAATAACGCAGACTTTGAGATCGCCGTTATGTAAGTCGCCTTTCTGCTGAAAGCGTGTGCTGTTTACTAATATAAATAATTTATTAATATAAATAAGCAAACTACAATAATTGTTATGTATCGACTGATGGTCAACATTAAGTTTTGTAACAATAATGCAACATATCGAAATGAACAGCCTCATAAAAAAGATATGTGTTGAAAACTTGTTGAACCTGTAATTTTAACCAAATGTAAATTCAACCAAACCAAACTAAAAGTACTACATTCTTGTGTAGCTCAAGTGCAAGCTTTCATGCACGACCGAAATTGCGGCCAATTATTTAGCCGTTTTTTATTGGTGGGGGCCGGGTAAATATTTCGGAATTGCATCCTTTCAATTTCCGGTCAATTTTGAAACACCCTGTAGTTCCTTGTACCAGTTGGACGCTATATTTATATTTTCGAGAAAATCATGGGAAAAGGGTAGCCGCCTTGGAACTTTTTTGGTTTTAAAGGTATTGCTGAAAAACTAAAAATACTACAGACTTCAAATTTAGTACACGAGTTCCCAGTACCTGTCTGACGTAGTAATAAGGTTTTTGAGAAAACCTAGCATGCGCAAGGGGTAGCTGCCATCGAATTTTTTTTATGCTTTTAAGTTATTGAATTTATCTTATAGGGTTTATAATTACCCTTAACGATATTGGTTTATTGAGTGAAAATTGTAAGTTGTGTAGCGTTACATACCCCCAGTTTAAATGTTACTACAGATTCTCAAAGAATATAAAGTTAGACGTTTCCTATAACAATCTCATTCAATGTACGCTGTACGGTGTGTTTGGGCGTATCACATCCATTTGGCACCTCTTTTGAGCCTTTTGAGCGTAGGTGCAGTAGATCTTTTTTGGTTTTAAATTTATTGAAATCTTCTTATAGGGTATAATTACATTTAAATGTATTGATATATTGAGTGGTCTTTGAAAGTCGTATAGTTCTACACAACCTTAATTTTCTCAAGAAGTTACTGATCATAGATGATTTGAATTTTCTTTATTTACCTTCGCCCACATCAGTGGCCCACTTATCGTATTCTTACCCCCAGAGAAGAACACAACTCGTTCAAAAAGCAACCAATCCTCACTCATTCAAAAGCAACCATTCCTCAGCAAGAAACCATTATTTAACTCCCCATTAATTCAAACAGCCCTGACTCGACTCACCGAATTCTACAAACCAAATCACACACCTAATGGAATCCGTCGTTTCCCCATAAATTAAGTGACGTCCCCTCCTCCCCAAGCAAAGCCATGCATTAAGTGCGAATCGCGATTGTTCTGTCATTAGAACTAATGCCTCTCGCGTTTAAACATTCGACTCAGATTCGAACGTTCCAATGTGGGCTGAAAATCATTGTGAAGGGATTCCCTTTCAATCCATCGGAGGGCGGATGGAATATCCACAATCAATGGATGATCCATGCATCAATGTCGGCATTTGGGTCTCTTGAAGATTGGGTCGTCTCTTTGTCCTTTGTTGGCGGCCAAAGAGATGGGGAGGAGAAGAACTGTCTTGTCTTCACCAACTGTTGGTAACTAGAGACTGTATATGAGAAGCCTAGTCTTGAGGATATGCGATGATAGTAACTAATTGTGTATTAATGTATTGTTATACGTATTAATAAATGTCATTCGTAGCCTTACTGTCCGCGATTCATTCTGGGTTATTGACATTATCATTATACATGGCCAATATACAACGCATACTCCACTAAGTAGAGAATTTAACTCTAACGATAAATTGGTAAGCCATTTGGGGCAGCACCTAAAAAAACACACCCCAAGACCTAGAAGCAAAGTGTAATTTTTTAGTATTGGAGTTAAGCGTATTAAGTAGTTGCTGTGGAGTAATATATTTTTGTGGTAAAGGGACCTATGTAAACCATTGTATGATGTTGCTATGTACCTCTTCGCTTCTAGGCTCCTCATTTGTAGCGGACTGCTTGCTTATTGACAATTGTCAGAGTAACACGAAAATTCAAAGGTCAAACGTTGGTCTTTCAGTCATCAAAGATAAACTTTGTTCAGTTTCAAATCTTCATGAATCATAAAAAAAATGCGAATTTTTCTCGCTTTTGGCAAAAAGAGACACAAATAAATAAATTTTACTGCTCTTAGGACCGAGTAAATCCAATCGGAAAAAATGAACGCCTTGTTTTGGTTTTTGAAAATTCTTTATTCAATACACTATCGAGAAATCGGAAAAATTCGTATCAATTACCATACCATCTATTCCACTGAATCTTCTGTGTTTTATACCTTAAAAATTTTATGTTGCATTGAAAAATCTTTTTTTTCTCTATGGTATATTGTGCATGATTCTCATATATAAAAATGTAACACTTTAAAATGTCTACATTCATTAAAGTTTTAGACCTAAATACTTTCTTCAATAAATATTTTAATAAAAAATCGTGCAAAAAATTCTGAAATAAATAACGTTTTAAACAAACCACAGTCCCTTAAAAAAAGTCTGTTTCCCATCTGTGACTTTATTCTCGTCGGATTCTACAAGTTTATGTCTATTGTTACAAGTCGTTGAAAACTCCTTTCTTAAGATATTTCAAATCTTAGAATTATTAAAAAGTACTTGTATTAAAAGTACTACTAACATTTCTAGGCTAGTAAATATGCAAATTTTACCTTGCATAAAATTAAGCACTGCCTGATTACGATTTTTCCGTAAATTGTTTGTAAACTAATCATTTTTGTTGTAATAAATTAACTTGGAATTTATTTATAGCTGGAATTTTTTTTGGCTAGTTATATATTTTGGGTAAATGCATGACATAGTAGAGACCAGCAAGAGACATTTTTATTTATTATTTTTTAAATTTATTAATTTTTTATTTCATTTGAAAAAATTAATCCACCAAAAATCGTTAGTTTGTGTAATTTGAATTTTCGCATCACATTAATGTTTGAAATTATTTTTTTAATGCGATTTGGGACCTGTATTGAAAATAAAAATTTAAAAAATTCAATTTTTATCAGCCTGGTTCATATAGCTCCTATAGATACATGTTAAGATATAGCTAATATGTTAAAATCAATGCATTTTTCAATGTCAATCAAATGTAAAATTTTCATGTTCAATCAAATGTAATTTTAGGCGCAATGTTTTTTAAAAAAATATTCAATCTCTTTTTATTTCAAAAAAATCATTTTGCATTTTCCATTTCTGTTTACTGAAAATATATTTATTCACGTATTTTAAAAATTGGAAATATTGGTATTCCTTTCGTGTTTCTTTTGAAAATTTCGCAAATTCGAAATCTGAATAAGTAAGAAACTTATTTGTATTTCAAGTGTAAATAGAAATGTGCTTCTTGTATGTCGCTGAAATCTTTTTAAGTTGAATTTTTGGATAACAACTATTCTGTCGGCGTCTAGGGAGTTCTAAAGAAACATTGCAATTCTTCCTCTTCTTGGTGGGCTTTATTAAAAGGAAGTGCATGGTAATGAAAAAGTAAAAGTGAGACTGTTAAGCCTCGTTAGCTTTCCACCGGCGTTTTCGCCGTGAAGCACAGGTAAGAGCATTCGGCAGTAAAGAGTGCGAGCCAAAGTTTAGCGCAGATTATATACCAAGTGGCGCTGCTATCGTGGGTGAATAAAAGGGTTACAGTTAATAGGTTATACAGTGCTAGTTGGCCTCTGTCTCTAAAAATTAGATGGATCCACTTATGTGTGTGTGTTGTCTGCTGTGTCTGTCTTACTTGACGAAGGTTTATAAGCGGGTCGCTGACCAAGCACACAAACCTGAACATATATGTCTACCAACCAACCAACCAACCAACCAACCAAGGTTATACAGTTATAATAGCAGTTAGACAAGGGCGTCTTGACACAACTTTTGAATTTTTTTTTATTTTAATATCAAATAAAATAAAATAATTGATTTGAATTTAGTTATTCTACAGGATAAATTTAAATAACTGGGTCCTTCTCTAGGATAATTTGTAAGATACAAAATTAAAATTTGTAAACTACCATATAAATAATTTTATCCTTCATTCGTTACTTTAAAGACCTATTTTGTGTTACTGTTATCATTTACCATTTATAATACCTCCTAAAATTTTTACGAGAATGACATTTAGCCAGAGGAATGACATTTTAGATACATTAATTTTTTTTTACATATTGTTCAGATGTTTGTCTTAAGTTAATAATTCAAGCAGTAGGGAACAACAATGTACATATTTCAATAAAAATAAAAGTTTTAGGTGAAATTGTTGAAAATGCTTGTCGAATCAAATTGGACTTAGCTTTTTCCTATTCCCTAAAGAATGACTCAACACCAAATTCAAATCAGATCCTAAACATTAAATACGGAACTCACATAGTGAAGTGTGAGTTAGAGTTATTTACAAATAAAATATATTCTGGAATACTTTCATTTAAAAAAACTGTACTTGTTTAACAAGTAATATTCGTAATAAGAATTTGTAAACAGCAGATTTCCACTAAAATGGTAAAGTTATGGCTACAATACGACGTATATAGCCATGAGAAAATCAAAAAATCAGGCACTACTTTTTAAAAGCGGTAGAGGAAATTTCTAAACGCAAGGAATTAGAAAAAAAACCAGTTTAAAGTTATTGCATCGAATTCCGATAAATATTTGCATGTTAAATTTAAACAACACCCAATTTAAAACAGATCTTAAAAATTAAATTCGTACTTCGCATAGTGTACTGTGCGTTAAAGTAATTTAAAAAAAATCTTATTGAACACTTTAAGTTAAAAACTCAATAGTTGTTTTAACTAGTAAAGCTCGCAATAAGAATTAGTAAACCACATATTTCTCCTTCTATGCTAAAGTTCTGACTACAATATGACATGTCACAGGGGAAAATCAGATAATCAGACACTACTTTTTGAAAGCAATGGAAGGGTACTTTGGAAAAAGAAAATATTTCTAAACGCAAGGAATGAAAAAAAAAAATTAAAGACCCCCACATCAAATTCCAATTAATATTTTCGTTTTGAATTTAAATAATACCAAATTTTAAAATAAATCAAAAAATCCTAAAGACTAAATATCGACCCCATATAGTGTACTGTGCGTTACAGTTATTTAAACTAAAATATCGTATTGGATACTTTTATGCGAAAATCCAATAGTTGTTTAACTAGTAAAACTCATAATAAGAATTAGTAAACCACACATACTTGCTTCAATCCTACAATATGACATGTCGCACATGTAAAAATCAGATAATCAGACACTACTTTTTTAAAAGTGGTGGAAGGGGACTTTGGAAAAAGAAAATATTTCTAAACGCAAGGGATAGAAAAAAATAACATTTTAAAGACCCGCACCATCGAATTCCGATAAATATTTGCGTGTGAGTTGCCCGATTCCGTAATAGCCGCCAAAACGTATTTTTATCGCTGTTAAAATCGCTCTGCGGGACCTGCGAAGGATACGCCTGCTACAGATTATCATAAATATTCTCGGATGACCAAAGAAAACGAAAAGACGCTGATTTTAATGGCCGCCGTTGTGGAGGTTTTATAAAAAAAAAGATGGGATTGCTTGGCGCTAAATAAAAAAGGTGAAGTCGCCAAATGGATGTGATACGCCCAAAAAACCACACTGAATGAGATTGCTATACGAAACTTTTAAATTTATTGTTTGAGAATCTGTAGTAAAGTTAAGCTTGGTGTGCAAAATTTCGCGACTTTTGATTGTCACTCAATAAATCAATTAGTTTAGTTTAGTTTGAATTATCGTCGCACTAGAGCTACACGAGGGCTTTTGGCGACGGACGTCGTATTTTAGAACCACAGTCAAGTGACGAGCCGACACCTGAGTAGGCACCCAACGCAACCGTTAATGGCGACATCGTACGCAGCGTTAGGACTTTGAAGGGTATTTAACGTGCACTCCCGCCACACGGAGTATTATTCGTCGGACATTTTTGGCTGCACGGGCCGTTTGTAGGTCGGCAGTTATTTTGGCGATGCCCGGACCCGAACCTGGGACCTTCCGCATGCTAGGCGAATGCCTATTCGACTGGGCTCAATAAATCAATACATTTAAAGGCAATTTTGTACCATACAAGGGAAATTCAATAACTTAAAAACTGAAAAATTTCTATGGCAGCTATTATTTGCGTATTCCCGATTTTTTTTTTTCAAAAACCTTATTTGAACGTCCGACAGGCACTGGAAACTCGTGTGTCAAATTTGAAGTCTGCAGCTGTTTTATTTAGAACTGTAGAGTGGTTTCAGACAGACAGACGGACCGCCAAACCACTTTTTTTAGAAACAGCACCCTCCAATGGAGATTTTGTGTACGAAACACAAAATCTAATTTTCTGACTTTCAACCCCAATAGCAATACTTTCATTACTTTATATTTCATATTAGGTAATTGAAAGAAAAATGATAAATTTCTCTAGATGTAGATTGTAGTACTAGAGATCTAAAGTTATACAAGTTCGTATATTTCCTTTCAACTAGAGCCACCTGCTGCCCAAAAATGTGTCTCAATTACGAGAAATTTGCCTAATGCACCAAAAAAAGGCACCCCATTAATAAAAAAAAATCATTTTATACCAAAAAAGAGTCAAATTAATATTTATTAATTTATTGTTTGCAAAATAGCGCCAAATTTTTAGCCAAGCATGTGGTTTGGGCTTACAACAAAAGCGACCCATTGCTTCTCTGCCAAACTAGTTTTTACATTCGTTTATGCTTATGACAGCATCTACAACTTAATCTAACCTCAATAGTCCCTGATTAGAAATGCATGCGGGGGACTCTTTGTGGTGGGCATTCCTTAACAAACGATAAGAAGAAATCGGAATGTCTTTTGAAACGCGCATAATTTTTTTTTTATTGTTTATTGCTTTTTATTTTGTTTTGGAAAATTAGATTTCAATGAGTAACAAATGTTTTTTATAGATTTCATCAAAGGGACCATTCGTTTTTTCGTTGATTGTAAAATTTTATGTGTTTTTGTTGGATATTTTATTGTTATAATTTTAACGGTGTGAGTATAATGTGAAAGTTTGTTTCTTTGCATTAATTTCCAGCACTGTTTGTCGCTCTATCTTTCGAAATTACACAAAACAGTTATATTTGCTCTCAATTTGACTTTTCATGGCCACTATACCTACCAGCCCTTTATTCCAAATCAAAGTTAACCCTTTTTGGGGAAGAATTCGACGCAGGAGTGAGGACGCTTCGCGTAGACACTCGTCAATTATTTTTCCATTTCAGATGGATATTATACCAAACTACCGCAACCCAAATAATAATTTATTGATTCCGTTTACGTCACAATTTATTTCATTTAAGACGATTGAAATGTTTCACGTTACGTAGTTCATGCGTGGATTCTATTGGAAGTTTTGGTGGTTGGTGGCAAGGCACGGTAAGCTCTGCCCACTACAGGAATTAACCAATCGACACCTTATTTGCATGCCTGTGGAACACTCAAGATGTCATACATTCCCATTGGCAAGACTATCTGTCATAGAAAAATAATTTTTCTGCTCAAGTTTATCTAAATAAGTAAAATATAAAACTAATGTAGACCTTATAGAACTGAATAATTTATTTAGGATAAACTAAGTTACACGAAAAACGAATTTTAGAAACCTAGAGATAACGTTCTTATTCGATAACGAAAGTGTTAATGATGTATACAAATGGCTTTTTAATGTATTGAATCATATTTGTTGTTTAAATCATGTAAGGGAACCTGGGGATCTTTTGCCATGTTTTGAGAATTTTATTTAAATTTTTTTATATTTTTTTGCACTAAAAAAATTCATACGATAGCACATATTAGAGGAAATGTATTGGCAACAAGAACATAATAATGTAATATAAATAATACAATTTTTCTTTTCTAAATATATTCTTTTTTAAAACATAGACACATGGGCCAAGCCTCCATTTATAAGGGATAGGCTTGGCCCATGGTAAGAGAGGCTTGGCAAAATTTCAAAGTACACAATAAGAAATACATATTTCAAATTATTTTTGTAAGCATCAAATATGTCAAAAAATTATATTATAATTCGACACTCTGGAATCATTTAAAATTCATGTTCACCATAATTAACATTCAGAGTAATACATTTTTATAGTATTATCTGTATTAAAAATTCTAAAATTGTCCATATCAAGTAATTTTTTTTTATTTATGTTAAATATATTTTGCTCAGTTTGTACGCACATTAAAATGCGCAAGATATAACTGCCTCAGTTTGATTTTTTTTTTATTTTAACGTCACAAATTGGAAAATTTTAAAATCAAAGCGCACTTTCAAATCTACTCGTTCAGTGCCCCCCTTCCCCCAAAGAAAAAAAAATCAGATATCTTTATATTAATCTGGAGTGTTATTATACTTGAAGTAATAAATTAGTGTTTGCAGAAAAAGTTTGATATTTGGTCATAACTGACAAGTTAGTTTTAGTTGAGGTTTTGGTTTTATTCTAAACAAGTACAAATATTGATAATCAATCTATTACTTTCATAAACTTATTATCATACGTTATTATTAACTGTGTATTTGATAAACATTACCTATTTATAGATTTTCATAACTAGTTCACTTAGGGAGCATTGGTCCAGTGGCCTACCCTGCCTTACGTAGAGTGGCCAAGTCTCCCCACCTAGACATTTCGTAAAGAATTGCACATGGTGCTTTGAAGCCTACTTCAATGCACAAACTTTATAGCTTAAATAAAACCTTAATATAACAGTATTTATAAAATACCACATGGCTTAAACTTAATTCAATTGGTTTGTCTGAAAAAAATCTTACAAATTATGTCTTCGATGTTTATTTTTTGGGATGAGAAACTTTCTTTTTTTATTTTCTCCTCAATGCTAAGAAGTAGCTCAATTAAACTAAGGTGTCTGTCTGCTGACAACAGTAGCTTTGAGTACCATCTATTGAGAAAATTCTATAATATTTTTAAATACTAAAATTTAAAGGTGGGCCAATCCTCCCTTATGACCAAGGATCCCCAGATTCCCATACTTAGTCTAAAAATTACTTGATCTTTTATTTCACTTATTTGCGCTTAGAATACAAATTATTTTTAAAATTCCGTTACCGCCTGCATTTCTTCCCACAACCTACACCTACTTGCATTTTTCTAAACAAAATTGAAAGTTTTGACTTTTAATTTTCTTTTTCTTTCCTCTATGCTTCATTTCACGTTAAATAGAAACTTTTCTCGGGTAACCAACCGGCAAAACTTCCTTTGAACCTCTCGACGCTTCCCGAACTTTCTCGGTGGTGTAAACGGCACTTAATTGCTTCTAAGGCTGGTCACCGTGTAAATATGGACGGAATAACAATACGTTTACGGTCACTTGTTCTGGAAAGCAGTTTGTAGCTTCCCTTTTGGGTGGTAGACCCGGCTGTTTCTGCAATTTATGCACAAGTATTTCCTGCAATAACAATAAACTTTAAAATTTTAGAGAATAAATTTTTATTGGCATTCTAATTTTTTTCAATTAAAAAGGATTTTAAGATAATATCTTCAAAAATCTGCCAGTAATTTTCTGCTTTAATCTGTTTCGGTTTCAAAATCTGTTTTCTGTAATTTATGCACCAGCTATTCCAGCAATAACAATTAACGTTAGCATTTTAAATATAATAAATTTTTATTGGCATTCTAATTTTTTTCAAGTAAAAAGGATTTTAAGATAATATCTTCAAAAATCTGCCAGTAATTTCTGTTTTATCTGTTCGTTCAAAATCTGTTTTCTGTAATTTATGCACCAGCTATTCCAGCAATAACAATTAACGTTAGCATTTTAAATATAATAAATTTTTATTGGCATTCTAATTTTTTTCAAGTAAAAAGGATTTTAAGATAATATCTTCAAAAATCTGCCAGTAATTTTCTGCTTTAATCTGTTTCGGTTTCAAAATCTGTTTTCTGTAATTTATGCACCAGCCATTCCAGCAATAACAATTAACGTTAGCATTTTAAATATAATAAATTTTTAGTGACATTCTATTTTTTTTTTCAGATGGAAAGGATTTTAGGATCATGTCTTCAAAATAAACCTACTTCTGAATTTTCAAACTTATAGTTTATTTTTTTTTTAAATTTAAATTTATGGTGAGAAAACAACCATACATTTTCTGTCCATTTGCAGACCTCTCAAAAAGTTAAAATAAGCACCTTCGTATTTCGTACATTTGGTTCTTTTTTTTCTAGTTTTCATGTCAGCCCATTTGGTTAGGATTTGACATCTAGGGATTATGGGATGTTTGAGTTCGAATACAGTTTTCGATAAACAAGTTGTGTAGTATATAAATTAAAAAAAAACTAAAATTAAAGAAAATACTCCGTGAAGACATGGCTGGTGCACAATAAATCTGATTGTGTTCATTAATAAGAATAATTTTGAATTTAAATGTCCTAAATACTCAATATTCTGTTACAAATATAATTAATGAAACGATAAATTGATTTGTGTTCACCCTATTACTTTAGGTTAGCCGATACAATAAATAACTCCTCACTCAAAAATTGAGAGAAATCTAGCATAACAAAAATATTCTTTAATAATACTAGTTTGTAAA
Source organism: Oedothorax gibbosus (assembly GCA_019343175.1). Taxonomy (NCBI): domain Eukaryota; kingdom Metazoa; phylum Arthropoda; class Arachnida; order Araneae; family Linyphiidae; genus Oedothorax; species Oedothorax gibbosus. The sequence goes on from CM033273.1 coordinate 9,385,298, forward strand.
AATATTTTCAAGTGTATGCCCTACATATTGAAATTTTAAAGTTCAAATAACATTTTCATTTCATTACATCGGTTATTAAAGCAGACAATTTTACCTTTTCCATTAACAAATATCTTTGTGTTAGGAAGTGAAGGTAAATATTTTGTTGAGTTTTCATTAAATATTAGTTTTTTAGCAATAGTAACAAATTGCACCTTAACGTTATTGTTGAAAAGTTTAAATATATAATTGTAAAATAAGTATAAATTATTGTAATAAATTGTTAGATAATATTTGTAATTGCATTATTGTTAAATAATGCAATTACAAATATTGCGTTGTTGTTAAATAATAGTTAAATAATAAAATGTTAATAAATAATAGTTAAATAATAAAATGTTAATAGTTAATAATAGTTAAATATTAAAATGTTAATAATGTTAAATATTAAAATGTTAATAATGTTAAATATTAAAATGTTAATAATGTTAAATATTAAAATGTTAATAATGTTAAATATTAAAATGTTAATAATGTTAAATATTAAAATGTTAATAATGTTAAATATTAAAATGTTAATAATGTTAAATATATTAAAATGTTAATAATGTTTTAAATATTAAAATGTTAATAATGTTAAATATTAAAATGTTAATAATGTTAAATATTAAAATGTTAATAATGTTAAATATTAAAATGTTAAATTGTTAAATAATAGTTATAATTGTTAAATATTCCATTTTTGTCCTTAACAATTTATAATTGTTAATTGAGAATGACCTAACAACTGTTGGTTGCGAGGAACGGTAACTAGCGCCCCCTTTATTCATGTCCTTCCGTCACAGGTGTCCCATGCACCGAAGCATCCCCACTATGCCAAATTGTTCACGGACCTGTAAAGAGAAGGCGCTCGACCGAAAACATCGACACTTGTCTCACCTACACATTCCAGGATATTTTTTCTTAGTTATATTCAAGTAGTTTTGTTGAAACTTTCAGAGATTTAAGTTTATATAGGACAAGAACCTAACGATATAAAATATTTACGGTTAAAAGGTTAGTTCGGAAAAATGCGTTGAAACTTGTAGTTCCAATAACAATCTTTCAACGCACTTAATTATTTTAGTTGCCAAAATATGTTTGGTAGACTGCGTTAGTATGCACTTTGAAAGATATATCTTAAAATGCTTTATATACCGTGGTAATGTGGGTGATCCTACCATAAGTGCATAATTTGAGGGTTAAATATGCAACTAGTTAATCGTTTTTTTTTTGCATAAAACGTATTCCGTTAAGTATTTCTATAATTTTACAAAGTATTTTTTTAAAAAGAAATAGCTGTAAATATTACTACTAGATATAGTTAGAAATACTCAAATTGTCACTACTGTCCCTTGTCTTCCGTACAACCTGCACTTATCTTCCGGAATTTTTTTATTACAATTATATTTTTTACCCTTATGAAACATTTTGCTTACACCATGTAATATCATGTAATTGCGGGACTTACACTCTTAAAACAAACGAGCGGTTTTAACTCAGTCTGAGTTAATTTCCACTCCTTTCCGTGCCGAAAATGCACTTCTCCTATAGGAGTGGATTTCACTCGTTATCGAAGTGGGTAAAATAAATAAAAGATAACAATCTACGTCCTACACTCTTAAAACGAGCGGTTTTAACTCAGTCTGAGTTAATTTCCACTCCTTTCCGTGCCGAAAATGCACTTCTCCTATAGGAGTGGATTTCACTCGTTATCGAAGTGGGTAAAATAAATAAAAGATAACAATCTACGTCCTACACTCTTAAAACGAGCGGTTTTAACTCAGTCTGAGTTAATTTCCACTCCTTTCCGTGCCGAAAATGCACTTCTCCTATAGGAGTGGATTTCACTCGTTATCGAAGTGGGTAAAATAAATAAAAGATAACAATCTACGTCCTACACTCTTAAAACGAGCGGTTTTAACTCAGTCTGAGTTAATTTCCACTCCTTTCCGTGCCGAAAATGCACTTCTCCTATAGGAGTGGATTTCACTCGTTATCGAAGTGGGTAAAATAAATAAAAGATAACAATCTACGTCCTACACTCTTAAAACGAGCGGTTTTAACTCAGTCTGAGTTAATTTCCACTCCTTTCCGTGCCGAAAATGCACTTCTCCTATAGGAGTGGATTTCACTCGTTATCGAAGTGGGTAAAATAAATAAAAGATAACAATCTACGTCCTACACTCTTAAAACGAGCGGTTTTAACTCAGTCTGAGTTAATTTCCACTCCTTTCCGTGCCGAAAATGCACTTCTCCTATAGGAGTGGATTTCACTCGTTATCGAAGTGGGTAAAATAAATAAAAGATAACAATCTACGTCCTACACTCTTAAAACGAGCGGTTTTAACTCAGTCTGAGTTAATTTCCACTCCTTTCCGTGCCGAAATGCACTTCTCCTATAGAGTGGATTTCACTCGTTATCGAAGTGGGTAAAATAAAAAAAGATAACAATCTACGTCCTACACTCTTAAAACGAGCGGTTTTAACTCAGTCTGAGTTAATTTCCACTCCTTTCCGTGCCGAAATGCACTTCTCCTATAGGAGTGGATTTCACTCGTTATCGAAGTGGGTAAAATAAATAAAAGATAACAATCTACGTCCTACACTCTTAAAACGAGCGGTTTTAACTCAGTCTGAGTTAATTTCCACTCCTTTCCGTGCCGAAAAGCACTTCTCCTATAGGAGTGGATTTCACTCGTTATCGAAGTGGGTAAAATAAATAAAGATAACAATCTACGTCCTACACTCTTAAAACGAGCGGTTTTAACTCAGTCTGAGTTAATTTCCACTCCTTTCCGTGCCGAAAATGCACTTCTCCTATAGGAGTGGATTTCACTCGTTATCGAAGTGGGTAAAATAAATAAAAGATAACAATCTACGTCCTACACTCTTAAAACGAGCGGTTTTAACTCAGTCTGAGTTAATTTTCACTCCTTTCCGCTTTTTCACTCTTTTGTTTTAAGAGTGTACAATTAACGAAAGGTCCTGCCTGCAGTCAACCATTGGGATTGGACATTTTTGGAAGATCAAAAGTGTATACTTTGCAATATGGCTAACAGATAACAAGTACATTTTTTTAAAATTATTTTTACTTGTAATCACCTTGTATGTGTTCTGGAAATCAATAGGACGTAATACCGCCGCCGCGTACGACGTCGCCTTTAAAAGTTTCGTTGGGGGCTGGGGAGCCCAGTCGGTTAGGCATTCGCCTAGCCTGCGGAAGGGCCCAGATTTGGGTCCGGGTATCGCCAAATTAACTGCCGACCTATAAACGGCCCGTGCAGCCCAAAAAGTCCAACGAATAATACTCCGTGCAGAGAGAGTGCACGTTAAATATGCTCCAAAGTCCCGACGCTGCGTACGATGTCACCCTTAATGGTTGCGTTGGGTGCCTACTCAGGTGTCGGCTCGTCACTTGACTGTGGTTTTAAAATACGACGCCCGTCGCCAATAGCCCTCGTGTAGGTCTAGTGCGACGATAATTCAAACTAAACTTAAAAGTTGCGTTAGGTGCCTTCTCGAGTGGCGGCTCTTCACTTGACACTGGTTCTAAATGACCACACACGACGCCAATAGTCTTTGCGTAGCTCTAGGTGCGACGTAAATTCAACCCAAACCCAAACTAAACACCGTTGGTTGGCTGGTTGGTAGACATATATTTTCAGACTTGTGTGCTTGGTCACAAAGACCCGCTTATAAACCATCGTCAAGAAGGACGGACACGACATACACACACACACACACATATAAGACAGATGCCTAAACACCGTATAAAATACCGTAGATCTAGTGAGACGATTATTCAACTCAACTCAACTCGTACTATACTGAAAAATAGGGGAGACCCACCGAGTATACGCGGAGTACGTGCTCGTTAAATCTGTTGGGTTCGAAAGTCCTGTGGTCGGTCATTGCGCAGCTTACCACGGGTACACAGGTCCCTGGAGACTATTTCCCTCCCCTTCAGGGACATGTCTAAATTGTGCAGGTGGCGATAGATGGCAGCATCTGTCTTGTATGTGTGTATGTCGTGTCCGACCTTCTTGACGATGGTTTATAAGCGGGTCTCTGTGACCAAGCACTCAAGCCAGAAAATATGTCTACCAACCAACCAATCAACTCAATTCAACTCGTGCTATACTGAAAAATAGGGTAACAGTTAGGTACAAAGAATGAGTTTAAGGGGAGGAGGTTCTATCAGTCCAGTATGCAGTTCGCTACCTCAGCACTTTTCCCATTGTGTTCCGACTCAATGAAGATGCCACGAACAAAACAAAAGAATAAAAAATAGAATGAAAAAGAATACAAAATATATATTGAACAAGACGCGAAGTGGGCGAAGAATTCCTACTTGGCAAGCGATGCAATTTCCTATGCGTCAATCAAAGGATCGTGCTGTTAAAATACCATGCTAAGGTTTAGTCAAAATGCCGTTTTCTTTATTTTTAAAAAAGTTTGCATGTGGGTTTTCTTTTTTTTTTCTTTTTGGAATGTCGGCGACAGTTTTAGTACTGACAAAGTGGAGGTATTAAAATGGGTGTTTTTTTTTTAAAAAAATCGTTTTCAGTTGACGTCAGCAGTGGGAGTGGTTCAATATGAAAAATAATACTTCAGGGATTTTTTTTTTTGTGTAACAGATTGTTAGGTTTTTTTTTTATGGGAAGCAATATATCGTGAGAATTTGCTGAATAACAAAAATACATATTTTGTTTCTTTATGGATAATTCGTCATATGCTATGAAAATTCTTAAAATTTTTAAAGTTAAAAGGAAAGCGAAAATGATTATCTTTAAACAAAAAACAAGTGCCGAGAAAAAGGGTCCTTCGTTTATTTAAAATTTAGTTTTAACAATCTGGACGTATTTTTTAAAAGAATATTCTACTTAATTACGTTTTTAGTGTTTTTTATAGTGCGAATGTTTTTTGGGTATAAGGTGTAATTAAACGCTTGCATTTGAAAAAATTAAATTAAATGAAAATTATTCAGATTTTTTTGTTTTATAATATAGAATAACGTGAAGGGTATTTTCTTATAGGTATTTTTAATATTCGTTGGATAAATTATTATATGCATTTAATATAAAATCTCTATAACAATACACGACTATTCTAACATATAAGAGACTGACACTATTATTACACAGTAAAAATGTGGTGGAATTTTACTCCGTAAACACGGTGGCAGCACTTTTTGCCAGATTCTACCGTATTTACTGAGTAACGTTCCACTAAAGTTAGTAGTTATAAGGTTGCAAATGTGGAAACATGCGGGAAATATGGAAACCTAAAGCATTTCGACTGCAGGGATTATCAATTAATCAATCAGTTTATTGAACACTTTTGTGTTACAAAAAAACAATAAAAAAATTATGACTCGCCAATGTGAGCAACAAACCCATTTAGGCGAACTAAAAATTACAGTCAAAATTACTGAAGAAATTGCTAGCAGAAATAATTATAACATAAAATACCATATATTTCTGAAATTAAATTATGGTACGTAATACAATATTACCCTAATTATAATATTTCACTAGTTCTGACAGCCGTAAACATTTAATCACTTTGTCAGGTAACAAAGCTAGGCACCGGTCGGACGATGCAAATAAAAGTTGTGCGCAATATGTGTTTCAACAATTTTGGTTGTTTTTCGTAGGTAATTTTGTGGTGTAATTTATCTAATTTACATAGAGATAGAGAAATTCGTTTTACAGGATTAAAAAAACTAGGCACAAGGAAAGTGTAGTTGGATTTCAATCAATCATGTAAGTTAACTTTTTCTTAACTAAGGGGACGCGGTACCCAAAAAATTAAATCAGTATTTTTTTACCACTAGCATGCAAATTAAACTGCTTTTAGAAAGAACTAACATTCAATAAACCTATACAAAAAAAAATAATAAATATTGAAACATAAGTTTTCTTTTTAAATGTTAACCATTTTTTCAAAATGCTAATCCTTCTATAATTTAAAGAATGTTTTTTTTCGCGAAATTTTCCCACAACATCTATTAATAAAAGTTGGTATGGATATTGAGCTGTCAGTCACACAAGAAAAGTTATGTAGCTTTATGTATAAAAATGGACAAAAAATAAGATTTTTTAAACTTTCAACTTCATCATTTTTTTAAAAAAATATTCACACTAGACCTTATCCCAAACAAACTTTTATTAATCATATATGTATCAACACGGGATACAAAAAATTTGCAGCTCTACATTTATTTACCTAAAAGGCTTAAGGATTTAACCATACACAAGCTGAAGAACTTGAAACTGAGAAAATTAACATACCATTTCCAAAATCAATTTACCAAACCACCATACGTCACTTGACTGTGGTTCTAAAATACGACGCCCGTCGCCAATAGCCACCGTGTAGCTCTATTGCGACGATAATTCAAACCTAACCTAACCAAACCACCATATCATTTTCTATAAATCTCCACCATTTTAAAGGATTCCTTTTTTTGTGCAATTTTCTTAGCTCACAGAATTCGAGCATGTTTAATTATTTTCTGGGCAGCCCTAAATTTTGGGTACCGCGTCCCCCTCATTAAACCCATTTTGGGTAACTTGGAAACATGCAGATGAGGGCACTGTGGAAACATCTACATTTCCCTCATCCACACATCCATTGTCCATATATATGTATTTCATACTCTACGTTTATACTATATCCCTACGTGTTTCTGTTTGAGATGCAACGGAAACACATAGAGAAGAAGCTCTTTTGAAGCAGTGTACAAGCTTAAAACTATAATCTAAACTAAACTCCTCGGCGCAACAGACCATTTCAGCTTTCGTGACCTATGGCTCTGGGGTGCTAGGCATGTGTCCCGGTAAGGTGGTCAGCCTCACGCGGAACCCCCAGTGTTTAGTTCCCAAGCATGCTTGGTACCCATTTTATCGACCCACTTAAAGGATGGGTCAACCTCGCCCAATCCGGGATTCGATCCCCGGACCTGCGGCGTGGCAATGCGAAGCACTACCCACTAAGCCACTGGGCCTTAAAACTATAATCATCTACAAAAAATATAAGATTATATGATAGGCATACGAGGTGAGGGATACAGCCGAACAACTTATAATGCATAGAGTTCAATATTCAAGCAGCATTGGGTATTTACACATTGATTTACTGTTATGTTATTTTAGGATGTTTCCACATTAGCCAACTTTTTCAAGACTGGAAAAAGTAATAAACTTGCCAATTTCTTTTTTATTTATTGAATATCTATTTTTTGAACTTTTGAGTTAAAGTCCTTTATTTCTGAAATTATAAGGATCATTATCAATAAAATGTTTAGGCTAAAGTAGCTATTTATTGTTTTTTTACAACCAAAACACAAACTGTGTATTTTCATTTGCACCCCCTTTTAGGATACTTTAAATAAGCCGGCAAGGGTTAAGATGGCGAATTTAAACGTATACCCATATTTCCGTTTTAGACTAAACATAAAATATTTCATATCATACTCTAAGAATTCAATATTTACAACACTCTAAGATGTTTTTCCAATGGGCTGCTTTATTTTAAGATGTTTTATCTTTTTACTATAAGATTTTCAATGTTTGTTTCTAATGGTGCTGCTTTTTGGCGGATTGAGTCTTATCTAACTCGCCAAATTTTCTGAAACGGAGAGCCATTTTTTGTGCCCCACCTAGGCGGCTTTTGTATCAATTTTAAACTAAGGTAACAACTCAATATAAACTCTTTGTGGATGTTAAAGAATGCCTTAGGTTAAATTTGCCTAAATATGCCTATGAGTGATAAGCAAATTGTCTGAAGTGTAAACGTAATTTAAATTTACAAAAAATGTGTTTTTGTTTTTAATTTATCGAACATTATTTCTATATCATATAGCATGATAAATGATTCCTCCATACAATATACCAAAACAAGCCATGTTAATTAATATAAATTACCACACAATTGTTAATTTAATATGAAACATTACCACACCTACGATAAATAGTATAAATTAATTGCAATGAACAATTTAAAGAATAAGATATTAAATATAATATTTAAATATAAACATTACATATAGACATTTTTTAATGTTTCAAATATAAGGATCCTTAATTTCAGAACCATATTTATATATAAAACAAGCCATTAAGACAGGACTATACACAACAGTTACGGGCCCTTATGCGGAACTTATCTCTTATGAGCATATTTACAATAACAAAACAACATGTGAATGGATAAAATTTACCACTAAATTAATTATATAAAATTACCACACGCGGGAGTAATTATCTAACACTTTGATCTAGTGAAAATTTAATGATAAGTATTAAATATAATATTTAAGTTAACAACATATACATTAAGACAGTCTTAAGTGTATCTCAAATAAAGTCCATTAATTTGCAAACCAATTTTTACAAAAAAAAGCATTGCAAGTGAAAACTATATTAACTTATCAATGATATTTTAGAACAAAATGGAAATGGATAAGCAATTATTAAAATAAACAAATACAAATTGGGCTGTGGAGTGAAGTTTGTCTCAACATTTCGGATCTTAGGAACATAAAGTATATGACAATGGCGTTCAAATCTTGCAAAATTTGTTTTGAAATCTTTTGCAATGCCCAACCTTGCAATGGGTCTCAAAATAGTTCCTTGTTTTTATCTGCCATAGTGTTCAAAAAAAAATATGTTGATAACCCATATCATTTAATTCCTACGATTTAAGTTTAATGAAATGTGTTAATTTTTAAAAGGAATGATCCTCCGTTCAAGTAAATTAAAAATGGATAAAAATAAGATTACCCCCGAACAAACAGACAATAATGAATCAGATAATACTAATGAAAATAACACACCCAAACAACAAAGTGAAGATGCAAGCAATAATGTAGAAAGTACTGAAGTAGTTAAAGCTAATGAAACACAATCAGCTATTCCCCAACCAAAAATGGCTAGTAACTTAGAATCTCAAGTTGTAATTCCGTTTGATCCCTCTTCTGGGATGGACATCAGGTCTTGGATTGAGTATTTCAATAGTACCAGTAATTTAAATGATAATGACAAACTCAAAAATATTGGCTCATACTTAAAGGACACTGCCCTAAATATCTACATAAATTCCTGCCTTAAAGTAAACTACTGGCAGCAGTTAGAAGAAATCTTAATGGAAATTTTTTTGCAACAAAACAGCTGCAATTTCCATGAATTCACTCAAATACAATTTAAATATCACGACGACATCAATGATTATTTCCATACAAAAAAGGTTAAAATGGGACGTCAATTGGGTTTAACTACACATATCATTTTAGAAGGGTTAACTTCCACTATGCCCCCACGAATTCAAACAGGTCTCACTATCTCTGCACCCGAGTCCTTACCTGCTTGGCTAGAAATAGCCACTAAGTTAATCAAAATTCAACCCCCGCAAGAAACCCTTCAGTATCGTAATTTCCAACAATCACAAAACCATCGACCAACTAATCAACAATTATCAAACAATCGCCAAACTAGACCCTATCACTATTTTCAGGAACTATTCTAGGAACTATTTTCAACAGCCTAATTTTCGGCCTAGAAACTATTTTCAGTTTCAGCCTAGCCCCCCCCCCCCAAATTACAATCCCCAATATAACCAACACAACCCACGGCCCACCACTTTTAGAAATCCAAACTCTCAAACAAATCGTCAACTAAAACTACTACAACAACACGAGACTAACACTTCCTAATGACCCTGCCGCCAATGCCAGAGGCAAGGCATAATTAATGCATTTCATTGGCGAATATATATATATTAAAAATTATTAATTATAATATATATTAATATATAATATATATTTAATAATATAATTATAAAGTATATACTTATATATAATACATATATTATATATATATTATATATATTTCTAAAATTATATTTATATATAAGATATATATCATATGATATATATATATAATATATATATATAGGAATATATATAATATATTTTATAAATAGAATAAATATATATATTATTCATTAATTTTATTTTATACTGTTATATTAGTTTTATTTGCTTAAAGTTGTAATGAAGTACGGCTCAGCCCATGCCATTCTTTAAGAATGTCAGGTGGGGAGCTTGGAACGGACAAGGCTCCTAAGTGAACTAGTATGAAAATCTAAATAAAAGTTTATCAATACACAGTTAATAATACGTATGATAATAACTTTATAAAAGTATAAAATGATTACAAGTTTGCCTTTTTGTTTAAACTAATACCTCAATAAAGCTAACTGCATAAACAAATATCAAACTTTTTCTGCAAAAATTAAGTTATTAATTCAAGTATAATAATACTCCAGATTAATATTAAGATATTATCAGATTTTTTTCTTTATAGGGGGAGGGGGGACGAATGAGTAGCTTTGAAAGTGCGCTTTGACTTTGACTTTTACAGTTTGTGCCGTTAAAATGAAAAAAAAAATCAAACTGAGGCTTATATCTTGTGCATTTTAATGTGTGTACAAACTGAATAAAATATACTAACATAAATATAAAAAAATAATTTGTTTTGGACAATATTAGAATTTTGAATTCATACAATACTAGAAAAATGTATTACTTTAAATACTACGGTAAACATGATTTTTAAAAGAGTTCCAGAGTGTTAAATTATAATATAATTTTTTTACATTTAATGCTTGCAAAATTAATTTGAAATATTTATTATTTTGCACGTTAAAATTAGGCATTTTGGCAAATTAGGCAAACTTGGCCAAGCCTCCCTTAATAAGGGAGGCTTGGCCAAGTTTCTAAGTTTTAAAAAACAATAAATTTAGAAAAGAAAAAGGCATTATTTATATTATCCTTGTTTCCAATAAAATTTCCTTTAATATGTGCTACCATATGAAACTTTTTGTGTAAAATAAAATTTATAAAAATAAAATTCTGAAACCATGGCCAAGGCTCCCCAGGCTCCCTTATATATATTATATCTTTTATGAATCATGTTGGTGGAAAACCTGACATTCAGGTGAAGGGTTTATACATCTGTAACCTTCAGAGGGATATGTCATGCGTGTCTCATATTTTTTTATTTGAAAATCTTTCTTCTTGGTTGAGGATATAGCTTCAAAAATGTAACTCTCAAAAACGAGTAACTAGGATGTTCTCATTTTATTCTGAGGAAAAAGAATTCAAAAGTAAATACGTTAAATATCAAGTCTTAAAGATAAAGAACATTGTTAAAAATGAAACTCTTAAATATGAGTAGTACGGTATGTTTATTTGATTGTAAGAACATTATTCTCAAAAACAAATATTTTGAATCGCAAATTTAAGATCATACACACAAAAAAATTAAAATCTCATTTAGCATAAACTCCCACTTGCTGTTGGCGATCGGATGGCATTGAAGGATAGCGCATATTGCAGCGTTTGATAGAATCCCCACATTGTGGGTTCGAGTCGGGGATATTACTTTTTTCAATCTTTCTTAAAATGCAACAAATACACGTTTTCCATTATAAGAACAATTCATTCAGAAGCTATTATAATCCAATAATGTTCTCAAAAATGATAACGTTATTCTTAAATTTAAGAACAATCTATTCGGAGCTATTATAAACCGATAATGTTCTCAAATTTGAGAACCACTTTTAACAGTGTTGAACTCACAATCTCATGGATAGAATGCGGGAACGCTACATTTCCACCTCCAAAGCCGACCCTACAATGGTTTTAAACCATAAAAATAAAAAAAACGACAAAAATATATTTTCCAACCCACATATTCTCCTTTACAAACCCACCTTCCCTTTCCATTACTGGTACTTCGATGGTGCGTCATCCAAAGTGAATGACATACTCAAACAAACAAAAAAAAGGAAGAAAAAAGAGCTTTATATGTCGAAAAAAGAAAAGAAAAACTTTCGGTAATAGTGCAAATATAAGATATTATATCCTTTGCCATTTCACTCTTCGTCCCCTTTTTTGAGATGTCCCTTTATTTTAAACGAGATTACCGAAACACGCAGGAAATGAAAACGGAGGGAGAACTCGTCTAGTGGGATGGGGCAAGGAACTTGTTATTTTTTTTAACCTGTTCTGTAAGGCTTAGAACGAATTGATATGGTACAGTCAAACCTCGATAACTCGACTTCCTATAAGTTGAATAATCCACTAATTTAAACTTTCAATCACGTCCCGAATCATTTCTATACTTTTCTTTAAAAAACTGTCTCGGTAACTCGAAGTGAACATCTTCTAAGTCGAAGTTTTTGTGATAGATTTCGCCGGTAAAAACACAACTCAGTACCGACAACACCCTAACTGCGTTAAATATTAGGTGACTTTGTGGGTGCCAACAACTTTAACAAAATACAAACAAGAAGTAACTGCTTTTTTAAACGAAATTTACATGGTATGTATACTAATTAATATGTAATGATGCCAAATTTTGTGAGTTTTAATAAACATTTTGACCCCATTCTTCTCTTGTTGTTTACATAGGCTATTAAAAAATTAAAATGCGTACAGTTATACTATTGTGGCACATATCAAACTATTTAAAAGGTGGAAAACCCATCTTAAGTGCCTGTTGAGAGGAATGGGAGTTAACTTCGATAACTCGAACTTTGTTTAAGTCGAATATTTTGGAGGTCCCCTGGGACTTCGAGTTATCGTGTATTATCGAGTATTGACTGTTCGAGTATTGACTGTATTTTGTCTTACCCTTCAGTAAGGGCCTGATCTAGGAAAACTCAGAATATAGGCACAACAACATTTGGGGGCCCCTTTACGGAAAATATTGTGTATGATTATCCGCAATGATGGTGCAAATTAGACGATGTATCACTCTTTTTTTTTAGCTACAATTTCATCGGCTTCCAAAAACTTCGGTCAAACCTATCGCGGTAAGTCAATGTCTGAGTCAAAGTCAAACAAAAACAAAGCGGGGTCCCAGAAAATTTTAAAATTTACTGAAATTTTGGGGGTTTACAGGTTTTAGACTTCAAATGAAACAAAATTTAGGGGTCTCGCCCGAAGCTTAACGGCCTTATGGTAAATCAGGCCTGCTTTCAGTCCTAAAATAGGTATGTTTGTGCTTATATTTAGATTGTAATTATATTTCTTTATCTAATTGCGGGTTCTATATATACGGTATGTGCAGCTAAAATTTCCGAAACGCAGCGCGCGAATATATACGTGAAAGAGAAGGTACGTTAAATTGATGCTAAAAACCTGACATTGTCGATGTCTCACTAAAATTGCTTTGGGGTTCCTACTCAGGATCAGCTCGTCTTGACTGTGGTTCTATTGCGACGCTAATTCACGTGCTCTAGTGCAACTGTATTTCCACGTTATTTCAACCCAATTCAAGTCAACTCAGTCCCAAAACATACATGTTTGTGATTATATTTAGATTTAATTATAGTTTGACATATTATACTTAACCCTCTTCTCTATTAATCTATATTTCAAAACCTATGATAACTTAATATTACCTTTTACATATATCCTTTTATCCATTAGTACTTGAACATTCCCAATCACAGGGCTTGTTGGCGACAAACAGTCGCTGCATCATCGTTCCAAAAAAACTGTTTAGTCATCACATTTTTAAAGTTGGCTTTCAATTTCTCTAACTCTGATTGGTAGGGCAGGTCGAGATTTCGCAATTTGTAAGATTCGTAACACTCTCTCTGCTGACTACAAGACGAAATCAAACCTTCTCCTAATAATTACTGTTAATAAAGATCTTTAATTACTCCGAAGTTTCCTTGTCGACTTATTTTACATATATTTTTCTTATTGCGGCGTCGTAACCGCGTAAAATTTATTTGATAGATATAGCGTCTGTAATCAAGACTCCCAGATATGTGAAAAAATAGTGATGGATTTTAAGAGGGACTGTCAGTCCCATAGAGCTACTGCATTAGTTTTGAAATCACAACTTTTGCAAAAGAATTGCTTTCCATGTTATCCCATTTTCACCAGGTATGGGAATCATCATAACATCAATGTAAAACAAAATTGAAAAGAAAATCCGATTATTTAATTATTAATTGATAAAGTTTTAAAATCATGTCGCCATCTGCTGTATATTTTTGGCATTTTAAAACTTCAAAAATATATAATTAAACAACTAGATAACATTTTCGCTTCAAATTTGTTTCATTTCGAAGTTATGTTGATTCCCATACCTGGGGAAAAGGGGCTAACATGGCAAAGCAATACTTTTGCGGAAGTTGTGATTCCGAAACTAATGCCTTAGCTCTATGGGACTGACAGTCCCTCTTAAAACTAAAAATAGTTAACTCATTAACAGCGACTTTCAAGAAAACGTGCCATGCGAAAATAAGCTTTCTGCTTAAGTTTATCTCAATAAAAAATTACAAGTCAAACGAAGACCATAGTACAGAACAATTTATGTATTACAAATTAAGTATCACGAAAAGCGACTTTTAAAAACCTAAAATTAACGTTTTTGTTCGGTAAGGTATGCGTTAATGATGATTCACAAATAAGTCGTTAATGGATATGATCAGAACAAAGTTCGTTAGGCAAACTTGTGAAACGGTGAATAATTTTTTTATTAGACTATGACTTTGTTTTAATTACACATTTCGACGATATATAACGCTGCACTATAGTAAAAACATGCAAGTAGTATGCTGTCTCTTAACCGAGCTCCGTTTAATCGAATTTCCACTTGAACCGCCCGAATTTTTTTTATAGTTAAAATATACAAAAAAGCCAAAACCGCTTGTTTCTATCGATCAACGTGATGCTTAAAAAAAGAAACTAAGCGAACAAGTTGCTGAACTTGCAGGTTTCAACAAAAAGGGGTTGATGTTATTTTTTGATTATAACTTGTAATGTATTAATACATTGAATAAAAGGACTCATTATTTCAATTGTGTATTTATTTGTAAAGGAAAAATATCATGAGTGTACAAATGTATATCCAAACCTTAATTTATTTCACTTCTCCTGTTTAACCGGATTTTCGCTGAACCGGCTTACCCTCGTTCCCATTTAAACCGATTAAGAGGGATATACTATAGATATTTTCAAAATGTTGTGCAGCAATGCCGTGTAATCGTAGAATCAAATTCTCAGTTACCTTTTCCACCGGTTAAGCGAAAATCCGGTTAAACAGGAGAAGTGAAATAAATTAAGGTTTGGATTTACATTTGTACACTCATGATATTTTTCCTTTACAGTATCGTGGAGATTGGTATGGCCACAGGTAGTTCATTATAAACTGTTCCTGATGTAGGGTTGTCGTATTTTTACCTTAAACAATGTCCTTCAAGTGAATGTAAGTAATTTCATTAAGGGATTGCGACATGCCATTGCCGGTGAGGGCCATCATTTTAAACATATCATGACTAAAATTTCATTACTATTTTATTGTCATCCATGGACAAAATATGTAATACAAATTAATGAAAAGTACACATTAATGAAAATACAAATTAATGAAAATTAAAAATTTTCTAGACTTAAGGATTTCAAATTGGATCGTTCGACTGTGTTTGTTACAGGGGTTGGGCAAAATAGTTGAGGAACTTTGTAATTTTTAAATTTTTTTCACATTTTGTCATAAGTTACTAAGAAATATGTAAAATGCTTTCGACGATTGGTAACACGTGTTGCGGCACATATTTTCGCGCAAAAATAAAGTCTTTAATGCATGATATGGTGCACAGAAAGGATCCAAAAATATAAAAAAAGGTTTGGGTCCATTCTGCGAACATATATATCTGTATTATATTCTTAATGTTTTGTATCAACTTTGGACACTTTGGCCTTTTCCTTTTTGTTTTTTTTAAGTTGTAAAGCAAATTTATAGGTAACAGATTTTCGCTTATAAATAAGTTGCTTAAAATTGTTAAATATAAAATCTTGCAAAAGTTTAGAAATATTGTATGCATGTTACTAGAAAATATAAGTTACTAAGAAATATGTAAAATGCTTTCGACGATTGGTAACACATTTTACGGCACGCGCAAAAATAAAGTCTTTAATGACGGATAAAAAAAATTGGTATTTTTTCATTAAGTTGGCGCAAATCTAGCCAAACGAAATATTCGGAAAATTTTAAAATTGGAAATATTCTTTTTGGCGGTAGTTGTACATTTTTGACGAATTTATTGCTTGTGCCCACGAAATGAAAAAGTACCAAAAAATTCGCCATCGCAAAAATATGCTGCAGGAATTATCTTTTGATCATTCAAAAACTAAGTTTGAAAAAAACAAGTAGGTTTGTAAAAGAATCTGTCACTTAACCCGCCTCCACAAAACAGTTGTGTTTAACAAGTAAAAAGGCACCAAACACAGCATTAATTCTATATTAAACATTTACATGCTAAATTTGGCTGGTTTCATTTGTTTTATTTCAAAAATTCAATAATTATTACTTATCGTTTGCAAAAATTAATTTATATTACAAAGAAAAATATGTAATATTCCTTTTTTTAAATAATATAAAATATTTAATATCAACATACAAAGAATCTCGAAGTGAAATATATTTGACGTCATTTCAAACTGATCGATATCGCAAAAATAAATTTATTTTAATTTATTGTCTAAAAGAATTAAAGTTTCGAGCGATTGTTGCGAATGGCAATGGTGATTTAATTCTAATAAAAATGACTTCCTATGCTTTTTAAATGAGCATTAAATTTTGCAGTTTTTTTTTTAAATAATTCAATACTTCGAATTCAAATTTTTAACCGAAATTTTTAATATATTCTAATTTCGATGCGCTGAATTTTTTGACGTATCACACTTGTCCGTAGCATTTGTAGTTTGGGCTATGAAAGTGGGTGATGGACTGACAGCCGGACTGAACGATTATAATACCTTCCACTTTTTACGTTATAAACGTAGTGTGGAAGCTAAAAGAGACACCTTTATTGGAAATTTTTCTGCGTTAAATGTGTCTAAAAATACTTATGTATACTGGAATATACGTGTTGATCACGGTGGATGAAAAAGACTAAGCCATAACAAAGACTGCTCAGCGAAAAGCGCTTAGATATTATTTTCTTTCCCTGTAGTGCTCGCGGGTTTAAAGTTTGTCATCAATGAAGATGGAGTTTAAACTCTGTCTCTTCCTTTTCGTTCGGTTTTATCGAATTAGCTCGGCTTCGATGAATCTTCACAATTGTTTACTTAAACATTTGCTCCCATTTGATTTGGTCTTAACCATTTTTACTTCTTCATACTAGAAGAGAAGAAAATGAAAAGTTTTCTAGACTAAAGGATTTCAAATTGGATCGTTCGACTGTGTTTGTTACAGGGGTTGGGCAAAATGGTTGAGGAACTTTGCAATTTTTAAATTTTTTCACATTTTGTCATAAGTTACTAAGAAATATGTAAAATGCTTTCGACGATTGGTAACACGTGTTGCGGCACACATTTTCGCGCAAAAATAAAGTCTTTAATGCATGATATGGTGCACAGAAAGGATCCAAAAATATAAAAAAAAGGTTTGGGTCCATTCTGCGAACATATATATCTGTATTATATTCTTAATGTTTTGTACCAACTTTGGACACTTTGGCTTTTTCCTTTTTGTTTTTTTTTAAGTTGTAAAGCAAATTTATAGGTAACAGATTTTCGCTTATAAATAAGTTGCTTAAAATTGTTAAATATAAAATCTTGCAAAAGTTTAGAAATATTGTATGCATGCGCAGAAAATTAAGCAATAGGGTCAGGTGGGATAAAATAAGTCACGGGGTAAAATAGGTCAGTTTTAAAACGAAATTCCTTAAAAACAAATGAGATAATTCTTTCTTCTTCTGATGCCAGTTTTATATTTTATTGATACTGTTCATTTTATATGCAAAACTAACTGTAAATTGTACAGCTGGGGAAAAAACGCTCCACTCTTTATTTTTCGGCTGCTATTGGTCAAGGAATTTTGTGAAAGATGTCATTTTTCAAGAAATAGCGTTAGGAATTGAGAATTGGCAGTACTTTTTCAAACACATTTATCCATATCAATAACTTGTTTATTCCTGGAAATTTCACTTCAAATATTTTTAAGAAATGTTCATTTGCATATCCTAAATATTTTTTACACTGGTAAAATTGATATTTTTATTGCTCTGAAGGTGTGAATGCAAAATGTGCTGGTTTTTTTTTACCTATTTTACCCCACCTGACCCTAATCTTTAAATGTTCATAACTTCCTTTAAAATCAATTTTTCCGCTAAAATCTATATATTTCACACAGTTTGTCATTGTCAGTTTTATTAACTTTAATCAACAATTAAAGATGTCTTGAAACCTTGCGTATTGCCTTAACGGATTGTTGTTTTCTTTAAATTCTTGGATCTCTTAAAATAACTGAGATACATTTTTAGTTCTTTTACAGTTTTTAGCTTTTGTTTAGGTATAAATATTTCTTTGAAATCGCTATTTTTTTTTATTTTTAAAAAATAAAACGTAGCAATTATAGTTCGAATAAACAGCAATTCTAATTAACCGTGTTCGATTAATGCGGTTCTACTCTATTTATAATTTTCTTATGGTCAAATAAACTAGAAACTCGCCAGAACGAGTTAATGTGACCATATTTAGAAAGACACTATACTAAATGTTACCTGAAATTATTACACCTACTCTACTTGTGTACTTTAATTTTAAACGATGTTCGAGAACGTTAAATGTGATATCTTTGATTTTATAAGTTATCATTAAAGAAACAGTTTTGTTTTCAATAGAAAATGTTAACATTTAATCATTCTCATTAAATGCTTATAATATTTCAAAATTTCGTCGTGTAACTCCCGTTGTTTTGCTGACGATGATGCGTGGATTTCTGTATCTAAAAGTAATGTTCCAAATAGTTTAAATATCCACCTAATAAAAAATCTATCATAAAGATTTTTTTTTATTTTTGGATCGGGCAGCATCGAATTTAATTGTTTCCATCAAATACGCACACTATTCCAATATTTACCCGTAACCCCACGTTGAAAATCAGTACATGTTGAGCGTGTGGGTTTCTGGATCCAACAACAATGTTTCAAACAATTGAATAACTCTCTACTAAATTAATCTATCATGTGACATTTTTATTTTTTCGATCAGGCAATGTCGATTATCGAATACGCAAAACATGCCCCAATTTTCCTGTAACTCCACGCTAATCGTGGATAACTTGTGGATTTCTGGATATATAACAACAATGTTTCAAATATTTATATAACTCTCTTGTAAATAAATATTTTATGTACCTTTTTTTATTGGGCAACAATTTTCCACATCGTAGGCTAACCTGCAACTAATACAAATATTTCATATGCTTGTCCGACTACAATATTCTAAATCGTTAACTTTAATAAAACTTTGTTGTGTGTATTTTGGTTTTGACAATAGTTTTTCAAAAATGTTAAGCACAAAAAAACCAGACTTCGATTTCTGAATGTTACAACAGTGTTCGAAATCCATAGCGACTAAAATAATAATAAATAATAACTTTTGTGTGTATTTTTGGGTCTAACAACAATGTTTAAAATCGTTAATTTTTAAAAACCTGTTGTGTGGATTTTTCGCTGGAAAAAAACAACTTTCCAACAATGTACGAACTCATTACCGACAAAAACCAATAAAAAAACACCTTTTGTGTGTATTCCTGGCACTGACATCAATTTCAAAACGTTAATTACCCCCACACTTAAAGAATACTTTAAAAATTACTCTTTGATGGGTAGTTTAATGAGACGTGGACTTGGGCGCCAATCGATCTGTCTTCAGGACCGTGACAAATTGAAAACCACACCCACCATCCATCATTTGAAGAATGTCACCGGTCCGACGACAAGAAAAAATCTCGACCTGGAAGATGAAATAAAAAAAAACAAAGGAACGATAATATGCATGGGATGATGCCCAGCATTTTTTTTTCCAGTGTTCTTTTGGTTGAATAGGTTAATTTTGGAATCAGGGACGCCCCTATATGGTAAGAAATATGAAGGTTAAAAAAATGATGTGCAATCCTATTAAACTCTCTCTTTGGGAACTTTGGAACACTTTAAATTTGGTTCCACCAAAGTTTTACAATGCAGCTTGGAACAGTAAGAAATTTATACCTTTCTTGTAAGAAATGAAGTTAGAAATTTCAACTTATAACATTGTCTTTTGATTTTTTGGCTTAATTTTTTATATGTAACGAAAAAACGCTTAATTCAATTGAGAACTGCAAAGATCCGAAAACGAATTGGTACATTTCATTACCGTAAGTGGGAAATACAACTGGTAGATTAGATGCCGATGTTATTCTTAAAAAAACACACATTATTTTCATCTCCGAGACACGATACTTTTAGATATGATTATTTATAATCTTATTCGCAGAACGAGTGCAATGACAGATTCAGGAGATATTTATCACGTAGACAGGCATTTTAAAATGAAAAATATGACAGTTCCTAAATAGCTCACTTAATTTACAAAAATGAATATTGACAGCTAAAAAAAATCAAGATTGCATGAGATAATTTTTCAATTTTCAACATATAAGTTATTTAATACGTTCAGGAAATTTGTTCTTGTCTTTTTCCTTTACTAATTTTAATCTTGTGACTCTTTTTGGTTAAACGTTTTTTTATGTTTCCTTTTGTCTGTTTAAGCTAAAAAAATAATAAAAAGCCGCTTTTAGACAGCATAAAAAAGGATGTAAACAAACAATACAATAAAAAGTATTTTTTAAATGTTTTACAAGATATATTTTTTCGGTAAACCACATACTTTTTGGCAATTTTTTTTCTAATCTATGTGAAAGTAATTTTTCTTTTTCATATTCTATACATAGTCACCTTTTAGTTTTTGCTTTAAAATTAAAATCCATACACTCTTAAAACAAAAGAGTGAAATTCACTCCTATAGGAGAAGTGCATTTTCGGCACCGGAAAGGAGTGGAAATTAACTCAGACTGAGTTAAAACCGCTCGTTTTAAGAGTGTAGGACGCAGATTGTTTTCTTTTATTTCTTTTAAACACTCCGAAAACGAGTGAAATTCACTCCTATAGGAGAAGTACATTTTCGGCACGGAAAGGAGTGGAAATTAACTCAGACTGAGTTAAAACCGCTCGTTTGTTTTAAGAGTGTACTTTTCAGTAATAGTCAATACTTTTGCTTTATAATTTAAGGACATTTCCAAAGAAGATTATTTAAGAAACTTTGGCTTTCATGTCCTTCAATATCAGCACTGATTTGAAGGCCCTGATGTTACCCTAATGTGACATACAGTGAAGGGGTACTTTGTTGTACCTCTTCACTGTATGGCACATTAGGGTAAATCTTGCCCTAAATCATGTCTCCCATTTTTGTTTCTTAATATTTTACTTTCTCGAATATCGTCGAATTCACCGCAATATTTTTTGAAGGTAATTTAATCAGATAAGTAGTCCTCATGTGTTCCACTGTAATAAATCTATAAAAATATTAAATAACTAAAAAGTATATACATAATTCTTTTGATCTTGGAATTAAATCATTTTTGCTATTAGAAAAAAAGTTTAAAGCGGGACAATATGTTTAGAATATTTGATCAATCTGATCAAATGATAGGAAAACCATCGGAGCGATCGGCAAAGTACGATAAGTTGGATAATGAATGAAGCTACAACATCGTACATTATTATTGCTTGAAATAGCTCGAAATAAAAACAAAAGATAATGCTGAAAAGAAGGTAAATTTATTTTCAAAGTAAATAATAACGTGTCTCAAAAATTGAAGTTGTTTGTTGCAGGCTATAGAAACGAAAAAATGTCATAGAGTTTGAGCAAATAATATATTTTAAAGTGAATTTTTAAGGCCCTTATTCACTATAATTGATTTTTATAAATACGATTTTATTTAACTTTCTTACATTAAAGATTCTATTGGTCTATAAAGAAAGCGTACACGGTTTACATAAAGTATGTTGTTTTTACTGAAATAATTTATCATGCCGTTCTCTATATTTCGTTCAATTGCTTGTCTCCCAAGAAACGCGATATAACGAGGAGATACAGATTTAAATAAATCTAATAAATAAACAATCGACATTCACAATCTTTTAAAAAAATAAAATGAAGAATTTCTAAAGAAAAAATGTCATAGAGTTTGAGCAAATAATATATTTTAAAGTAAATTATTAAGCACCACTTATTATGTCTTTTCGTTGATTCACTATAATTGAATTTTATAAATACGATTGTATTTAACTTTCTTACATTAATGATTATCTTGGTCTATAAAGAAAGCGCACGCGGTTTACATAAAGTCTGTTGTTTTTTCAGAAATAAAAAAAAATATTAGCTGGCGTGCCGGAAAAATACTGTATAATTTACGTGGCTTAATACATAAAAAAAAACTTTTTACTTAAAGCAGCATATTTTACAGACAAAAACTGTTTAATGAAAATATAGTATTTTCCAAACGTTTTCTGTTTTCTGTCTGTTTTTTTCTGTCAAACGTTTTTTTTGTGTAAAAAATACCGTGTAGGTACATTAAATATGCAAAATTTACCGGATGGCCCAGCGGGTAGTGTTTGAAACAAATGAAAAAATAAAAACAAATAAGAGACATGAGAAGAATTTAATGACGTTTATTGAATGGACATATAGTGGGAAATTAATGTTAAAGAGGTTCGAAGTGCCCGCCATCTTTAACAAGGACAGCAGTTAGGCGGTTCTCGAATCCAACCATACTCCTTACCCATACCTTCCTCCATACTCCTGCCATACTCCTTTTGTTTGGCCAATTCTTTTTGTGGAACTTCTCACAAAAGCTAAAAAAAGCTTCCCACAAAAAGAATTGGTCAAACAAAAGGAGTATGGAGGAAGGAGGAAGGTATTTGTAAGGAATATGGAGTATGGTTGTATTCGAGAACCGCCTAACTGCTGTCCTTGTTAAAGATGGCGATCACTTCGAACCTCTTTATCATAAATTGCCCACTATGTCCATTCAATAAACGTCATTAAATTCTTCTCATGTCTCTTATTTGTTTTTATTTTTTCATTTGTTTCAAACACTACCCGCTGGGCCACCCGGTATCATGTCGTTCTCTATATTTCGCTCATTTGCTTGTCTCCCAAAAAACACGATATAACGGGGATTAACTGATTTTAAATAAATCTAATAAATTAACCATCGACTTCCACAATCTTTTGAAAAATAAAATGTATAAGGCATAGGTAACTAACATTTTTTGAGATGAAATAATTAATTATAAAATATACACACGGTGGTTATTAAACTTTACGTGCATAAAACAGCATGCATCTTCTTATTAATCTAAAATTTCTTTCATGTCCTTTTTCAAGGAATTTATAATTATAATGTTTACATAAAATGGAGTTCAAAGAAATCTCTAATGACTGTCTTTGATATCTTCGGAAAAATTTCATTTGCCCCTGAATTTAGTAGCTAAATAAAATAAAATATATACAAAAATATTTGATTAATTCGTTTTGTGTAGCGAATGGTAAAAAATATTGTACAAGTTTTAAGTTTCGTCAAAGAAATTTATCCTAGAAATTGGAGGTTCACAGAATTTTTAATTAATTGTTTAAAAAAACTGAATTAAATTGGATAAAAGAGGATTAGTTTTCTTCGAATTTATATTTTAAATTTTTTTTCAAGTTTTCTTGAAATCGTTTTTAGCAACAAACAAAGGAATTTAAACCCAAACAAAACCTGATATATTTTAAATTATTTTCAATGAAATAAAAATTGGTTACAATAAGAATAAACTTTTTTCAATGTTACAATAACAAAAAAAAAAAAAAATGCATAAATTAGGATCATCTTTACGAGGATATTTGCCTTCAAAGTTATTTTAAAATTCATAGCTTTTTAAGAGTTAAAAAAAGTATTGACAATATTTTATGTGAAAAATGAAAATAACATTGTATAGAAAGTGATAAAAATCTTAACATATTCGTAGAAACATTGAAATTCGAAGTCGAAGATTTAGTTTTAGCTGCAATTCAAAAAATTTATTTCGCTATTTGTTTTCCACATTGCAGAAAAATATTGAAGTTAATAGCGTAACAGTGAATGCAGTATCATGGTTCCCATGCATATGTAAAGAATCCTGCAACCTTTCAGGAAAAAGAGCGTGAAAGTAGCTTTGCCAAGTAATTGGACTGACAAAGTTACAACTAAATCGAAGGCGTACAATCGGCTTATTTTTTATTTAATGGAAAGTTTTAGACCTTCAGTCATCAGCTTTTTTTTAAAATCTAAACTCATCTAATTTGCATTGTCTCGTTTGTGCCTTAATATTCAAAGTAACACAATTTTGTTCTACACTGTTAAAAATGTTGTGCTTGGTTTCACCATGATATTGGTCCCTAGTAGCTGCAACGGCTGAATGGTGAAACGTTCCACCATATTTTTGGTATTCGGTTGAACCATTTCTCAGGTTTTTGTTTCCAAATCCAGAAAAAGGGTTCAACCAAACACCGAAAAAAAGGTGAAACATTTCACCACTCAGCCGTTGCAGCTACTAGGAACCAATATCATGGTGAAACCAACCAATATCATGGTGAAACCTAGCACCAAATTTTTAACAGTGTATTACTTCAGTATACTATGAAAAAATAAGCACTAAGATTAATGTATTACAGTATAACCAGGTTATAGAGCCATTCAAGGACCTTATTGTTTCTGACGTTATACACTAGTAACGTTTTAAACAAGGTTGAATATTTAGTAGGGGAGAGTGGGGGCTAATGGGACAAATTTTTATTAACCTCTGTATTTCAGCAAAAATACAAGAATTTTAATTTCTTTTTTTACAAGCTCATAAACTGAACATTCGTTTACTTAAAAAGTCATTCGACAGATGTTAAAAAAATTACCATATTTTAGTTGCTGAGCATTTTAAACAAACATGTAAATGTCCCTTTGGCAAAAGTATTTCGAATAAAGATCTTGACGAAACTGCTGCTTACAACTGTGTGCAAATGTAACAAGAACATACAAATGTTCTCGACTTTGCATAGAAAATGCCTTTAAAATTTAGCCTATTCCGTCCTTCCGTTTTGATAAAGTTACATTTCTTTTGAGCTTTGGATTTTACTTCATCTTTATTATCGTAGTTCTTGCTACTTTTTTTTCTAAACTGTCGCATTTTTCGTCAAGATTTGGATGTAGCTCGAAATTTGAATTGAAATATTCAAGGCAATGTGTTCGCCGTTTCTGAGCGGGACTAAAACAAATTTTTTCCCTCGTGCCCGTTTTGCTGTTAATTTCTTTTTTCAGAAGTTTTTCTTGGGTTTAGAAAAAAAAAATGGGATTTAATCTTTCACCTGTTCTTTAACATAAACACACCAAATTCTTTGGAAAGGGTCTCGAATTCCCGTGGGGTGCCCGCTCAGGTGTCGACCTGGTCACTTGAACAGGATTTTAAATTACGCGGTGTATTTGGCTATGTTTAGCTTCCTCACGAAAGTCTACAAATGGATAGCTGGAAATTATTAACTTAAGGTATACTAAATTAAACATTTGGTTCCCCGGTGGCCGAGAGGTGTAAGCGGCGAGCCTCTCACCGAGAAGATTCTTGGTTCTGTCCTTATCCTAGCCATACTATAGACGTATTCGTGCTGGTGGAAAAATCCTCTAAAAATCACCGAGGTACTGCGATATACGTGCTCGTTAAATCTGTGGAGTCGAAAGTCCCGACGGCGTGAGCGTACGATGTCGCTCGAAGTTCCGTTGGGTGCCCGCTCAGGTGTCGACCTCGTCATTTGACAAGGGATCTAAATTACAAGGCTTAATTGTGTGTGTTTAAGCTCCTCACGGAAGTCTACAAATAGACAGCTGGAAATTATTAGCTTTTGATAAGGTATACTAAACTAAAAATTTTGTAATTTTTTGAAACTTTAAACGAGGACAAATATAAAACCACTCTATGTCTTAGGTCGTTAAACTAACTCCAGCAACCTATTTGTAAATTGGGTGTTTAGAAAAAACTTTAAACATGAATAAGGACAAATCATCAATATACCACTTCTATGTACTTATAGCTTGTGTTTTAAATTGCCCTTAATATAGCGTAATATAACAATGTGAATGAGTTATACGTCACAAATGGGCTGTTGTCTAGAAAATAAACTTTAAAATAATAAGACAGCTTCAATGTACACTTATTGTGAAACTTATGTTTTATTCTATTATATTGGATAAGTATTAAAACTTGATGATATGATTATGTACGTCAAAGAGTTTTGATGGTTCAAATTTATTCAGGGAAATTCAGTTCGATAGCATTTGGGGCGTGTCTAAGATTTCTTGACGCAAAGATTTCTTGTCTGAAGATTTCTAGTCAAATTTCGTTATCGCTCAAGGCAGACAATGCTGTAATTTTTTACGCAGCATTATCAGAAAATAAATACAACATGAGCTGAGCTGAGATTATGCCTTTCATGAAAATTAATTTTAAAAAACAGTACGCTTGTATTTGTAAAAATCGTGGAAAACATCGGTAAAAATGTATTTAACGAAATAAACAGTTCATTCGAAAAGTTTTTATATTTTATTGGTTTTAATTTATTGAAAGAAATTTTCTTACAAGCGTTATGCCCTAATTCAAAATATAAAAAATACAAACACACAAAAAAAGCATATAAATGAAATACGTATAGACAATTAAAGTCACATATTTACACAACAAGACAAAACAGATTAACCTGTGTTAAAACTGAATTTGACGAATATCATAATCATTATTAATAACAACACCTAATATCTGTTATTCAAAGAAAACGTGTTGCTCATGTAAGGTATACAAAATTTTAGAATAAATCATGAAAAAACATCACATTTTACTGTCTAAAATTGTTGCAGGTTTTTTTTTTGACGTTTTCGTTTGATGAAAATCCTATATTTAAAAATTATTATATATATATATAAATAATATATATATATATATATAACTATATATAATATATATATATATAATAATATTATATTATATATATTATATATATTATATAATATATATATATATATATATATATAATATATATATATATATATATATATATATATATATAATATATTATATAATATATTATAGCAATTTAAAAAATAGCTTTGCAAATCTATTTTGAAAGAAATTCAACATCTTTTTTAGTCTTTACTTTTTTACTTTCGTTTACCTAATACAAGTATGAAATATAAAGTAATGAAAGTAATTTGATAGGGTTAAATATCTGAAATGGAGATTTTGTGTTTTCTATACATTTTGAAGGGTGCTGGTTCTGAAAAGTGGTTTTTAATCATTAATCCGTGTGTCTGAAACCACTCTACTGCTCAAGTTAAAAGTTTAGTTTTAAATTATCGTCGCACTAGAGCTGAGCTACACGAGGGCTATTGGCGACGGGCGTCGTATTTTAGAACCACATCGAGTTAAAAGAGCTACGGACTTTAAATTTGGTACACGAGTTACTATAGTACTAGTTGGATGACGTAATGTCATAGCTGAAATTGATTTTTTTGATTTTAATGGTATTTAAGAAAAAATGAAACGATAAACAGACTTCAAATTTGATACACGAGTTTCCAGTATCAGTCGGATTTTATCATAAGGTATTCGCGAAAATCGTGCATGCGCAAATGATAGCTGCCATGGAACTCTTTAGGTGAACTTTAAAAAAATTGCTTGTAAACCGAGCCCTGACGCTTAAACCAATTACATAAATCCTAATAATTCCCTAAAGAGCCCCCACTCTCAATTAAATTTCAAAAACAAAAATCCAAGCGAAACTCGACGTCTTCTCTAATCTCAGTTCCGTTTATTCTTTCGAAACAAAACATATCCTACTCTATTAAACAATTAAATCTTTTAAAATAAAACATATCCTACCCTATTAAACAATTAAATTGAATCGCTAAACTTAAAGACGGTCTCGTCCACTGTAATATTTCCTTACAAGCTTCTTTTTCCAGTAAAATATTAAAAGAAGAAACGTATATGGAAATTTTCCTAGGGATGTAACTCGTTTTTGCTTTTATAGATTCAATTATGCTGAAATACATTTGGCCGAACCAATGTTTTTGATTCCATGCACGGTCAATTAAGCACGTCCATTTTAAACTGGGTTCAAGCACCATAATGTTTAACGAAGCATTCGAACATTTAATTCTATATCTACGCAAACACATTTCAGTTGTAATTTCAAATTATCTCCCCTGGGGTGCTGCGTATATCCAAATGGAAAACATATTCGAATGTTGTCCGAAGGAAGTACTTTTTAAAAAATGCATTTGTATTGATACATTTTAAACTTTTAAGTATTGGAATGTTGCCATTAAAGCCTGATTTTATTACCATTGTTTTCAGTTATAAACCCAGTCAAAGCATTGTTTTGAGTTACAAACACAGTTAAAAGAATAATTTGATGCATGTAATGTTTCCTTTGATGATGTAATGTTTGATGTATGTAAGGTAAATATCTTTAGAAATGCTCAGTTGCTAAAGAGTATTTCCAATGGTATTTACCCTACTTAATTTTTTTTAATGACATTAGCTTTGTATGTAACATTTTACCTTTTTAAACATTTTATTAGTTAAACAAGTTGGTTTGTTACAGAATCTGTCACTTAAACCGCTTCCACACAATAATTGTGCTCAACACTATTTATACTCACTATCTCACTATTTATACACCTCAGAAAGAAATTCGCCAAACAGTGCCTTTAGCTAATAATTTATTTCTAATTCAAACTTTTAAACGCCAAAATTAACTATTTTCATTAATCTTCTTTCGCAAATTAATAATTACTCATTATTGTTTGCTAAATTTGTTTGAAATTCGAAGAATAATGTGCAATTTTTTTTAATAAATATCTTTTAGTCGCCACAATTTCCCATGTTCATTAACTTTCTTTCAAAAAAGAAATGAATAAATAATTAGTAAAATTGATGCTTTAAAAATAAAAGCGAACTTTTGCATATTTTTTATTCAAAGTTAGAATTCGCTATGCATCTTTCCTCATACATATATATTTAATCATCAAAAGAACTCTATTGTGATATGACATCAATGCAAACTGAATCATATCACATAAATAAATATTTTTTCAAGAATTTTATTTTTATTTTAAATAAAGTTTCTCGTACGTTTGACGAAATGGCAACAGTGAAAATATTGAATGAAACTGGAATTTGTGTGTTATTTCAATGCGGACTAAATTTTTTGTTATTTAAATTTTAAATATTCTTCTAATTAAAATTTTTTTAATGAAATTTGGGATGTAACCTCTCCTGATTTTTTGCTTCAAAATGACGTATCTCACTTGCTTGTGCGACTTGCGGTTCGTTCTGTGAAAGTGGGTGACGGACGGACGGACTTAACGATTATAATACCTTCCACTTTTTACGTTATAAACGTAATGTGGTAGCTAAAATGAATTTTAATCTGCTTTTTTTTTTTAACTGATACACTTTAATCAAGGTTTTGCATCAGATATCTATTTGAAAATCCCATAGTTTTGTACGTGATACATATTATTATTTCTTAAAGCGATTTTATTGCGTTTATCTACTTTTCCAAAAGCAAGTATAAAATCTGATAATTTGTTTCGTGCTCGGTACTAACAACTGTCAATAAATGAAGGATTCCTTTTAGGATAAGGTTGTCTAAAAATTAATTTCTAATGCATTGTTTTATAATGAAGTAAATATATATTTCAATTCCAGGTGGTGTCCCCACGATGGTGTCGGCCATCCAGCTGGAGACGGTGTCGGGGGAGATGGAAGAGCTGGAACTGGAGGCGCACCACGTACTCCTCAACGACGTGAGTATTAGCGACATAACCTAACACCACTCACTCAAACCGGAGCCTATATTTATAAATAGGCAGAGGCTACGCGCACGGGCACCGTTCACGCATTACGTGTACGGGTATTAATGCGCATGCTCAAGTCGGGGCTTACTGGAACCGTGCATGCATTGCGTGCACGGACGTGATATACCTGAAAGTTAGATTACTCTTTTTTTTGGGGCCCCGTGCAATTTTGTTTTCTCTATAAAAAACATCAGTATCCAACATGGGCAGTACTGTAGGGCGCATTGAAAGCCTAAACACTCGTTTGGGGCCCCGGGAATTTTGTTTTCTCTAAAAAAACATCAATTCTAGCCATTTGCAATGAAAGTTCAAAAAATTAGAAATTTAAATACTTCATGAAAACGTAAAAAATGCAAGTGAACTTTTCCAGAACAATTTGAAACGATGATCTTTCAGGGTGAAAAAAAAATTATAATTCAGCCGAGAGCGTGATTAGAACCCGAGACCTATTGAATACGAACCTTTTACGCTACCACTAAGCTACGGTGGGCAAGGATGAATCGAACTAAAACTGTTAATAAGCCTCGGTCCTCCGCAGTTACTATACCCGTACGCGCAATGCGTGTACAGTGCCCGTGCACGTAGACACTCCGTTATAGGCATCTTGTGCTGTATTTCAATACACAAATATTGTGTTTTTCCATAGATATCGTAGTTAAAATATTAGATTGGCAGATCACGTGACCTCCAATGCTAACGACGGGACGCGCATGGAGACCAGAATAAGAGGGCAATGAGGGGTCCACCAGTTTTAGGAGAAAAACACTACGGAAAAAATACCATTTAATTCTAAAATTACAAAAACATACCATAAAAAGAGTCTGAAAGGAATGTTTTAGCAGAGAAAATTATTTATTTTATATAGAGATAAGGTTAAATGGCCTTTTGACATTGAAATGTTTTCCGTCAACTTGGCTTCGATCCTTCATTTTGAAATAGATAGTACAGCTGCGGAAAAAAAAGAACACGCTCGACAATTTAATGTAAAAAACAACAACTGGGTGTTGAAATTTGGTTTTATAAAAGCGTTTCACGTTTTTTTAAAGTCACTAAAAAGATTTCAAAATGCAGTTAAAATTTTTATGGTATGTTTTTGTAATTTTAGAAGTAAATGGTATTTTTTCGTAGTGTTTTTCTCCTAAATCTGGTGGCAACACTGGACCCATTGCCCTCTTATTCTGGTCTCCATGCGCGTCCCGTCGTTAGCATTGAAGGTCACGTGATCTACCAAACTAATACTTTAACTATGATATCTATGTGTTTTTCCTACTTATAACAAGTTGCGTTGAAATAATACAGAAATTATGTTGGAACTAAATAATAATGCTTGGTTACCGCAAAAATTGTGTCGAAAGCGCAGGCATTAATTCTGAGTAACGTAGTTCAGCCTCTGCTTTTAAATGTTTCGTATAAATATTTACTAATAATGACTGATAAATATATACTAATAATGTGACTGATAAATATATAGTAACTAATAAATCTTAAAAATATATATATTGCGGTTCTTTAAAATTGTAATTTTGTTATACATATTTTGGAAAACAATATAGTTTACATTTTTTTTGTCAATCGTTCATCAATATAGTAGTTTTAATCTCGCAATCATCAGATGTGTTCGAACAATATAAATTTGTATTCGTATGTTATCAACACAATTTTTGTATTGAAACAACACAAGTATTTCTCCAGTTCATCAAACACAATAGTAATCGGTAGTTACCAAATCGGAATTTGCATAAATGGCGTGATGTACTGGCCAATAAAGAGGTTTCATAGAACTTTCTTCTTTCCAATCACTGAAAGATTAGAGTTAGGCTATGTTCATTTTAACCCTGGTAAAGTCCAATTCTATAATTGTGTAGTCAGATAGATGATTCAAAATGTGTTATAAAATCAACGGACTAGTAGGCGTAGTCAAAATATGGAAATATAATCACTATTGTCACAGAATGCTACGTTAATCACTAGTAAATAGATAAATTCCTTATGCTCCAGCAGGCGTGAGGAGATTAAATAAAAAAAAAGAAGGAATTAACTCATTATCGACGATTGTCAAGTTTCTATATGAAAATAAGCTTTCTGCTTCGGTTTATAAAATAAAAACTAAATATAAGACAAACTAAAACCATAGTCCTGAACAATTGATGTAGGATAAATCAAGTTACAAAAAAAATAATTTAGAAACCAAAAGTTAACGTTTTTATCCGGAAACGTAGGTATTAATAGTATTTACAAAGTCGCACGTTATCGGGTAAAAAATAATTTATTTAATCAACAGTGACATAGATGGCGCCCTAGTAGGTTCTAGACGTCACGTCATTGGATTTCTGACTGTCCTCAAAGCCATGTAACTTTGCAAGTTGGGACTTTTTATGGAAGATATGCTAACCATTTAAATAATAATAATTACGCCCTAATAAAGAAGACTTTTCCTGTTTATGCACAGCATAATGCACGATAAACATTTCCCAGTCCCTGCTATACACTATACTGGAGAGTTTTAGAATTTACACAATTTCAGCATTGTAATTTAGTATTTCAATTTGAAAAGTAGTAAAATAACTTGAACAAATTTAGTACTCTAACTAAAGAGGAATTACAATTTTCATTTGCTCAAATTCTCTCTTGCATTGTTATGAACATATGTTCAATATTTAAATACTATACGTTAGATGGAATAAAATTATTCCTCGCACGTAAAATATGGATGTTACGAAGTAGCAAACGATAAAAAGAAACAATATATTTATGAGTATTGATTATTTTATTTGTTCAACAACGGCAACGCGTGTTAGGGTTTCACAGAATACATTAAAGTATTATTAGTATTTCAATATGAAAAGTGGTAAATAACTTACAAATTTAGTAATCTAACAAAAAAAAATTGAATACCAATTTTCATTTGCTCAAATTCTGTCTTGCATTGTTATGAACATATGTTCAATATTAGAACACTATATGTTTAATGGAACATAAAATATTTCTTGCACGTAAAATATGGATGTTACGAAGTAGCAAACGATAAAAAAGAAA
This sequence comes from Oedothorax gibbosus, assembly GCA_019343175.1. Classification (NCBI taxonomy): domain Eukaryota; kingdom Metazoa; phylum Arthropoda; class Arachnida; order Araneae; family Linyphiidae; genus Oedothorax; species Oedothorax gibbosus. Next base: position 9,418,192 of record CM033273.1, read on the forward strand.
CAATATATTTATGAGTATTGATTATTTTATTTGTTCAACTACGGCAACGCGTGTTAGGGTTTCACAAAATACATTAAAATAATTGTTACACACTAAATGTAATTAAGTTACTTTAAACTGGCATAATTACAACAGGGGGTGTTTTATCGATTTTGGAAACACACATTACATTTTGTCACCATTAACAAATTACATGGCAACCTCCTTAGTAACCTCTCCCAACCGAAAACTTCAGTTAATGTTTAAGAAATAAGTAAATATATTCGAAAATGTATAACAGGGTAATTCTATGCAAAATTATCCTTTCTGTAGTGTAAGTCACGTTTGTAAAAAGTGATTATAACTACAACTTTTAGCATTAAATGAAAAAAAAAATTAGTGGAATATTTGATCTACATTTATTATGACTAAATAATGTAATATACTTTATTTAATTTGATTTATTTTTTTAATTTAAAAAGCTACTAATCTCCTCTTAAATCGTGATTTACACTACAGTTACATGGAATTAGCCAACAGCTTTATACTTGGTTTGTTATAACATTGGTAATTTATTAGACTGTTTTCTAAATTTCCCTTCGTTTAAAAATAAAATTGTTTTGGGGAATATATTTCATATAAATAAATTTAAACAACTCGATGTAAAAACTCAAGTTGCACGATGGTGCACTTTTATAGTGACAATAAAATATTTTAACCTTCTTTAGTACATTTATATTAAAGCTGAGTTTAAAGTAAAATCGTAACTAATAGCACATTTTTTAGTTATTTTTGAAATGGGGCGAAGATTTTTCACCGCTTAAATTTTTATTACCTCTCAAATTTTAGTGGGATTTTATGCGATAATAAAAGTAATAGGGTGTCAACTAATTATCCTAAGGTTAGGTTAAGTTAGGTTTGAATTATCGTCGCACTAGAGCTACACGAGGGCTATTGGCGACGGGCGTCGTATTTAAGAACCACAGTCAAGTGACGAGCCGATACCTGAATAGGCACCCAACGCAACCGTTAAGGGCGACATCGTACGCAGCGTTAGGACTTTGAAGGATATTTAACGTGCACTCCTTTACACGGGGTATTATTCGTCGGACATTTTTGGCTGCACGGGCCGTTTATAGGTCGGCAGTTATTTTGGCGATGCCCGGACCCGAACCTGGGACCTTTCGCATGCTAGACGAGTGCCTAACCGACTGTTCTCCCCAGCCCCAATTATCCTAAGGACTTTCGTCCAGAAATTGTCTATATTTAACCATTCTAAAAAAAATTGCACTTAATAATATTTACTTATTTACGACTACCATATAGAACAAGTCCATTTACATGTAGAGGACTAAAACAAGATAGATCACAAATACAAAAAACTAAAAGGGAACATAAAAAGAAACACAAGGAATAAAAATATTAAAATACAAAAAGCCAGTAAGGTCAATTATAAAATATGGATAAACAAGATATAAAACAAGCATCTTTTCCGAAACTCAATATAAGATATACTCAGTATACATACAAATACAATTAGACAAATAAGGAAATGATGTCACATTTTAACTTAAGAAAAGTATTAATAATTAATATTCGATAACAATCGTATTTTTTTCACCAATATTCGTTGTTCGGCACCCAGAAATCTGTTCGTTTTGTGCATAGATATCATATCATAGTTAAAGTATTAGATTGGCAGATCACGTGACCTCCAATACTAACGACGGGACGCACATGGAGGCCAAAATAAGTGGGCAAAATGGCCAGTGTTGCCGCCACTTTAAGGAGAAAAATACTACGAAAAAATACCATTTAATTCTAAAATTACAAAAAAATATCGTAAAAATACTAGCTGCATTTTGGAATCTTTTTAGTGACTTTAAATCCTTTTCTAGTATTTTTTTTGTAATTTTAGAATTAAATGGTATTTTTCGTAGTATTTTTCTCCTTAAAGTGGTGGCAACACTGGCCATTTTGCCCTCTTATTTTGGCCTCCATGCGCGTCCCCTCGTTAGCATTGGAGGTCACGTGATCTGCCAATCTAATACTTTAACTATGATATCTATGGTTTTGTGGGGAATCTGATGCATTTGCAGAGTTATATAATCATCAAATAATTCAAATTAGTTTTTAATCTTCTGAGGGATAAGCAAATTGACTGAAGGGTAAACTTGCTTTCACTGCATGATATTGAGAATTTAATTTTTTAACTGAAAATTTAATTTCGTTAAATTTTTAAAATGTCTATTTCTGTTGCAGATGATCATAAATGATTCCTCCATTCTTTTAAATTTTAAAATTTAGGAAAATTATTACATTTATAATTTTAAAAAAAAATTATGCGTGTTTCTGGAATGACATTAAGATGACGTGTTTATACGTCAGAAGGTTAAATTCCTATAAATACTCTACTTGATATTGGTAATTAAAGACATGATTCAAGCACATTTTTTGAACGTGAATGTGCAGAATGACAACCAAAAGCGATTGTAATCCATTTAACAACAATAATAACGAATTAAAGTCCTTTTCATTGCTCAGAGGTACGGTTGTGAGACATTTTTTCATATGGTAAAAGTTAAGCTTAGTGAAGAACGTGCAAATGACAAAAATTTTGAAAACGATAAATGAGCTCAAAGCGTTCACCGGGACTGTTGAAAATGGAATTGTAAGCGTAAAAAATATACTATATTAACATTTCATGAAAAGAGGAAACTTGTTTCGTTAAAGATTGGTAATTGTTGCTTGAGGCAAAATTCAATTTTTCAAAAATTCACTTAGAGTTCTTCCACTAAGCTCTTCAGTTGTTCATTACATATGGACTTTCCTCGCAGGCAAAACTCGTTGTAATTGCTTGCTTGTAGGGCAAATTCTTGAACACTAGTTCAAAGTCTATAAATAATATCTGAAGTGTGTTTTGTGAAGTAACGATGCTTATAGGAATTTCATTAATTTTTGGCAAATTAGAGAAGGTCAGTCAGCCGACAATTTATGTGTTTCGGGATTTAGATTTATATTATAGAAGATGTTCGTTAAATTGTTTGAGGAATATTTTTGCTTTTTTTTTTGTTTTGTTAAAATAACTCTGCACTAGAGCTACACATGGCTCTTGGGTACAGGCCTTATAATTTTTAACCATGGTCATGAGACTAGGCCGAAACCAGAGCGGGCATTAAACGCAACTCCATTTTTCCTTCTGGTTCCATCGTAGTATAGAGCGGTATAATAAAGCTTTGTAGCCATCTGATACAATCCCATTGTATAGTACACTCTTAAAACAAAAGAGTGAAATCCACTCCTATAGGGGAAGTGCATTTTCGGCACCGGAAAGGAGTGGAAGTGAACTCAGACTGAGTTAAAACCGCTCGCTTTAAGAGTGTAGGACGTAGATTGTTTTCTTTTATTTCTTTTACCCACTCCGCAAAGAGAGTGAAATCAACACCTATAGGGGAAATGCATTTTCGGCACGGAAAGGAGTGGAAATTAACTCATACTGAGTTAAAACCACTCGTTTGTTTTAAGAGTGTAAGGCAGACACAGACAGAATTTTTACCGACACAGAGAGAACGAGAGAAATTACACCTGGGCGAACCCGCACCCTGGTCATATGCCGTTTAAGCTCACCTAAAACTCAATTTTTTGGCCAAAACCTCTGCCAATAATTTGGTAAAAACGTGCTAAATGGGATTGGGTTAAATGAACATCGATCGCTATATGGCTACATGAAAGCTATTGGCCAACGGGCCCTATATTATAAAACCCTTTCAAGTGACGAGGCCGACGCCTGAGCTGGTAACCAACGCGGCTTCAAGACTTTTAACCACGGCAGATTTAAGTGCACTAGTATGATAAATCAATTACACATGGCAATTATCAATTTTCACAACTTTCGAAACTAATAAATAATGTAAAAAAAGGCCAAGTACGCAAAAAAAAAGTTCCATACGCGCTTTTTCGTTTACTTAGATGTTAAAAGGAAGAAAGGAAATCCTCCCATGGGCATTATCTCAATTGAAGAACTTAGTGGAAGAACGCGCTAAGTGACATTTTTGAAAAAATTTAGATTTTTGTGTCAATGAACATGTTATCCCCTCCTTTAAAGAACAGGATTCTCCCTTTTCATAAAATTTAAGTTAACCATATATTTTTTACCATTTGCAAGTGCCGTTTTTTAAGTATCTAAGTGCAAACGAAAAACTTCAAAGCTTATTTTTTCGTTTTCACCTTTTTGTCACTTAGCACGTTCTTCCACTAAGTTCTTTAATTTACATTTTGTAATTTAAATACATTTAAATACATAAAACAAAAATCGATCATTTTACGAGCAATAATAGTCTGGTCAAAACATTCTACGATTGCCTCAAACGTCAACAATGCGATTCCTTCGAGTTTTCCTCTGAATGTCATCGTTATTCGTTAGAATTTCGATAAAGATATAACATCATGAGACGTCATTTGTTTCAATTGTGAGACTGCAAAAATCCCCGCCACAAATGTACCCCATCCCTCCATTACCCCTCTCCCATCCCACAACCTTTAACGAAAAGCGCATTTTTAGTGTGAGGGGGCCAAATCATGTCATTTGATAGTTTATAAGTGTCAATTCTACCATTGAGTTCAATAGGCATATTTGACGTGACGTATATCATTACTGCTTTTATTCCTGTATTAAATTGGTGGTTTCGAGGAATGATGATATGATGCGGTAAGCTCCGTCGTAATTAATAATAAAGGTAAATTAATAAAGAACGTAAATTAATAAAGACCTTACTTTCATTCCTATGGAACTGTTTCCACTCAAAATGTGAAAAAGTGCATACTGGGACAATGGGCTTGTTTCACGTGGTACGGAAAGAAAACCAAACAACCAATAGAATTACAGTACAGAGAGCTTTAGTGAGGTTTAATTACTTTCACAACCAGCTTGATGAGATTTCTTTTTTTTTATTAACCTTTTGACTAGAAATGATCATTAAACTTTCATAA